>JAQJVL010000113.1:1291024-1633524 GCA_035578905.1 Stictocephala bisonia
CAGGGGGAAAAACATAGCTCGATAGAAAATAACCTAAAAAGTGGTAAGCCAATGATGCTAGTTCACTGTTTTGATCAAAACAGACCTTCATCTGATAACTATGTGCCTTCATGCTCTATTACTAGGCCTAATATAAAAATAGAAACAGATACTGATACAGGTAATTTATTAAAAGCTCCTACAACAAGCTCAAGTCATGAAATAGAATCTTCATTCTCTAAAGAACAGGCATCACCAAGGCTTCAAAGTTTTTTATTGTCTGAGAGTGTGACCAAGGCTGAAATTTTATGGGCCTCTTATTGTGTTACTACTAATACATCAACCCGAAATGGTGCTTTAGCTACTGATATGTTCTCTAATGTTCCCTGATAGCACAATAGCCCCTAAATTACAACTACATAAAGATAAAATATCATACATAGTATTGCATATGGTTTAGGGCCTCAATGCTCTTCAATTGTTGCTAGGGATGCAAGACAGAGTTCATTTTATGCACTCTCAATCGAATAATGCCTCAATGATATTTGTCAAAAGCAGCAAATAGATCTTATGATAAATTATTGGGATGTAAGGGAGGAAATAGTCAAAACTAGGTACCTGACATCAGCCTTTTTACAAAAATACTCGGCTGTTGACTTATTGGAAAAAGTGACCACCTGTATTGGAGAGGCTAATTTATGCCTAGATAAGTTAATTCAAGTCTCTACAGATGGCCCAAATGTCAATTTAAAATTATTATTTGATTTCAAAACCCATATGAGAGAATCCCTTGAAAGTGGAATACAAATTTTGGATGTCGGTACTTGTTCTTTACATATTGTAAATGGTGCATACAAGACTGCCTATTCAAAGACTGGCTGGCAATTAAACCAATTCATGCGAGCATCAAACAGATTATTCAAAAACTATCCATCACGAAGGGCTACTTTTTGTCAAATAACTGGTTGCAACATTTTCCCAAAATAATTTTGTGCAATACGATGGACCGAAAATAGCATAGTTATTCAAAGATGCTTAGAAGTACTGCCACACCTTAAAAAATATGACCAGGAGATATCGGAGCCACCAGCTACTGAAAATTTCATCACAGTAAAAACATTTTTAAATTACCCAACACTCGAAGCAAAATTACATTTTTCTGCAATGATAGCTGAGGAATTGGAAGTTTTTTTAGTACAATTTCAAAAGAATGCCCCTCTACTACCTTTCCTACATCAAGAGGTGTTTATGTTGATGAAGAGTTTGGCCAGCAAATTTGTTAAGAAGAATTTGATTTTGTCTGCAACTACAGCATCAAAGCTAAAAAAAAATTGATTTTGATAGTACAGAAAATCAGCTCAATTTGGATTGCATTGATATAGGTTTTGGAGCTCGAGCAAGTCTAAAGAAGGTGAAAGAAATTCATTCACAACAATTTAAACTTGAATGCAAAAAGTTTCTTATAGAAATGTATAAGAAACTCATAGAAAAGAGCCCCTTGAATAAAAAAGTGGTGTTAGGGGCTTCTTCCATAAATCCATCTATAATGACAAATGAAACTTTGAGAGATGTTAGGGTAAAACTGGCCATCTATAATGACAAATGAAACTTTGAGAGATGTTAGGGTAAAACTGGCCATCTATAATGACAAATGAAACTTTGAGAGATGTTAGGGTAAAACTGGCCATTGATGCATTAATTGAATCCTCTCAAGTATCTCCAGCAGATAGAGATATTATTAAGAGGGAGTATATAAAATTTTGTGAGAATGCTTCCATCCAAGAAAAGCTGAAGAATTTCAATTGGAAGAATGAAAGGTTGGATTCTTTTTTCCTCACACTGTTTGAAGGGCAAGATGTCAACACAAAATTGAAATTGTTCTTTCAAAGAATTTTGATTTGTTTTTATGGAAATGCTGCTGTGGAAATAAGCTTTTCTTTCAATAGAAATTTTCTTGTCGAAAATCTACAAGAAAAGTCTTTGATCGCCCAGCGTGCACTTCATGATCACATAAACTCACTTCCAGTAAAAAAAATATTCTTACTGTACCTATTTTAAAGTTTAATATATGTAAGCCTATTGTTTAAATGTATGATACTTTGGATATTTTGATAAAGTCAGCATTTCAGTAGTTTTGATTGATTTTTTTGCTGTTTAGTATAATTTTAAAAGTTAAATAATGGAAACACTTAATATTGTTTTGCAATATTTATCTAGATATTTTAAAATCTTTTATAATAAATATTTTTAAAAGTAATTTTAGCTGGCTTACCCCAACCTTAACAGCGTAACTAAGTGATACTTATTTAAGCTATGGTACGCTTTTTAATTTCTTCTAAATTACAGTATATTCATGTCTTTCTTTTTTTTTCTAAACTGTTGCCTGTATGTTTAGCTTATGTCAAATTTTATCATAAATAATATCAAGACTATCCTACTTATATAATGTAATTTTTAGGAGGTCTTAAATCAATGGATATTTCCAAAACAATGATAACAGAATTCAAAAATGCCTCTTCTAGACGAAGAGAAGATTTAAAGAGAAAGAGAGAAAAAGAGGATAAAGCTACATTTGAGAAAAAAACGAGCTGCCCAAGAAATAAAAAATTTAAAATTAAAAAACAAAAGTTGTTGGAGGAAAAGGAGGAACAGCTTTCTGATATTAACAATCAGCTAAAGGCGTTAAAAACATCTTTTTAAGATGCCTATAGGTTTTGTACAAATGAGAAGAATATGTTAGGCTGTATATATTGTTTGTTTGTATGATTTTTAATTGTGTATTGAAATTTTAAATTTATAATTACCAAAAAACAAGTGACAATGTTGTTTGTTAGTGTTTATAATAGTACATAGGAGCATATGGTGGTACATAGGAACACTTACAAACTGTTTCCAAGGTAAATTAATCCACTATAAATTCAATTTACTGTTCAACTTAGGTTAGGCCTATTTGATTTGTTGATAATGCTAAATTAAGAATTGAACCTATTGCAGACATGTGTCATCATAACACAAATCATTATGAAAATATAAGTAGACAATGCTCAATTTGCAGGGTTTCTGGAGTCTGAACCTACTTTTTGTTTTGTTTTCATATTGATAATGAAATATGTCTGCAAATCTATTTTACTCACACAATGCTGGGCTTCTTTTAATAAATAGTGTTAGCCTACTTTAATCTGTTGTATTATTATATATATTTGGTCTATAAAAGGTTAATAATGGTATCCTTAATTTAGTAGAATATGACTAAAAACAATGCGCTGTATGTATATATAACAACATGAACCGTATTCACCATTATTCGGGTAATGAATTTTCATGTTGTAAGGTCATGAAAAGTCATGAATTTTCATTTGTTTGGCAGTAGACACCCTGAGTAATAGCAATCATCTGAGTAAACTGAGTATGTGTGAATATAGTATTGTTTATTTGGCGGATATTCATAAGTTTGAAGCAGCTGTATGCCAATAAGATGTCCTGCTGTCTATCAGTTGATTGTAGTTTATACTTTTGGCATGATAGTAGATAGATATTGTAAATGGAATGTTTGTTTAGGTTTAATTTTCAACTTTAGTCTTAGAAAGTTGAGCTCAAGGTAATATTTAATTCTACTAGTGGCAAATTTAAATTCTCATTTTGGTGGTTGCAAAACTTGAAAATTTGAGTCTTTAACACACACATTATATTTTACTTTTTATAGTGCTCAAACCATAAAGAAATGTACGTGATTGATTTTTCCGTTACAACCGTGTGAAGGACGATTTTGATAGAAAAAAAGACTCGCTCAAACAAAGACTGGAGGAGTAAAAACTGCCGTGGAAACTCCAATACCAGCAGCAGCCTGAAATATGTCCCAGTAAGTTTGAGCCCACTAAGGAATGCCTTATGAAAATAATGGAAGAGTTGGAAAACAAAGTTTTCAATGAATTTAAAGTGTCTAGAAGTGAGCTGGATGGTTGTGTACAGTTAATTAGATGTAAAATGTATGAAACAAGTCTATATTGCAGCCTTAAAGAAGAAGAATGCTGATCTTCGAGCACAGAATTAAATCCCCAAGACTTTGGTAAACAATCTATAAGATCGATTATGAGCAGCACACCAGATGAGTATGAACATTCAAGTCACACCACTGACAGAACATTGATGTCAGTGGGTTACTCTGACCTCTTAGGTCACCCGGCATCATGAGGCAACTAGGGAGCTATTCTGATTATGGATTTGGAACATTGGATTTCAATGCACTAACCATATATTTCTGCGCAACAACGCCACCTAGCACACAAGGTCCTTGTGGGTACATTCGCAGATTATTATTAAAGTATAATAATAATGTAAGAAGAGGTAGAGATTGTCATAAAACTTTGAAATAATTTATATATTTCACCCTATGTACAGTGACTTAAAAACTTCTAGCTTTTTTCATAATTCATAAACTAATTAATGGTCCACTACATTTTTATATGTACTCCCTATTTGAGTTAATCTGCTTAAATTCTCTTATGCAAACTTTCTATCTCTACTGATACCAAATTAGTCCAATAATATTTAAGTATTACCTCCTTTGTATTCATTAATTGCATCTGCAAGAGCATCAATTGATTCTATGTCAAGGTTATTTGTAGGTTCATCCTGTAACAGAAAATTGAATCTTTTAGGAGTCCTAATGCATAAACACAAAGTTTATAATATTTATGTGGATGGATGTTGTTTTAACCAGTTGAGTGTGAATATTTCCTGTGTAATTTCTTGATGTTTTTACTTTGTGTTTTATGTTAACTATTGAATATTTTTTAATCACATTGGTTATTTTGTTGCATTCTTTCTTAAGACTTATATAACTGTGTTTACAAATATTTTTCTCTGTGTTTGGCTGTATTTCAGCATTTTTATTTATTTATTAATTGATCCTAAGGTCAGATGACATTATAAATTCCCTGCTGACTGGGCTTGGACTTTGTAGCTTTTCAACCTTTAAAATATAAGTTTATATAAATTCTGGTCAAACTTTAGGTATGCAATAAAAATTACTGGATCTTGAAGTATGCAATCATTATGCATTGATGCATTTACCTAGGAGTAAAAATATTATGGCTAGAAATAAAAATATTTTAGAAGTTGAGCTTAAGACTTTGTTTCCTCCTCCTGCTTCAGTTGGAAGTGAATAACTAACCCAATGTATGCTAGTGTGCATAAATTATACCGCTCTCCATAGCTCTGCTCACTGGCAATGCCTCCCTGAGCACTCTTGATGGTAGAAGTGAATAAACCTCTGTGAATGGTAATGGGCCGGTTGAATATTTAAAGTTCTAAAACAATAATCTGCAACTAAGATCAAATTACGTACCATGTAATGTTATCTCAAACATATTTTTAGATTGGTAAATATCTGTGGACAAATAGTATAAGGAAAATGCCAATAGAACAATGCCAGTAAATACTCACAAGAATAACAACATCAGGAGCATTGAGGCATAATTCAGCCAACGCGACTCGTGCCTTCTGACCTCCGGACAAATCCTTCATTTTGATAGTGTGGGCATGACTGACAAGACCAAACGTACCAAGCTGCTTGCGTGCCTTTTCATATGGCAGGTCAAACAATCGCATCAGGTATTCTGAAGGCGTCTCTTCAGCAGTTAAATGCTCTCCAGAATGCTGGTCGAATTTTCCAATACGCTATAAATACACAAAATTATTCTTGAGTAACTTCCTTAGTCACATTAGTAATTTACCAAGATATGATCATCTTCATTACAATTTATTTCAGTTGTAAAACAATAACTAAATATCAATGTGCATTTCAGGGTTATTGCATTAAGATTATACTGCCTGATGTATTTAATATTGAATAATAAAATACTCGCTTATAATCGTTGTATGAAAGGGCTAAAACACTAATATTTATTCTTATTTTTAGGAAACTTTTTCTATAAGGCCTTACGACATAAATTTAAAAAAATAAAAATGCAATTAGGTTATAGTGTACTAGGCCAGGATTAAATGTAATTAGAGACATTGGCATCAGCAACATTACCTTAAAGGTTAAGTTCCCTAACACAGCACACAGGTGAAAATATAAACACAATAACATGTTCACCTGTGTAGAGAGTAGTAGACTTATCCTCTAAGGTAAGTTTTGGTCTTGCTTATTTCTCCTATTACATTACAAATAAAATGATGGTTATGTTATTGGGTACTAGGCCAGTATTTAATGTAATAAGAGAAATGGGCATCAGCAACATTACCTTAAAAGTTAAGTTCCTTCACACTGCACACAGATGAACATATTGACACAAATACATGTTCACCTGAGTAGAGTGTATTAGACGTATCCTCTAAAGTACGTTTTTGGTCATGCCTATCTCTCCTATTACATCAAAAATAAAATTAAGAAATCATGTGAATCATCTTTTTTGTTCTTGATTTTTTATGTTTCAGGCTTAAAAGAGTACAATAAGGCGCGTATGTGTATGTAGGCTTACCTGGCAATGACTGCATGCAAGTTATTTTGTTTTCCTTTTTAATAATATTATATTTTTACAGTCTAAGTCCAACTGAGCTCCTGCATGCAGACAGGGGGCATTTCTGATCCCCTTGCATGTCAGTATATTTCCCTGCAGCAGTTTTGGTAGTTTTTAGTTTAGTTTAGATAAATTGCAATGGTACATATATATATATATATATATATATATATATATAGTTTTTATCTTGAATGTCTTTTTTTTTTATACTGTTAAAATAAGGAAAACATGTAAATTTTGTATGCTGTATGGGAAAATAAACAATTTTCAATAGCCACAGGATATCTTGAGCTGTGGTTTACGTCACAGTCAGTGCTAGGGGGGAGGGGGGTCTCTACCAATAAACAGCGTTTAGCGTATAACTAGTATTGTTGTGAACATCATGTCCCCACGCCCACAAGTTACCTTTTTTATAACACAACTCTCATCCGATTAATCACTTATAATTTTTATTTATAATCATATCACTTGGTATTATAATGTGTTATCATGTTAAAATTACAGGCCTTTAATTATTATATTACTATTATCTTTGTCTAATATTTAATGAGAAAAATAAAATGAAAAAAAATGGAGTACCAAATAATTAAACACTAGTGAATTTACAGAATGTAGGTTATGTACCATAACCAGACAAGTAGTAAATAAGTACTGTTCAAGTTTTTGTTGTAAGCAGTTGGTAATTTAATTGTATATAAGGAAATATATACTTGTGAATTACATTGTGAACAATATTAAATTTAATCTCTTTAAAAATAGGCCGCTGTTCTAATTAAATTAATATTTAAATTATAACATCTGTGGCTAAGTTATTAAATACATAACAACTAATAATACTATAAACAAAACTGTTGCACTTAATATTTGCAATAACAAACACTTTCGATACAAAAAGAAGGCTCTCCTATCAGCTGATCAGCAGCGGTAGCCAACGTCTGCATGTCAGGCCAAGATGCGTATGCCGTAGTCTCCCCTCCACTAACCACCAAGCATTTGAAAAGTAACGGTTTTGACAGCTCAAGATATTCCGTGGCTAATGTATAAGGCTTTATTAGTCCTAAAAGGTTAAAATACACTTTTGATATTTTTGTGTTTTTTTCATTTTTGGTAGATTAAAAAAATGTTAAATTTTAAATGTTAAATTTAAATCTTTAAATTTAGTCAAAGACTTAATGTCTTTGATATGATAAAAACTATTATATTTTACAATTTTTAACTTTTACAGCTTGCGAGCCTTATTTTGATTGGTGAATAATTTCTGAATAAATAAACTCTTACCAGTCTGTGGTTTTTCTTTTGTTCTCCTTGTAAGGGTACTAAATCACCAGTGAGGAGATTGAGGAAGGTGGATTTTCCAACGCCATTAGGCCCCACAATGGCGACTCGTGATGTTAAATCAATTCCAAAATCACAATCAACAAATAAGGGTTTTTGCCCAGGATATCCGAAAGTTACATCTACAAAATATTGGTAAATTTAATAATAAAGTATGGAAATATTTGCACACTCAACATTAACCCTTTTAATGCCAGCATATTTTCAATATGATGTGTATATAAGGCCAGCTTTTCAATGACTACATGTGCCTTGAAGGCCAAGGCATTTTTCAGCTTTCGAGCATTGTTTTAGTTGAAAAAAATAGAACTCTTACTTTTCATATATATGAATACATTTCATATCTACACCTTTGTTATGAAATAGGCTTGGAGAAAAAATATTGTTTAGCTATAATTTCTTTAAAAATACTATCATAAAATAAAAGAATAAAATTTTAAAAGTTTAGCAAAATTTTAAAAATATTAAAGATCATTTTACATCACATAGTCACTATTTTCATAAAATAATCTAATTTACTAACAAAATATAAGAAATGTGGAGTGCCTATCATTAATCCATTGCGGATCAAATTATTTGTACGTGTGCGACCCAGGGGTACGAATTTATTTGCGCAGCGGCACGGCGGCTGGCTAACAACAACAGCGCGCCGCTATGTAACTGCAGGTAATTGGTAATAATTGATTAGATGTAACAGTAGCCTGCTGGGGTATCGGCAATATAGCAGTGGCAACAGGAAAGGTAGCGAGCCAGGTTATAGAGTGGCGGGGACGATGTCGGAGCCGTAATCTAGATAAAGCGCACGCAGTTCGGAGCGAAGAGATAACAACGTCTGAGTCCTCGAATAGGCTAGGCTTGACGACAACAACTGCCTCATCTGTCTGTTTCACTAACCTCAATGTCACCTTTAATATCGGTGCACCGACTTGGACAGAAATACACTATATCTAAACTAAATACAGTTTTATATCACTGAGCAAAATATAAACTGCTTCTATCTGTTTATAGCACAGAGGACCTGTGCTGTTCAATCTGTACATGTCTGACCTTCCCAGGTGTGTGCAGAACTGTACAGTCCACCAGTATGCGGATGATTGCCAACTGTACCTGTTCTATCTCCCTTCATCTGCCAAAGAGGTGATTACCCTAATCGATGCTGACCTTGAATCCATTTCAATATGGTCAGCTGGAAACGGGCTCAAACTTAATGTAGGCAAGTGCAGTGTCCTTCATCTAGCTCCGCACGATTGTGTACAGACTCTGGGGGGACAGGTTTAGGTGTCATGCTCGTGGGGAGAGACTGGTAGTCTGTGATACAGTCAAGACTCTTGGTGTCATGTTAGACGGTGGGCTCTCGTTCGTGGACCATGTCATGCACACAATCCAGCAAGCCATTGGCAGGCTGAGGGGTCTCTACAGATTCAAAAATTTACTACCAGGCTCTGTAATAAAGCTTAGTCTCATGCAGTCTTTGGTTTTGTCAGTATTTCACTACTGTTACCCTGTTTACGGCAACAGTCTCTCGAAGGAGGACGATCAAAGAATTCAAACTGTACAGAACGCAGTGATCCGTTTTGTATGTTCCCTAAGGTGTTTTGATCATGTGTCCTTCTGTCGGGATGAGTTGGGGATGTTACCCATGGATTCCGTTTGCAGGGTATTGACCAACTGCATGACGCACAAGGTCTTGGGCCTCAGAGAGCCACAGTACTTCTGTGACAGGTTGTTGCCTAGGGACCAGGTCTCCCAGCGCAGCACCCGCCATGACAACCAGCTTCATTTCCAAAGGGTCAGACTTGAGTTGGGGAGGAAAAGTTATTCATATTTTGGACCAAAAATGTTCAAAGACCGCCTTGAGAACCTCAAAAATCTGTCTAGTCTTAGTTTTAAGCATAATTTGAAAAAGATCTTTGGGACAAATAGTTAAATTTCGTTACACATTTTGTTTGCTAGATATATTATTTTTTAGTTTTAATTAGTCTTAGAAATACTACTGACATTGAGTTTTTTGTAAACCAGTGTAAACTGAAATCCGCTCGCAATAAAAGGCATTTTTATTTATTTATTATTATTTACTACTGCGATCTATAGGATATTTATGAAAGTTTTTATAAACGAAACATGTTTTTAAAAATACCCAGTTGATGAATAGAGACGTTTACGCAACTTAGTAGAGTCAATTGTAACTACTTGGAGGTAAAAGTAAAAGCAAATCGCTTATGCGAGCTGAGCTCATCAGTGATCCGCAATGGGTTAATAGAAGTTAAGGTATAACAATTTATGTAATAGTTGACAATGCGTCTAATCTGTCCAAAATTCAAGAAAGATTCTTATACAAAAACTCTGCTCACTTACTTTGAAAATATAAAACCACTCATAAGACATAGTTGTTTATGTAAAAAACTTTAACCCTTTTAAGGCTGACACAATTTTTTTGGTCATGCGCGAAAAAATCTGCCTGTTTTAATGTTACTTGTATAGTCAAGCCTAAGGTGTTTTTCAGCCACGGAGCATAGTTTTAGTTTAAAATTAATAAAAAATTTATTTTTCATCAGAACTGAATGATTATTTTTTTACTTCTTGCATATAACATGGCAAACTAAGAAAAAAACAAATAGATACCATTATGTCTGGTGAAACAAAAATATATATGTATATATCTAAAAAAAATTATATATATATATATATTTTTTTACTTTGACCTAACAAAATAAATATAAATCATGGTTATACATCAATATAACATAAATATTTAGAAAGTACACATTGTTTATAGTTAGAATACAAACTTTGAAGTGCCTACCTTGATTAAAAGTGCATATGTAGCATTTTACATATAAACTTGCACTGCGCCTAATTTGTATGAATTTCAGAATGCGCTCTTTTTATCTCCCTTACACTCATATACAATATGTTCCTTACAAACATAGTCCATTTACAGTTCCTCTAAGTTCTCATAAATATAAAAAAATCGTTACTGTATACAAAAAATTAATACCACACTATATACAATAAAAATTTTACACAATCAACATCGGTGCTTTCCAAAACACAAGGGATGAATACCTTTCTTGCACTTGCTGCAACAGTATCTTGACCTTTTCCTAGGCCCCCCTGTACTGGTACTTATAATGCTACATACTGAACAATTTTTTTCTAATCTTCCTGGCAAGTGTTCAATTCCAAATTGACCTACATTTTGTATACCATCTCCACCTCCCATGTCACTGACACTTCGCTGCACCAGCCAGTCTTCTGCCAAGGTATCTATTATGTCAGATGTAAAGTCAAAAATGCTGACATGTTTAGTTATTCATGAAACCAGTATTGTTCACGATATTCGTAGATAGTTATATGGCGTTTGGATACATAATAAGTCAGTAAACTATAAAAATATCGACGGGTGCCTATTATGGCCGTCCGCTGGTTTCGCGTAATTGACGTCGGGTGCCTATTACGGCCGTCAGCTGCAAACGGAAGTTTTACCACGGGTGCCTATTACGACCGTCAGCCTTAAAAGGGTTAAAAACTAAAAACCACTTTAAATATTTTTAAGTTGTAGCGAATCTTATGCTTTATAAATCTTACTATTAAACAGCGTACTTAAGTGGGTTAGTGGTTGTCACATCATTTCATTCTTCAGCTTTTCTCAAGCACATATTCCTTGATGGTCAATTAAATCGTGATTTATTTACTTTTATCTCTTGGATCTAAAATAAGCATACGATTTTTGGAACGGCTTGTATCCAGTCTAAATGTACAGTTGTTTCTATTGGTACAGCAAAAAGTAATTACGTCAATAAATATATCTTGTTTACGTACTGTGAAGTCCAAGAATGGGGGGTTGTAGTGGTGGGGGGTCAGGGAATGAAAATTTGACAATATACTCCTTGGGTTTCTGAAGTAGCTCAGGAGGTGCTTGATCTTCTTCGTTCTTTTGAGTTTTACTACGGTTCTTTTCTTGCTTTCTTGTTAGAGCTTCTTTTGTTTTCTTTTCCTAAAGATATAAAATAAAAATTGAATTAAAACAGTTTTGAACAAATATAATAACTTACAAATAGTTATAGTCTGACTTAATGAATAAATAATAAGTCCCATCTACACATGTAAACTTTACCTCATGAAATTGTGAGAAAAACAAAAATGTTCACTCAAAATTCTTTGTAATGGTACAATTTATATAGTTTTGGTGTCGGGCATTTCTGACATCACTTATTAATTTTTTCATATTATGGTTATAATAGTGTAAACCGAACTGGGAGTAAATAAATGGAAGCAAGCGTAAAACTAAATTATACTTGGACAACATTGATTAGATAGAAATATTTCAATTTCACGGCCAAAATACAGAAGAAGAAATGTATTTACAAATAAAAATCAAGTACAGAAAAGATTGAATATACTTCTAAATTTTAAATAATCATTTTTAAACTGGATAAAATGTTAACAAAAATGTTGTAGTTCTCTTCGCCCAAATTATATCATTACCATATTTTTTTTAATTAACTAAATAGAAGTAACAGGAATAAAACTCAAAAGAAGATAAATCTAGTGCACCCACCGACCCATCCACACATGTATGTCATTAATGACCCGCCCACTCATCCAGACAGGTATGTCGTTAAGTATGTCATCCAACAATACATGAAAAGTGTATGTTAGATTAAAGCTGAATGCCCCCCCCCCCATATTACATAAGTACACTTTTTTTTATTCAGAAGTGTTAACACTAAGATCCAATTCCTGAGATTATATAAGAGGACATTACTTACTGCTTGTTTCTTTGACTGACCATGAGCTTTCAGTTCTTTTAGTCTTTTCTCTTGTTTCTCATATTCTTTGTTCATTTCTTTCCTTTTTTGTACATACATTTTCTTGAACATACTGTAGTTCCCCTTGTAATAATATAACTTTTGCTGATCTAAGTGAATTATTTCATTACAGACATTGTCCAAAAAGCTCTGGTCATGGGATACAATCAGAAGGGTTTTCTTCCAGCCTTGCAGATAGCTAGGATCAAAAGAAAATTATAGTTCAATTAACATTTAAAAAGTAAACATTATCCGGAGTACTATAAACCTGGAATATTATGTTTTCTAAAACATGGATCACACTGTCACAAATCACATCTAAAAGCAATAATATGTTTCAAGTTTTTGCTGATTAAGCATGAATGAATTTTATTCATCGTGTAGCTGATCCAAATTATATCAGCTACAATTCACAAAGAAAGAACAAACATGATCGTTAAGTATAAGGTCAGGTCACATGCCGGTAATCTGCCGTGATGATAAGATCACTTAATTTCACATTCTTTAAGATCACTCAACACTTAACTTAAGTAACCAGTTTATGACATTTATTTCTTCAAAGATATTTATTGATGGGGATTCAGACAAGTTTAATTCATTGAAATACTTACATAAATTACAATGAATAATATTAGAAATATAACAAGAGTTTTTTGAGGAGAAAACATAATTTAATGGTAAAGTAGTAATTCCAACTCTAGAAAAATATCTTGTATTGTGGGAATGAGAAATTTCTTTAAAAACAGTATTTTTATATATACTGATTAAAATGTGTTTAATATACAGCTGTCAGACAGTAAGTACCTGCGTTTCTTCAAATAGAGCATCAGAGGGATATCATCTGTCCAAAAGATAATAATGATTATATAAAAGCAAAGCAAGTCATTTTGGTTTCTTTGATAGTTAAAATTCCATTCATTTGTCTGAGTGCAAATGTATATTTCCTGATCTTGCTTTTAATATATTGAACATAATAAGACCATTTATCTAAAATCAAAAATAATTCCTAAATATTTGTATGAGTCAACTTTCTCTTACAGTTGTGCTGATACTTGTTCGATAATCAGCACAAGTATGTATTACAAGATCATCTAAATTATAGTCTGCGCTGCTGCTTAAAAAAATTGGTAAGAATTTAGTTTTAGAAATATTTAATGAGAGTATATTTTGACTAAACCACTTCTTAAGGAGCATGAGATCATGCAAAGCTTTGTCCCGTACCTCGACCCAGGTCTTTCCCTGCAGAAAAATCAGGATATCATCAGCAAACAAATATAATTTCCCAAAAAGTTTGATTTTAATTATGTTATTTATATAGCATTTGAAAGGATTTAGAAAACTAATAAGTAGTTGGACTAAAATAAAGCAAATACTAGGTAGAACCATAATATTTCTGTTGAACAAAAACATCTTTATAATAGTTTTATTTTTAGTTAACATTTCATGTGTGATATATTTGAAATATAAGTAAAACTTCACTAACTTGGTACCAGATAACTCGATATTCTGGGTAACTCTAAAGTCAATGGCTGACAATATACAAGTCTAGCTTGCTTTACATTTTAAAAGTCAAATTAAATGAAGGAACATTGCTTTATTTTCAAAAACAAAGATTGTCTGTAATGGTTATTTAATTCCTCCGGCAAATTCATGAGCAAGCAGCCAGGTGTTGAATTGAGAAAAACAATCTTCAATTAACCCTTTCAGCCCCAACAGCCGATATATCGGACGTGTAATGTGAGCGATTCTGAACCAAATCGTAGTTAACGACCTAGTATCGTTCTCTGTCATGTACGAGAGTAGAAAACTGCAAAGAGTCAAGTTCGACAAGTACATGAACGATCAAAAGTGTATAGAAAAGATAGTGGACGAATATTTCGACAGCGGAGTGAGTGGCAAGAGGACACTCGTCGTTTACAGTTCCGGCTTAGATTTCATGACTTGTTCGTCGTTCAGAGAGCACAGAAGATTCTGTCACGACGAGTTGAAAAGAACCGCGAGGAGGTGTCCCGGTTTGGAATTGATAGTGTACGACGAATTGTACACCACCAAAACCTATAGCAACTGTTACGACCGGCTCGGTACGCAAACGCTGCTGTATATCTCCAAGTCTCCTCACAGTTACGGTTATTGTGAAATATGTTTTAAGGGTACGAACAGAGACAAAAACGGAGAATAAAATATATTGTTAAAAACAACAAAGACAATCACCACAAACGTGTCCGACTTCTGTCGTCGTCGTGACATTCGATGAGTAGGCCGTAAGGTCAAAAGCCGTAACTCTCAGGTTCCATCTTTGGGGCTGAAAGGGTTAAACAATTTTTTCAGCACATTATGCTGTACTGTAATGTTAGATTTGAGATGTCTTTGCAGATACAAAAACTATATACATGTAAGTTACAAATTTATGAAGTAACTCAAGTCATTTACTAAAATCTATAAAAAATGTCAATGTTCTTGATAACTCAACAATCCCAACACTCAACAAGCCTAGGGTCTACAAAGTGTCAAGTTATTGAGGTTTTAGTGTAACAGTATAGGATATCAGCAAATGATAACCACTATGGTTTAAAGTTTTTTTAAACCATAGTGGATAAAAAACTATTTTTGATTCGGTTATTTTTAATTGTCAGTTAATTCAGTAACAGTGTCTTTAAAATACAAGTGATTTATACTTTTGACTAACATGTGTTCTTACACAATGGATATTATACAGCAAATTATGAAAAAGTAGCGTAATATATTACATCATTTTTATTTTAGTAATATTAGTGCAATAGTAATAAGTAATACTAGTAACACAATGTTATACTTCCTATTAATACATTTTTTGGGTGAATAACTGAGCTAATTTTATAAAAATAAACTTTAAATGAATAAATGTTATTTGTTTAACAACTTCATTACATAGTGATTATTCCATTGTTCGTGATGTTGTAGCTTGAGCTCCTCCAACATCATTTTGCAAAGGATAATAATTTGAAGATATCAACGCACATCTTTCCAGTCATGTTGATTGTAAGTACCAATCATAATTTACAGCTCTTTGAAATCTAGCAATTATAATCTATGATTTTGACTTCATTAGTATAACTTCATTACTGACTAACATTCGTTATCCCGCAAGCTGCAACTATGATTTGCATTACATGTTCAGACACAAAATCCCTGTCTATAAAATAAATACAAATTGGTGTGTATTTATGTGCTGAATGACAAGTTCTAAGTTGGTCAAGCAACCACTCTGTACTGCTAATTAGAGCAACTTCTTTTTGTTAATGTTAATGATATTAGTTTTTTATAGCAATTTGAAAAATACAATATTTCTGAGATACTGCTCTAAAAATCTGTAAAATTGAAAAAAAAAAGTAAATGAAATTTGCAGGCAAGCTATTTTTAATGGATGTCCTTTGTAACCTTATTTGGCCTATTCCCCTTAGGCACAACTTATTCAGCAAGAGTAAGGAGGAAAACCAACAATAGTACAAGGTTAATAATTGCTGATAACAACTAATCATGGCCAAGTTTCCAACCTAAGCCATCTCCAGCTGGGACTCAAGTTCTGACACCTTGGACTGCCCAGCCACTTGGCTTTCCCTAATATTAAGCATTTATTTCCCGATATTGAAAATTTTCTGTGTGGCTTGAGCAGAAAATAGACATTTCTTAAGCTTAAGCTCAGCCAAACTCAGCTTAAGCTAGGCTTGAACTTATTTATAGATTATTTACAAACCTTAGTGTTTTATACTGTTATCACAGCAAAAATGAAACATATAAGTTCATTCATAACTTTCTGAATGGCCACTGTTAGATACGATGTAGACAGCAACAGTTAGCATTCTGTAATACTCTATTTGATTTTCACATAAAAAGTACAAGCCACTATATTTACATAAAAATACAAGAAATCAGTGTCAGGCCATTCAGAAAGTTATGTATTTCGGATTCCACGTAAAGCTGTAGGTCCCTTAATTGCTTTGGCTATTGGGCTATTAATAAATAGCTCTTTCTGAGGAAAAGTCAGCCTTAGTAACAATAACTACACTCGTTCATCTACACTCATCACACTTATTTGCCGAGGAGCAATATGAGGATATTCGCCCATATCTTGTCAATTGGTGTCTTACCAATGAATAATGAATTATTGTATGTCAACATAGTTATGGTTTGTTTCCAACAAAATAAAAAGTAGGGATGGACGGGTCTTGACATTTCGGGAATTACCCGATAAATTATAATTCAGGAGTTTTTCAATTGTTTTTGCTACAACAATTTGATACACTTTGCTATCAATATCAACCACAGATTACTTATTTAAAATAGTAATATTCTTAAAAGTTGATCATTTAAATTAATTAAATTTAATATAAAATAATTAAAGTTGAATATAAAACAGAAAAATGTTAGTGCTATCATTGCAACTCTCATACTTCACTTACTTATCCAGCCAAATTACAGCATTGAGGTCAAGATGATTGGTGGGTTCATCCAGCAGCAGCAATGTAGGTTCCAGAAACAGAGCTCGTGCCAACGATACTCTCATTCGCCACCCACCAGAGAAACTCTTGGTGGGACGATCCTGCATGGGTATTGAGAAGCCCAAACCAGCAAGGATTCGCCGGGCTCTTGGCTCAGCAGAATCTGCACCAATTGCTTTTAACTCTTCATACACCTGAATACAAGAATAAGATCAACTTAACATTAGTATTATTTACGTCTTGTAAGTTTGTAGATTTATATCTATTGTATAATTAACGATGAAATTGTACATCTTGTTGAAGTGTACAATAATCATATTGCTTATGTCACTTTGGCAAATAAAATATTCTAATTGATTTAATTGAAATTGTACCCTGCCAGTTCCCATGGATTTTTATGCTCTTGGGGCCAGGCAGGTAATCTGAAGTGTGAATGTACCATGTATTCATGACTATGCTAAAAGGATGGGGTTGGTAATTTATAACCTCTCATATTAGCATCAAGTGTTATCCCTATTCAGTGATATGTTGAAATAAATTGAATTCCTTATTCAGAAAACAAAATCTTCAAAAGTTTTATTTTGTTTGAAATCAGTTTCAAGAAAAAATTCAAATTACTGAAATGCAAAATAAAGATACTACTCAACTTTTTCTATATTATCAGAGCCATAAATGTAATTAATATGAATATAACATTTTATCATTGATTTTCACTTATATTCATCGAAAATGCATATCTTCACTAAAATACTGTACGAGCTGTGTTTTTCAAGTAAGTACCGTTTTGGAATCCCGCCGCTGTAGCGCTGCGGTCGGCGTTCAGCGCATGCGTGCTGGGTACTACTGTCTGCTGGCAAGCCACAGCCACCGTTACAGATCCATTCGACTGTATTTAAGGTCACTTATGACTGTTTATAATTCTTCCTACGATTAAAAATGTCGCCAACTGTACAGTACATGTTATGATAAGTTTTTGTAACGCTACAGGCATGGAAGCAGCTGATATTCATCCAGAGATCTGTGAAGTTTATTGAGAAAACAGAATGAGTGATGGATTTTATTGGAAATGGGTCAGGGCTTTTAAGGTAGCTGTACGAATGTGCATGATGAGGAACGAAGTGGGAAACTTCACTCATTACTGAAGACTTGGTGCAAACCAGAAGCTTTACAATTGCATTGTTCAGTAGTGTGTCTTCAAGTGTCAAGTAGTGCGATTTCTGAAGTTGTAAAGAACGTTTTAAGTACTGAGTGTTATGTTTACGCTAAGTTCCCAAAATGCTGATGGAAAATCACAAAACAAATGTTTAGTGAGAATCAGAAAAACAAACTTTTAACCAGATCTCGCACATTCATAGATCATTAGAATCGTGATGGTTACGATTTTTAAAACCAAATTGTCACTGTGACAGACTCACGATGAATGTCAGCTGCTTTCATGCTATAAGTGTTACGAAAACTTATCATAACATGTGCTTTACAGTTGGCGGCATTTTTAATCGCAGGATTAATTTTAAATAGTCATAAGGGACCTTCAATACAGTCGAATGGGTTCGTAACAGTGGCTGTGGCTTGCCAACAGACAGTAGTACTCAGCATGCATGCGCTGAACGCCGACCGTAGTGCTAAAGCGGCAGGATTCCAAAACGGTACTTACTTTAAAAACACGCCTCGTGCGTAGTTCTAATTTTTTCTTTCTTTTCCTGTTGGCTCTGTAAATTGAAGCTATAGAGTTTAAGAAGTTGATATCTTCTACTAAGTGAAATCACAAACTGCCTATAAAAGCTTAAAAACACTCTTTTTTACCATGTTCTTTTTTTCAGCAAGCAATGTTCTCATTTTACTCATTCAAAAAGTGAGTAATATGATTTCAAATGCTGTAATTTCAAAATTTCCTATTAATGAGCTAGTATTCATTAATACCAAAGTGAAATTTTTGAGTCATGGTCATTTTCTAGCAGATATGTTGTGCTATCAAGTAATTTTCTCTTTTTTAAAAATCAAAAAGACATGATTACTTCTGAGTAACTGGATTGTAATTTCTGTGATTTATCTTCTTTAAATTTAAAAAAGAATTAAAACTGTAGGGAAATTGTATGCCCTAAAGTAAAATGTCCGCATAATCTTCATAGATATTCTTTAAAAGTATTGAACATAAGCTACTTTTCAGTTTTTAATTGTTAAAATTAAGTGTATAAAATTGGGTTTAAAATATGAATGGACGGGTCTTGAAATTTTGGGAATTCCCAGAGAAATTATAATTCTCGTCCTGCGAGGATATTTTTGTATGATCAAGAATTCCATTCAGGAGTTTTTTTCAATTGTTTGTACGATGTAACCAACTAAATACATAGTTCGATCTCAATAACGTTTTTAATCGACATTTATGGCCAATTTCGGATTTTTCAATTAATATAAATTAAAGTGAAAGGATAACAAAATATGATAGACTTGTCTCGATTAGTGTGGAATTGCTTATGTTGTGGCAGTGAAGTTACGAAGTGATGGTCGACAGTTCGGGGCGAACGTAGATGTGACGTTCTCACAACCTGTTCATTTGATCAGTGAGCGAGATATCCGGATCACGATGCTCACGAGATCTATTAAGGTTGAACCCGTTACCGACGCCAAGATCCGATGACGCCAACCGAACAAATCTGGTTTAGGACAGAACCGCTGACCAAGACCCAAATGAGAATGAACGAAAACTGAATGAGCTTATATTCCAATGTTCGTTCGCGTCAGTAACGTAAAATTGTTCAATCAAACTGCTCCTGTGAACAGGTCACTTTACTGTCCAGAACCGATTGATCCGGATCACTGTGAAGAACAAAACTTCCCTTCCCATGGCAAAAGTCCATCTCGCTCATGTTGTACGTACAATGAACCGTTCAATGTCGGAAATGAAATTATCGTATATTTCCTGTAAGGTAACTAATCATCCAATGATCTGACAGAAGAAAATATCGTATCATAACATACAAAATATTGTGATGGCGTTCTAGCAAATTACGACAAAACAGTATTTATTTATTTTCAATTGAATAAAAAATAAATAGATATATCCGTGTCAAATATCAATTAATTATATGTTTATGAACACTTTAGATCGCCAAATCTGCAAGCAACATTTGCAGGGATACAATTTATTTTCTGTATCCAGTAGGTACATTGGTTCAATATCTTCGTTGATTCACCAGTTGGCACTTGGCTGATATTTCGGATTGCATCCCGCCTTACTTGGCCTACATTATTTGCTCATTACGTAAACGGTTTTCACTCCAATACGTCATAAATTTCTCTTAAGGAAATCATTTATATTTTGTTTATGTATCTAAGTGGTTTCGAGTTGCACACCATTACAGATCATAATCTATTTAAATAATTGATCCTAAACGTCTTAAAAATTTATTTTTAGTTTTAGGTGCACAATTATTACTATCGATCGATTGAACTATTTTGGCATCCAGATTTTTATTTGATTAGATTATTCACAGCTTATTTACGGTTAATTGTAACAACGTTATTACTTGATAAAATAACCACAGATCCACTTTTCATGGCGTATACAAAATCCATTTTTTGTTGAGAGAAGGCAATTTTGAAAGCAACCGACTGCGTTTGGTGATGACGCCTGAATCGTAGAATCACTTAGGTTGGATGATCCAGCTTTTGCCTAAAAGCTTCGCTACTGTGATAGGAACTCGGAACTACCAGATAAAGAAGATCAGCCGTCTGAGTGGTTAGTTGACAGTTACAGAGAAGAAACGGATGTCACTTTCTTATGACCACAGTGAACGCATCAGTGGCAGTTATATAAATAGAATCAAACAAATGCACATCTCTGAATGTGCAGTAATAATTACTACGTTTATCCTTGAGGATTAGGGGGAATAAGGAAGAGACTGCCAAGATGCTGACTCTGTGTGTAATTTCGGTTTCTAGTTATAATTAGTTAAGTTAATCAATTGAAGAATTCATCAATGTCTAGTTTTTATTATGATTTAAATTAAATTTGGCATGTAATAAGTAACTACCATTCTTATATTTCACTTGTTATAATTTTAATTAAGTAAGCTCTTAAAATATTTATTAAGAATTATATCAGAAAGCTTGTTTTGTTTATTAAGTGTAAAATCTGTTATTGTTTAGTCTAAACCTGTTTGAATTTATTTTCTGTTTTATAGATAACAGGCTGACATTCATCGTGAGTCTGTCACAGTGACAATTTGGTTTTAAAAATCGTAACCATCACGATTCTAATGATCTATGAATGTGCGAGATCTGGTTAAAAGTTTGTTTTTCTGATTCTCACTAAACATTTGTTTTGTGATTTTCCATCAGCATTTTGGGAACTTAGCGTAAACATAACACTCAGTACTTAAAACGTTCTTTACAACTTCAGAAATCGCACTACTTGACACTTGAAGACACACTACTGAACAATGCAATTGTAAAGCTTCTGGTTTGCACCAAGTCTTCAGTAATGAGTGAAGGTTTATTAATTTAAATAATAAAGATTATTTAAAATAAAGAGTACATAAATGTGCCTTAACGGTAATGGTTAAATTTCTTACTAGATCATGTACCAATAAATAAATTATTAATACTATAAAATGATTTGGTTATTTGTTTTATCTACTAAGTTTGAAAATTAATGTATGCTAGATGGAGAAAATTCCCTCCAAAAATTTCTCGAAATTTGAGAGGAAATTATTTTTCCTCCCAAATTTTGGAGGAAATTAATTTCCCTCTTGTTTCCCTCCCGAACCTAAAACTCTTCTCTCGTCCATCCCTAGTTTAAAATAACTTAAAGGGTTGTGAGGATACAATTTTTTTAAAAATCAAACCTAAACAGCAACTAAATAAAATTTAAACACATAATTAATAAAATAAATAATAGGACTAAATTAATTAGTTGTGAAATTAAGAATACCTCTTTTAATCGTTCCTGAACAGCTTCAGATGTGTTCCCTTTCTCCTGTTCCCCTTCCAGCTTTTTACACTCTGCCAACAATTCTGTGCGCTTGACATCAGCTTTGAGTACTGACTCAACCGCCGCCAGGTCATCTGCAACTACTTCCTGCTCACAGTATAGAATATCTATGTTGGGTGGAATAGCAAATGCTCTGTTTTCAATATGCCTCAAAAGAGTGGTCTTTCCATGACTATCAACATAAAAATAAAAACAAGAATCAACTTTAAAAATCCCTTGTTTACAATAGTACAAGGCTTATATAATATTCACATATTTTGAATGATTTTAAATATCTGTTAATAAATTAGCTAAGTAACTAAAGTTTATTACAAAATCATCATAATCCTAGAAAATATCTTCATTATCAGCAAGTTAGAAGTAAGGGCCGTGTCAGTAGTTGAGAACCATATGTTTCAGTGATTGATTGCAGTAACTCATGGACCAGTCACTGTTGTGATCATATGTAAGACAAAATGTAAACATACAAACACATTTAACTCACTGCAACAATACAAAAAGATATTACTGAGCTGTAACTAACTATACTGATCTACTGATGGGCACAAACAGACAGACTATGTTCACAGCTAAGGAGAAGAAATACATTAAACGTTGTAGTTTCCCAGTGACTATATAAAATACTTAAGGAAATGTATTAAGATTTACTTCATAATTAATATAAAACCATTATTAGATTACTGAACAAAAATCAAACCGCGGACTGTTAACCCTTGAACTGGCTATTAGGTTTTCCCAAACCACCAGGTCATTTTTCGTTCATTTGCAGGCATTTTTTAAAAAATTCATAAAAATAGTATAATTATATAAGCCTACTTCTATTTGGTATCATTTTACTTTAAATAAACCTGGCTATTTTATAGTAATATAATATTACACTTTAATTCTTAATAAAGTATTTTTTACGTTACCTGATATCTTAGAAAATGTTCTTTTGTAAACACAAAAAAGGGTGGGGGTCATCTAGCCAACAATATTATACAGCTAAATTCAAAATTCCAAGATAGCCGAAACATTCCAAATTCTATCTAGTTTTAAGAAATATAAAGATATACTTTACGTTATTAGTAGGCTTAGCAAAATTATACTAATATAACTTATGCAAAAATGTGTTGCAATGGTAACAGCATTTTCAAAAATGTACAGTAGTACTAACATTAACAGAAATATTAACTCTATAAGATAGATGTATTTTTGAAATTATTCTTTCCACTGATCCTTTCAACTCAGAAACAAAACAAACATATGATTGTAAACAAGATTTCTTCCCGTTCCCAAAGGCATTCAAATTATTCCGATATGGTTAATAGGAGTGCTATAATAAGAGATTATATCTGATGGTGCAACACAGCTGCCATTAAGCTGTGTCACGACTGTGCCAACTGAATTACACAGCGATTTTTTCTTATTATTCTTTTCTGCTGTTCCTTTCGTCTCAGAAACAAAACAAGTATGTTTGCAAACAGGAACTTCTCCTGTTTTCAAAAATGTTCAAATCAAGCCATTGTTAAGAGGTGTATTATGATAAATGATTAAGCTGATAGGTGCTAACCGATGGAAATTAAGTCGGTTGCCAGTATAGGAATGCTGTAACCAGCAAAAATATATCTAATTGCGGTTTGAGGGTTAGTATTCCACTTGGTTTTTGCTGCAAGTAATCGTTGATAAATTGGTGCAGTATATTTCTAATAGTCTTCAAACAGGCATTTGGAATTTTATTGTGATTTTACTGTAACTCAGGCTTTAATATGAGCTAAAATTTACAGGTTTTCTCTAAACAAGAAAAACACATTTTAACAGAGGATAAATTTTGAAAATACATCTACGGTTCTTAATTTTAATTTAAGACAGACACCATTAATTCAGCAAATAGTTTTTGCTTATGTATTATCTGAAGTGAAGCTTACTGTTGCGTTTTTAATGTATAAGTGTAATACTACAGTAATATTTAACAATGTAGTTTATTCATACAAGTACAGCTATGTTAATCATATTGAACTTTTATGTGGTTAAGAATATCTCAAGTAAAGAGACTGTTGGACTAGAAGGAACTGTTACATAAACATCAAAGTTTCTTTTCCATGTTGCCATTTTTAAGTTTGTTGTGTTATTTTACTGCATATGACTTGTGTCCCGTAAATTTAACTGATACATCTTGCATAATATTGTAATTCATACTTTAGTATAGTTTAATTTAATTGTTACAATCTTATATATTGTGAAAATACTATGGGCACAGCAACGTGTACATAGTGGTTTACACACAAAACTCACCAATATTGATCCACAAATCTCTTTATTTCTATAACAAAACAATTGTACGTTATTTATAGTATTGATCTGGTTATTTTTAGCAACTATTGCAAACTAGCAATACTAGATCAAATTAAGAATTTTTTTTCTGTCAACTTACCCGTTGGGACCCACAAGACCATATCTACGACCATTTACAATTAGAAGGTTAGCGTTCACAAAGAGATCATTGCCTTTAGCAGATATACTGAAGTTTTCTACCTGAAAAAATGTAATCGTATCATGAAAAATACACTATTAGTTTTATATTACTCTCAACAGTAACATAGAGCAGTAAAAATTGGGATTATAAATTTAGAATGTATTTTATAATGCAAGCAGGCTCTTTGAAACTTAAGAGATTAAAATTAACGACTAAATTTAAATTTGTGAAAAAAAGCTCAATTGAACATGATTTTAAATGTTGCTTTGAGAAGCTTTTTAGTCTGAGGATGTTAAATGTTGCTTTGTGAATCCCTTTAGTCTGAGGATGTTAAATGTTGCTTTGTGAATCCCTTTAGTCTGAGGATGTTAAATGTTGCTTTGTGAATCTCTTTAGTCTGAGGATGTTAAATGTTGCTTTGTGAATCCCTTTAGTCTGAGGATGGTGTTGCTTTGTGAATCCCTTTAGTCTGAGGATGGTAATTGTTGCTTTATGAATGATGGTAAAAGTAAAATCTGATCACCTTTTTAAAGTGTGCAGTAAAGCTTGTTATACTGTATTTATTTATTTTCAAAATATATATTAATTGTCACAATATGATTAAGATTTTTGTGAACATTTGTATAACTTTGTAGTTATATATTAATACAAAATTATTTCTTAATAAAAGTAATATTCTAAAAGACTTATAATTTAGACGGTTTCTTTTAGTAAATTTTCTTTAAATGTTCTTTTGAAATTTATAATATTTGTATATTTCTAATATTTTCTGAAATTTTAATAACTATTTTTATTCTATTAAAGTTAAATCCTTTTGGTCCAAAAGAACAGGTACAAGTTGCAATGTCAAACAAGAAGCAGTTTCTGCTACTGTGAAAATTGATATTTTTCAGTTGAAATATTTATTTATTCTTATGAATATTGCTTACCATTCAGTTACATCAATAGATAATCATGTAAGTTTTTTTTTAAATGTTCAAAATTATTTCCGCATGATTTAATTAACAGAATGTTAAACTGTTCTTTGTATTCTTTGTAACACTTGTTTTTGCTTCATGAGTACTGCACCAACAAATAATTCCATATGTTCAATGGCTATAATGATAATATATGAGTTATATATTAATTATTTTTATTACATCTATATCCAGCCTAATGCAGCGGTGAGTTGTGCTACGTAAACCTGGATATGGAATTGTTTTTGTGCAATTGGGATTTTATACATCAAGATTAACTATCACAGTAGTACAAGATTTTTTTGTACGTCCTGAGACAATTAAACAAATTTAAATATAGGACTATTAAGTCTTAGGCTTTGGCCACATGGGCTACAATCTGTCGCTGGCAGATGAGCAGTAAAATGAAGCAGAGTTAAAAGTTGCATTGATATCTATGGAGGTGGACAAACAGAGCAGTAAACTGTCCCTCTAGAGATAGCATACTGCTACCATGCTTGTGCCAATACGCTTCCGGTATTTGTGTTCCACACATTATCACCTGAATAATTCTTTCAAGAGTCTCAGTCCCGATCAAGTACGGAGGGGCCCTTGCTAGTCATCCAGTTTTGGGTCTACAAGGATGTTATTCCCAAGGATCAGTGCTTGTGGCTGTGAGTTACATTAAAATATTTATCATCTTTAGACCAATGTTAGTTAATACATTCAATAGCTCTACTCACTGCTACAACCACTTTGCCTCACTTGCCTTATTGTTTTAAAACAAATACACTCTAGTTTCTCTTGCTAGAAACTAGTTTAATTCAATAGATTTGTCAAAATACAACACTTAAAAGTTACAATAACACTATTATTTGGCTTGTAAGTTACCTTAATATCTACAGCATTTTCCAAGGCTTGTAACTGTCCAGCCGTTTTCTGTGATTGAGAGACTGTGAAATTATCACCCAACTCACTATGACCTTGTCCTCCTTTTTTTGTCATGAACTCCACTTGCTTTTTGAATTCCAACTAAAACAAGTTTTAAAATATTAGACTTAATATATATACAGGGTGGTGCACAAAATGATCCAATATTTGTTTTGGTAGTATTTGTTCCGGTTACCTAGTATTACTGTATTGTAAGTTGGCAATTCTATCAGCTGTTCATGGAAATTAGTTCCCTCTGGTTCCGCTTCCGTTATTATTAGTTTTGCAAGATGGCCAATAAAGGAAGGTTTTCTGTGGATCAAGGCATAAAGGCTGTGTTGTTTTTTTAATGAAACAAAAACTATGGTGCACAAAGATGGTTTCATGCTCATTTTCAAACTCGCCGGTCAACATGATTTGAAACTACTTATAGACTTTATGAACAATTTAATAGTGATGGCTCAGTATTTGAGAGGAACCGTCAACGGCCTTCCAAGAATTTTGAAGCTGTCAGAGCAGTGTTGGTGGGTGAGGAGTCCAGGCAAGTCGACTAGAAAAGCGGCAGCAGATCTTTACATTTCTAGTTGATCTGTGCATTGAATTTAAAAAAAAGATTTGCATTTGTATCCATACAAAATTACAGTGTTATCCAAATTAACGATTGACAAAAAACATCAACGAATGGTTTTCGCAGAATGGGCTGTTAATCAAGGCATATTGATTAACAATGTTTGGTTCTCAGATGAGACACATTTTCACTTAGACGGTGTTGTTAGTACAGAATTGAGTGATTCTTACATAAGGCTAACTAAAATTGTGGCATACAATGACGTATATACTGACTTGAAGTGTGAAGAACAGGACGTTACATCAGTGTCTAAGAAACATATTCATAAAGGACAGTATTTGCTGGCTGAACATGTTGCTGCAGCAAGCTAGAAAAAGCAGTCAGAAGTTTGTGGTAGTTACTACTCAAGGACAAGTTGAAGAAAAGTTTGAAATTGAAGTCTACTACATGTTACATATAAGTGAAGGTACTTCTAAGAAGGAAAAATAGGCTTCTGAAATAATAGGCTTATTGCAAGAGAATCAAAGTGTGCTATAAGGCAATATAATTTTTTTTAAGAATTCCAGGATAGTAGTAAAGATTCATTAAAAGGGTTAAAAAAGAAGAATTTTATTACCTGTATGCTTTTTGTTCATAATGTGCATAAATTGTTACCAAAAATAAGATTTAAACTAGTAAAACACTTATTGTGTGTAGAATTACATTATTTCTGAACCTCAAACGTTTTGTCCCATCCGTAACAGACAATACATTATTTAACAACTGAAAAAGAATTTACCTTAAAAGAATAATTATATCCAATTGCATAACAGGATTATAGAGTAACTAAGCAATGATCCAGTAGTCATTTTTAAGAAAAATGTCTACACAATTCACAGAAAATCTTTGGTGAAATACAGTACAAAAAATTGCTGTGCAAATTGTGTCCCGTCCGTAATTTATAGAAAATTGACATTAATGTGTGGTAAATTGAAAAATAATATTTATATCTAATTAAAATGAGTGTAAAAACCAAATATGTAACCATTTTCACCTTTAAATTACTGGTAAACTCTTAAAACAACATATTTGTATAGTATTTATAAATTAAAATCAGTTCCACTTGTCCCGTCCGTAACATGGAATGGCTTCTTACGTAAGTAAAAAGAGCAAATATAAATATAATCTATGTAGTACTAATGATTTAAAAAACCTTAAAACGCTATTTTCTGATTAAATTTTCAAACTCTTTTGGAGATAACCCTTCAGACTCTCCTTTTTGTGGGAGATATTCTCTACCCGCACTCTTCCAGAACTTCCTTCATATTTATAAATCCACTGTTTTACTCCTACTTACTTCTTTTTTTAATTTCTTCTTTTCCTTATGCGTTAATTTTTTCTCTTTATCTGCAACATAAAATTCAACATTGAAG
This sequence comes from Stictocephala bisonia, assembly GCA_035578905.1. NCBI lineage: Eukaryota > Metazoa > Arthropoda > Insecta > Hemiptera > Membracidae > Stictocephala > Stictocephala bisonia. Next base: position 1,319,445 of record JAQJVL010000113.1, read on the forward strand.
AAGGCTATCTAAATTTGATAGTATAGATAACATATTAAATTTGCTCATAGTACAAAACAAATTACGACTAGACAAATTATTGATATTGAAACTTAAACTAATTAGTATCATAAATAACCATACAGTAAAATAATTATAGTAAATGTAAATTAATTTAGAATTTACAAAGAACCATAATTTTTAATCTTTTCAGAATGAATATACTATAAAGTTAGTGAAAGAATAATTTTAAATTTTTGCTAAGGAAAGCAGTGGCGGCTCGTTAGGGGCATCAAGTACAGGCCGGCGTACCATGTTTTCCAGCTTTGAAAGTAGTAAAAACTATCATATAATTATGAGACACCATTCTCACATTCTTTGTGAAAATTGTTTAATCAATTAGTATTTTTTAATGAATATAAAAAATATTATACTTAATTATCCGTTAAGTGAACATTCAATTATATATAATGCAAAAATAGTATTTGCTCATAGCAGATCGCAAGTGCAGCTCAGACTGAAACAAGGCAAATAGGCTGTCCTTTCACATTGGTTGCGATGATGGCAGGCACGAAAACAATATGAATATTGAAAATATTATGCTTGTGATAAGGATGAGATACAGCCCAAACTCTCCCCACTGATTCTGACTGACCTTCAAAGTAGAGTAGCCAATGTTCACCGATCTCATCGGAATGTTCCCTATCACTAGGCATGCGTCAATCAATGTTCACTTGCTTGCATTTATGTTAGCTCTCATCCTTTATTCTCTGTGTGTGAATTGTCTTGTTCTAGTTTAAGCCTTGTGATTTAAAATAGTGTAAGTAGCTAGATGGATAAATATTCAGTATAAACTGTCTCAGTTTTTTTATATCAACGTATCACAATCAATTATTTCATAGTAATTAATGTTTAAATAATTATGCGTTCATTTCAATTTGTTCATATTTAATTGGGGTTTTTAATGTAACAATAAAATAGCTAGCTAATCACAGTTAAAGCATTAACTGCCCAAACTAACTATAAGGCCTCTATTAAATTCATAAAAATTATTAACAAAATTTATTCATGGATAAATAATATTACGGCCGCTAATCGTGATTCGCTGCAAACATAGTTTTTCTGTTATATCTCAAGAAATAATTGTTACAGACAAAAATAGTTTTCAAATTCGTATTCAGCACAAGAAAAACACATCAAAATGAAAAAAGATGATTAAAATACCATTTAAATTAATGGAATTATATAAAAAATAATTTGTTACATTGGTTTTTTACAAATTGTTCAGTAAAATATGCAATTTCTGCAGAATGAAAAGCATATCTCGGGAAAATACAGCCTATTCTAGACCCATTTCAAGCAAAATTTTCCAATTTTGTTCGGTGGCAAGAAAGTGCATTAATACCAAATATACTGAGTTTTTAAGCAATATGTTGATCTAGTTAGTTCAAAAGACGACGTGAACCTTGATCCAATAGTTTACTGCCATCATGGTTTTTTCACAAGTTTCAGATGGCAGTAAAGTGTTCCTGGTCCTAAAATAGTTTTCATAACAAATATTATAAAACAGTTTAGGACCTAGGCCTATGTATTTTTCCCACTATAATTTAGCTATTCATTACAATTTAATAGATTTAAAAAAAAACATACTAAAACAAGAAGTAGGCTAGTATATAGCTAGGTAGTATATAAGTAGGCAAGAAGTAAAGCTTGGTTTACACTAGCATGTAGCAGTGGCGCCACTAAATCACGCCAAATTTAGTGTTATGCCACTAGAGGTTTACACCCAAAAGTGAATGTTCTAGCCATTCCACTGTTAATGGCGTAGTTTAATATGGAGCTGCTGATTTGTTGCTTCAAAATTGTTACAGTAACTTGCTATTGAAGATAGTGAAAGCTTCAAAAATCATCTACAAAAGTCAGAAGAAAAGTTAGAGGAGTTACTAAAACATATTTCCCCCTTAATTCAAATACAAAGATGAGGTCACCTTTACCAGCTAGACTTTATATTCAAGGACTTAGCAATCCTATAAGCAGGCATACATTTCATACTATTTGAGAAAGCTGTCGATTTCGGCTGGCTTCTACCTCTTTTCCTTCTTTTTACCTTATAACTTAATTTTATTCTTAACATATCCCTTTGAAATATTGATTCCCAACTCTGTGTATTCTTTCTGACTATTATCGACTTCATCATTAATTGGCTCCTCCATCACTTTGTGCCATGTATAAACATAAAATAAACCTATCAACATGTCTGTCACTAGCACTGGCAAAGTGGTTTACACTAGCCATATGAAGTAACGCGTCAGAACAGTTGGAGCGTTATCCTTTACTGACGCCTCCATCTGTAGGAACATATATTAGTGGTGTCACCCCCAATGGCACACCACTGCACCTCTCTACTGAAAGTGCGCTTCATTTAGGATTTACACGGTACATTTTTTGCGTCACTTGGATGCCAGTAAAAGTGAAGCCATTGTTAGATGCTAGTGTAAACCTACTTTAAATAATAACCTGTAAACTTGTAAGACAGTTATTATGAATCAATTATTTGTAGACTGTACTGTATTTAAATTTCAAACATTTTACTTGTGTTTCTTACCCTAAACAAGTAGTCTACACTAAGCAAAAATGTCAGGATCCAGTACAACTGAGATATAGAAACAACACTAAAATTGTTATAAAAATATTAGCTACCTGGAGCAGAATCTTCAATAGCCACAGATTCCTCATTTTCCTTTTTGGCAGTTTCATTTTCCGCATGCTTTATTTTATCTGAAAGATCAGCTTCAGGTTCAGAATCTTGATGTACACTAGATTGAATCACGCTTACAGAATGCTCATTATCCGTTCCTTCATCTATGTTAGTCCTTATTGCCACATCTGATATTCCCTTAGATAAACTTTCTACATCACTGTCTGAGCTTCCTAAACTATCAGCACCTGAATCATCACTTTCAACGAATTTCTTTTTATGTTTAACCTTTTTCTTTTGTTTTTGCTTAACTTGTACAGGATTTAAATCTTCGTCTGAATCACTTTGTTTTTGATTTAATATATTTATCTCTGGTTCTTTGTCACTATCCCAATCTTGATCTTTACCTTTTCCTTTTAGCTTTTTCTTAGAGGTAGCAGGTTTTGAAGCTGTGGCCTTACTTGAAGACTGACCATCAACCGTATCTTTAGATTTTAAATCACTTTTGTCCTCTTCAAACTCATCCTTTCCTTTGCCTTTCCCTTTTTTCTTAACATTTTTTGATTGTTTTGAATTTAACTCATCATCAGTATCCATATCTTGAACATTTCTTGCATCATCAGAAGAATCATCTCCTTTTTTACCCTTAACCTTTTTCTTAGTAGGTTTCTGATTTTTGTTGTCACCTTTATTTTCGTCATCTTCAAATTCATCTTTCTTAGCCTTGCCTTTCTTTGGAGCCATTAGTCCAGTTGGATTTGATTACTAAATAGTTATTTTAAAATGAAGTAGGTTAAGTTTAATAATTCAACTTTCACAGTATGTATCAACAGACCTTTGAAAATGACTGAAGGTTACACTTGCATAAAAGATATACAACAGACTTAAGTATACTCTCCAGATTATAGAATCATTAAACAAGAACAAAACTGAGCTAAAAACACGATATAACTAAATAAGACCTTTAATGTGTCAAACTAAGAAGTGTGCATGCTTATAACTTTAAAGTTTGGTTAGGTGAAAACTCGCTGTTAGAGATGGGCGTTAAATATCGTATTAGGATCAGTATTACTAATACTGAGAAGTAAACTAATACCACGGTAACTGTTACCGAGATCACCCTAATATTTTGGTAACACGGCTAATGTAATCCAACTGGACGGCGCGGAACGTAACCAGACTGATAACGGCAATAAAACTAATTGCCAAAATATTGGTTTGGTATTAGGATTAACCCTTTGCGGTCTGTAAGCCATCTCAGGTGGCTTTCGCCATTTTACAGTTGAGATCTAGTACTTTTCCCGCGTCACTGTCGCTCAGGTCTACTACGCCACCTCAGATGGCTCGAGACGAATTGCGCGTCAGGTCTGCTCCGTAGCCGACGTTGTCTCAGCTGGGTATTGCATTCATTGTTACAATTTGCTGTTGATTGTTATCGTACAGTAATTCTTTACTCTCTATTTAATTCTGTAATTTAATTTTAATTTTAATTATTGTGGTCTTGTTGAATGATAATTTAAATGTTATATTAAAACAAATTGAATACCATAATTTAAAATATATATATAGAAAATAATGATTGAAAATGGCATTATTTGGGCAGTTACTAAGAAGGGTATGAGGAATTGTTAAGAAAACTCAATATTTCATCATTTTTATTACTATTAATTTAAATGTATTTTACTTAGATACATTATTATTCAAAATATGTATAAAACGTAGTAAATGTTCAATGTGCCTAAATATAGAAAATATGACTATCAAAAGAGTAACATGACTAACATAACTTCTACACATTTATTGTTTAAAATTTACTTATAATTATTTAATGTATGAAATTTTTCCTGTATTTATTGAAAAATTATTTAATGTATATAAAAATAAGTCCTCTTATGTCGTCGGAACGTAAATCGTGAGCCATGAAAAATATTTATTAAAATGAATTAAAAACTAAACAACAACTATTTACATTATTAATAACTACAACTGCACTAAACATACGAAAGTAACTTTATTAAATACAGTATTAGTAATATTCACAGCACTCAACACAATGAACTAGCAAAACGCGCCATTTTGGGAGAACTGCAGACGTGTACTTCATCTACAATGACATTTGTATAGTAAAAATGGATAGAACTATACGGCTGTTGAATATTTTATTATGTAGTTAAATATATTGTCAAAAGAGTGCAGCACTAACCAAGGAACACTAGCGATTCTAATGAATTAGAAGTAGAACTAAAAATGAAAGCCACATGAGGTGGCGTACAGTGCGTTCGAGCATATCAGTCAAAGCCACCTCAACTGGCGTACTGTATCTGAGTGACAGAGGCGCGGCGAAACAGCCGATACTTGGCAAGGAAAATGGCGGCAGCCACCGTAGGTGGCGTATAACATTTAGAATACAGGAGTTCGGGTTTTAACGAGTCCGAAAAGGGTTAAATTTGGAAGCCAATACTGGAATGGCGAGTAATATCCGCTGGAGATATTAGTCAACAAATGTTCTTTATTTCTTTATTTATCAACGGTAAACCACTTTTGTACATAGTGTAATAATAATACATGGCATCATAAAGTTTATCTAAATCTACAACGGAACTTTCTAAGACTACTATGATAGATACAATAATACAAGACTATGACAGCAAATAGTTCAGTAGAAGTACATCATAAATGGCATTGTATAATGTATATATGCAGTATAATGAACAATGATAACTTATGTGACAATAATACAATAACAACAGATTACATTAAATAGCAAGATACATGTTTATCTAAATCTACAACAGAACTTTCTAAGACTACTATGATAGATACAATAATACAAGAACATGACAGCAAATAGTTCAGTAGAAGTACATCATAAATGGCATTGTATAATGTATAATGTTCTCAATTCTCATGATGAATGAAATGGGTAGGAAATATTTAATATTTAATAAAATAGGTGCTATCATTTAATATTTTTTAATTGGTTTAAAATGTAATATTAAACCAATATTACATGATAATGATTTGTACCTTTTTTACTATTTTTAAATACTGTTTAGGTATGATATTACGCTTATTGCATTTTTATTTTGTTGTTTTATCATTTAATTTTAAATTTGTTTTAAATGTGTTATTATTATTATGATTCATAACTTGTTTAATATTTTAAACATTGTTTAGGCCTATTATAACCATAAGCAACATTATAATAAAATTTTGTTCTTATATTGTGACACTGTGTTTATTATCCTTCGAGTATTCTTATAGGATGTTATTAAATAAACTACAGAATATTATCATTAAAATAAAATATTGTTAAATACTACTCATCTTTATAATACGATAGTTTACACGAATAATATATGTGTCTAACAGGCTATAATAGGCTTAGGCTACCGATTGTTTAAGTTAATATGTAAGCTATCTGGTAACGAAAAACTAACCTTCTAATATTTACACTGCACTAATATCGATCTCCAAATCTCCAATATCGCCTGCAAGCAACGGCATGGCACTCCAGTAACAGTTACCAAAATAACAGGGTGAGTATTACTAATACCGACTTGCTCGATAACGATATAACCTAATACCAGAATATGACGATATTTCCCATCTCTACTCGCTGTTTTGCCGTCTGCGTCTGTACTCTGTTTCATCAAATGTCAGGATATTAAAAACAGCTGTTTTCACTCAACCACGTGAATGTTGCACAGAGTAATCTATTAAAGCCATCTGATTTATTTATAGCCCAACAATAGAAAGTATGGTCTATGGTATAATCATAGACTTAGAAGGTCTATGGTATAATATCATAGACCTTCTAGTCTATGCTTCTATGTAGGTATAATAGAAGGTCTATGCCAAAATATCGACTGACTAAATATATTAAAATAGATCGGGTTTGCAATTTAGTTAAGAAACAAGTTCAAACCATGTAAAAATATATTGTCAGTTACAGAAAACGAAGGTACGTGCATTGCATAACATGTTACTGTGATTAAATACACATTACTCAATGGGGCCAAAATGATTCTGCACTTTTTTCAAAAACTAGTTCAAAAAACTCGGTAGTATAGGAAAGTACTGAAAATAGATTTTTGCTCAGGTTCAAACATTCAAAACGGAAAACTAAATAAATTTTTCTAAAAAGGTTAGTCATTGATAGGAATAACTTCAATACATATCAACATAAGCTTTAATATGATGGGATAGTAAAATAAAAACAAACACTAACACAGTAGTTCTTTTAAAACAAAGAAAAGAAAAAGAAAACGAATTTACAGTCTAAAGTGTAATATTTTAATCAAATTTCTAAAAACAGAGTAAAATGTAAGGTAAATAATAAATAAAGAAGTAAAACCACATAGCTATGGTACAATAGAGCTATTCTGGCCATATAGAGCTAACTGTTACAGTCATACATTTTGTCAGGCACGGATTTAAGGGGGGGGCGATGGGGGCGATCGCCCCCCCCCAAACGGAAAAAAGAAAAAATGTACCTACACGCTTAGAATAAAATGTTAATAAAATATTTGATTTACCGTAATGAAAATAACATTAGTAATTGTTACCATCTTAATAATATTACAGTATATATAATATTCGGATGTGTAGTCTGAGTTTGTAGAAAGGAGAATTTCCGAGTCGTCGGTTGGTAATTGGTAGGCCTATATATTTTCGCCGGCAACACTGCGTGTCTAGCGCCGACGTAGTGGCGAGACGCCGAGACACTGATTGACAGACGACATTGATTTGATAGTTGAGTTATTATATTAATGGTTGTGTAATGAATGTGTTAAATGTAACTCTACACAGTTAACTAAGTTTAACTATGTCCAAACTATGTTTAAGTTGTTGCTCATTGAACTGTTTCCATAAAATTTTAACAATACAACATTTCAATGGAATCCATTTTATTATTTAATAGTTGTGATATTAAATGTATATACTTAAATGCTATTTCGAAGTTGTACAATTTATTTGGAAATTACATCAGGAAACTACCCAGAGGTTCTAAGAAGTATCAATGGCAATACCTATGGCAATACCAATTTGACAATTAATTGTTTATACTAGTGTCATTAATCAGCTGTTGAAATAAATTTATGCCAAACTTATTTTCGATTACAGAACTTAGGTATTCTTCTATATTTAAACCCTAAAAACACCCCCTAAACTGCTAAAAATAATACTTCTAGGACGTTAAAATAGCAAAAATTTTCCGGGGGAGGACCCCCGGACCCCCCCCTTAATGGGGGGTATCCCATACCCCCCAGACCCCCCGGCAGGTTCGCCCCCCCCAATTCACTGCTCTGGATCCGTGCCTGCATTTTGTAAAATACAATCTTGATAAACAAAAGAAATTGCAGGGTTAAAGTAGTAATATTTCCACAAATTTAATAAAATAGAAAACAAAAATAAAATTATGATAATATTAATAGCATTGAAGGATTAAATTTAATTTTAACCTTTGTTCACTGATATGAATAGTAATACAGAAATAAATATTACATTTAAAAAATGGAAAAACTTTTATAAAATGCTAATGTATAATTTCATCCAAGAACAATTAATTGTTTAATGTGAGCTCCTCAAGTCTGACAGCAGTGAGGATCCGCTTGGTTCCACTGGTACCACAAACCCACTTTTATTATTCTGTGCACCATTCTAATTGGCACCACCTACCTTAACCGCAGTCGTTAAGCCATCAGGTCCTCCCTGTAGGGACCTGGTCGTAATCCCTGTGCCTTTCAGAAGTTTTATAGCTTCATAAATTTGATTCATATCCCAATAAGAAGTGCACTATGGTTGGGGCCTGTAGTTGTTGGTAGCCAATTCTATGGGATATGTCAATGTTCTGACCCGCAACTCCATTCCAAGCTTTTCTCTTATGAAATTAAACATAAGTTCATCACTTTTCTCATTCCTGGACTGCGGAATACCAAAGACGTGGGAGATTAGAGTATCTTTGGTATTGTCCTCAATGTGAAGTGCCTAATAACTTTCTAGATGAAACTCCTTCCGCTGCAGCTCAAGTACTTCATCACAGATCTTTGTAATTTTTTGTTTTATCTCAAAAAGAGCAGCCACCACCAAACTCTCAATAAAAAATTGCAATCGTTCTTCGAGGGTAGTAAATTTCAATTTACAGCTGATACAATACTAATATGCCTAAGTGTTTGCAAAGATTGTTAAAGTACTGTTGTCAAAAACTATAAAATTATGAACAATATTTCCAATTATGCTCCAGAGTGGCGTGCATTGTAACCAGAAGCACCAAGTAAACCCTTGTTTGCGACGCAATGCTGATCGTATACCTCTTTACTTGCCTCACAGCCTTTCTTAGCAGTAAGGATGTTCAACTTCTTGTCCTCTGATAAGTAATACCTCAAGAAAATGCTGAATCACTCTACAGAAAACCTGAAGAAATCACTCTACAATACTCAGTAGATGGTAAAATAAATACTTTTTTTGTTCCACCACCAATCTTGAGTTATTTCCACCCTATCGGTTTCTAAGTGAGACCCATTCCCCACAAAAACTGAGAGTCGTGCCATACTGGGTGATGGCTCAAAACCAGACAAGCGATAGGATCACGGGCGGCTATTGGAGAGTTAAATCACAACTCGGCAGAATCACAAACGAAAGAGAAGAGTAACCAAATGTACCGGTTAAAAGGCCAGCTACAACCTCCCTTTGCAAAACCTCAACACACCCAGGAACTCTACTCCCATATCTTGGACCTCAGGTTACTCTCAACATTCCACAATACATCAAGAGTTAGAGCATCTAGCTATTTTATGAATGGAATAACAGAAACATAACTTAAGATGTAAATTGAAAAAAAATGGGGGAAGGGACTTTTTAACCACCCTGTATAAAGAATGTGTCTTTTTTAGAGGGTAAACATTAATTGTTTTCAAATTGCTCTAAACAAGTGGACAAATCGAAAACACACTCTTTGGACATTCGTATTGAACTGCAGACTACAGCTGACATTCCAGGCAATCACTCGGCGGGGTTAGTATGCTTGCTATATGGTACTGACTGACACACATCACTTATCCTTTCACTCGGCGTGGTTAGAATGCAAGATGGAGCTGAATGACATACAGTACTTATCCTTTCACTCGGCGTGGTTAGAATGCAAGATGGAGCTGAATGACAGACATCACTTATCCTTTCACTCGGCGTGGTTAGTATGCAAGATGGTGGTGCTAGACAGACATCACTTATCCTTTCACTCGGTGAGGTTAGTATGCAAGATGGTGCTGAATGACAGACAGCACTTATCCTTTCACTCGGTGTGGTTAGTATGCAAGATGGTGCTGAATGACAGACAGCACTTATCCTTTCACTCGGCGTGGTTAGTATGCAAGATTGTACTGAATGACAGACAGCACTTATCCTTTCACTCGCCGTAGTTAGTATGCAAGATGGTGCTGAATGACAGACAGCACTTATCCTTTCACTTGGTGTGGTTAGTATGAAAGATAGTGCTAAATGACAGACAGGACTTATCCTTTCACTCGGTGTGATTAGTATAAAAGATAGTGCTGAATGACAGACATCACTTATCCTTTCACTTGGTGTGGTTAGTATGAAAGATAGTGCTAAATGACAGACAGGACTTATCCTTTCACTTGGTGTGGTTAGTATGAAAGATAGTGCTGAATGACAGACATCACTTATCCTTTCACTCGGCGTGGTTAGTATGCAAGATGATGCTAAATGACAGACATTACTTATCCTTTCACTCGTCGTGGTTAGTATGCAAGATTGTACTGAATGACAGACATTACTTATCCTTTCACTCGGCGTGGTTAGTATGCAAGATTGTACTGAAGGACAGACATCACTTATCCTTTCAGTAGGTGTGGTTAGTATGCAAGATAGTGCTAAATGACAGACAGGACTTATCCTTTCACTCGGTGTGGTTAGTATAAAAGATTGTACTGAATGACAGACATCACTTATCCTTTCACTTGGTGTGGTTAGTATGAAAGATAGTGCTGAATGACAGACATCACTTATCCTTTCACTTGGTGTGGTTAGTATGAAAGATAGTGCTAAATGACAGACAGGACTTATCCTTTCACTCGGTGTGGTTAGTATAAAAGATAGTGCTGAATGACAGACATCACTTATCCTTTCACTTGGTGTGGTTAGTATGAAAGATAGTGCTAAATGACAGACAGGACTTATCCTTTCACTTGGTGTGGTTAGTATGAAAGATAGTGCTGAATGACAGACATCACTTATCCTTTCACTTGGTGTGGTTAGTATGAAAGATAGTGCTAAATGACAGACATCACTTATCCTTTCACTCGGTGTGGTTAGTATGAAAGATAGTGCTGAATGACAGACATCACTTATCCTTTCACTTGGTGTGGTTAGTATGAAAGATAGTGCTAAATGACAGACAGGACTTATCCTTTCACTTGGTGTGGTTAGTATGAAAGATAGTGCTGAATGACAGACATCACTTATCCTTTCACTTGGTGTGGTTAGTATGAAAGATAGTGCTGAATGACAGACATCACTTATCCTTTCACTTGGTGTGGTTAGTATGAAAGATAGTGCTGAATGACAGACATCACTTATCCTTTCACTTGGTGTGGTTAGTATAAAAGATAGTGCTAAATGACAGACAGGACTTATCCTTTCACTTGGCGTGGTTAGTATGAAAGATAGTGCTGAATGACAGACATCACTTATCCTTTCACTCGGCGTGGTTAGTATACAAGATTGTACTGAATGACAGACATCACTTATCCTTTCACTCGGCGTGATTAGTATGCAAGATTGTACTGAAGGACAGACATCACTTATCCTTTCAGTAGGTGTGGTTAGTATGCAAGATGGTGCTGAATGACAGACAGGATTTATCCTTTCACTAGGTGTGGTTAGTATGCAAGATGATGCTGAATGACAGACAGGACTTATCCTTTCACTCGGCTTGGTTAGGATGCAAGATGGTGTTGAATGTCAGACCGCACTTATAATTTCACTCGGCGTGGTTACTATGCAAGATGGTGTTGGATGACAGGCAACACTTATCCTTTCACTCGGCGTTAGTATGCAAGACGGTGCTGAATGTCAGACCGCACTTATAATTTCACTCGGCGGGGTTACTATGCAAGATGGTGTTGGATGACAGGCAGCACTTATCCTTTCACTCGGCGTTAGTATGCAAGATGGTGCTGAATGACAACCAGGACTTATCCTTTCACTCGGCGTGGTTAGTATGCAAGATGGTGATGCTCGACAGACAGCACTTATCCTTTCACTCGGCGTGGTTAGTATGCAAGATGGTGCTGAATGACAGACATCACTTATCCTTTCACTCGGCGTGGTTAGTATGCAAGATGGTGCTGAATGACAGACAGGACTTATCCTTTCACTTGGTGTGGTTAGTATGCAAGATGGTGCTGAATGACAGACAGGACTTATCCTTTCACTCGGCGTGGTTAGTATGCAAGATTGTACTGAATGACAGACAGGACTTATCCTTTCACTCGGTGTGGTTAGTATAAAAGATAGTGCTGAATGACAGATATCACTTATCCTTTCACTTGGTGTGGTTAGTATAAAAGATAGTTCTAAATGACAGACATCACTTATCCTTTCACTCGGCGTGGTTAGTATGCAAGATTTTACTGAATGACAGACATCACTTATCCTTTCACTTGGCGTGGTTAGTATGAAAGATAGTGTTGAATGACAGACATAACTTATCCTTTCACTAGGTGTGGTTAGTATGCAAGATGGTGCTGAATGACAGACAGGACTTATCTTTTCACTCGGTGTGGTTAGTATGCATGATTGTACTGAATGACAGACATCACTTATCCTTTCACTCGGTGTGGTTAGTATAAAAGATAGTGCTGAATGACAGACATCACTTATCCTTTCACTCGGTGTGGTTAGTATGAAAGATAGTGCTGAATGACAGACATCACTTATCCTTTCACTCGGTGTGGTTAGTATGAAAGATAGTGCTGAATGACAGACATCACTTATCCTTTCACTAGGTGTGGTTAGTATGAAAGATAGTGCTGAATGACAGACATCACTTATCCTTTCACTCGGTGTGGTTAGTATGAAAGATAGTGCTGAATGACAGACATCACTTATCCTTTCACTAGGTGTGGTTAGTATGCAAGATGGTGCTGAATGACAGACAGGACTTATCTTTTCACTCGGTGTGGTTAGTATGCATGATTGTACTGAATGACAGACATCACTTATCCTTTCACTCGGTGTGGTTAGTATGAAAGATAGTGCTGAATGACAGACATCACTTATCCTTTCACTCGGTGTGGTTAGTATGAAAGATAGTGCTGAATGACAGACATCACTTATCTTTTCACTTGGTGTGGTTAGTATGAAAGATAGTGCTGAATGACACACATCACTTATCCTTTCACTCGGTGTGGTTAGTATGAAAGATAGTGCTGAATGACAGACATCACTTATCCTTTCACTAGGTGTGGTTAGTATGAAAGATAGTGCTGAATGACAGACATCACTTATCCTTTCACTCGGTGTGGTTAGTATGAAAGATAGTGCTGAATGACAGACATCACTTATCCTTTCACTAGGTGTGGTTAGTATGAAAGATAGTGCTGAATGACAGACATCACTTATCCTTTCACTCGGTGTGGTTAGTATGAAAGATAGTGCTGAATGACAGACATCACTTATCCTTTCACTCGGTGTGGTTAGTATGAAAGATAGTGCTGAATGACAGACATCACTTATCCTTTCACTCGGTGTGGTTAGTATGAAAGATAGTGCTGAATGACAGACATCACTTATCCTTTCACTCGGTGTGGTTAGTATGAAAGATAGTGCTGAATGACAGACATCACTTATCCTTTCACTCGGTGTGGTTAGTATGAAAGATAGTGCTGAATGACAGACATCACTTATCCTTTCACTAGGTGTGGTTAGTATGCAAGATGGTGCTGAATGACAGACAGGACTTATCTTTTCACTCGGTGTGGTTAGTATGCATGATTGTACTGAATGACAGACATCACTTATCCTTTCGCTCGGTGTGGTTAGTATGAAAGATAGTGCTGAATGACAGACATCACTTATCCTTTCACTCGGTGTGGTTAGTATGAAAGATAGTGCTGAATGACAGACATCACTTATCCTTTCACTTGGTGTGGTTAGTATGCAAGATGGTGCTGGATGACAGATAGCTCCATTATTTATTTGTTACACAATTATTATTCGATACACATCTCATTGATAATTTTTATTTCACGTAACATTCTGTATTTATTAAGAGCAATATAGCATTTTGTTTTAAAGCATTTTAAATCCATGACTTTTACTTGCAAAACTTCCATGACTGGTCCCAAAACAGGAGTACGCTGATATTGTAACCAATCTAACAAGAACTAGTTTTGTTAAGGCTAAAAGGCTGAATGCAATATGTGAATTGAGAAAAATCTAAATTTGTACCTAGTTCAGAGATTTTGTATTTTAATAATTCGTCTCATAGCGTAATTTTCAGAAGGGACCAATGTTTTGCGGTCAGACGATTATATAGCTAAATTATAACTCTCGAGGTTTACCGAGGCAATTGACCAGGCGATGCGCAGTAGACTAACTGGAGTGGGGGGAGCCACCGAGTCAGTGTGTTCCATATGGTAAATAAAAATAGAAAATAAAACCATCTGATATTTAAATTGATGTTTACAACCTGACTTAACCTTGTTATTGTTAATATAAATAATAAATAATTGTGACAATTATATTAATTATTTAATTACGCGTTTATCTTCTTTTTTGTTTATTTGTTCATAAATGTATTGATTATATCATAATTTGATTTATTGAATTACATATAAGCAAATTAATGTACCAATTACCAGAGCAGACTTTGTAAATACATCATAATATCATGTTGTTATTGTTTTAGCAATCAGATGTTCAAATTAAAAATGAAAAAGAATTTTCTGAATGACCGTTATAATAAATGTAAACAAACAACAAAGGAGGTGAAAATAAATTCTTTTCTACACAGAGAGGCGCTGCAAGCGCAGTAACTACAACTAGGAGATTGTCGCATGGTGGAGGGCTATAACAGTGGTGGGACTGGGACTGCCCTCCCTTCCACTCCTAGTATTATTCCCACAACCCGCAGGCCAAGCGTTTCGGTAAGCCTCGCGAGCTGTAACAAAATGAATACATGCATTTTTCCGTCAAAAAAACATAACAGTTTTGACAAAGTAAAAAATGGAAATTGAGTAGCCACTATTGCTAGTAATGTGGCCTCTAGAAAAGACAACTTGACCCACCCGCCACGTACATTGGCGTTGACCCACCCGCCCGCCCATACACGTACAGTGGCATTGACCCACATGCCCGCCCATACACGTACAGTGGCATTGACCCACTCACCCGCCCATACACGTATAGTGGCATTGACCCACATGCCCACCCATACACATACAGTGGCATTGACCCACCCGCCCACCCATACACGTACAGTGGCATTGACCCACACTCCCGCCCATACACGTATAGTGGCATTGACCCACATGCCCACCCATACACATACATTGGCGTTGACCCACCCGCCCGCCCATACACGTACAGTGGCACTGAACCACACGCTCGCCCATACACGTACATTGGCATTGACCCAATCGCCCACCCATACACATAGGCTACAGTGGCATTGACCCACACGCCCGCCCATACACGTACAGTGGCATTGACCCACCCGCCCGCCCATAGACGTACAAAGCCACTGACCCACCCGCCCGCCCATACACGTACAGTGGCACTGATATTTATCTATTAAGTAATATATTTTCATTAACTCTGTACGTGTATTGGTACATTAGGAACCTCGAAAATATTTTGACCAGTTTAAGTTTAAAATAGTAATTGGTCCTTTTACTAATGTCTTATCAGCCAACTGAATAATTATGTAATTTGCTTTTACAGTATGTCACTGATCTACTTACCGACTGATCTACTTACTCTTCTACTCTGTACTGATAGCGCTGATATTTCGAGAGGCTGCGCCCAGCTCTGACAACACTCACTGCCTCGTACATCCAACTACAGTAGACCTTATCAACTGCTTCTTGAACTAACCGGTTAGTTATTTTACTATTTTAAATATCTTTACTTAACAATATACGTAGTTTAACTGAGCACATTTTTAGTCGTGCAAGGACTATCTTTCTTTGGTTTTGTAAATACAGTGGGAAAGAAAAGTCCCGGAACAGATCAATAATGTTTGAACGATAAAGCAATAAAATTTAGTACATTATTACTACACCTATTAATTTACTTTTTGAAGAAACTGTAATTTTTCTGTCTTATCAGGGGGGTGGCCCGCAAGGAGTCAGAGGAAAATCTTAAATGAGGACATAGGTCGAGTAGTATATTAAATTAATGGTCTTTAGTATTAGAACATAAACCCACACATCCGAACTCAAAAGGTTCACTCTTTAAAAGATGACGATGGTTTAAAATTCTAAAAAGTTACTATAAAGGTCATATTCTAGACGGCTTAATATTGTTTCCAATCTCGAGTCTAATGCAATGTCTTACTTCAACCAAGAAACTCTTTGAACATTTGCCATTTTGTACTACATAACCTTTTTAAGTGCACAACTCACCTGTGCTAGACAACCCCTTTAAAATTATGTACATATTAACCTATGTTATTTTTAATATATTTTCGAACTCCTTGTAGACCATCGTCCATCGGAAATGAAAAGTCACCAAATGACTTAAGAAATATTTACCCTAAAAAAACTACTTCTTAAGTCCAGCAGGCATTTACAAAGTTTAACTTTCCCGAATTGAGCTTAGAAAAGAATATTAAACCGTCTAGAACAGGACCTATATTGTAACTTTTAAAACTTTAAACCAACGTCATTATTTAAAAAGCAACTCTTTTGAGTTCGGATTTGTGGGATTATGTTTTACTACTAAAGACCTTTAGAGTAATATACGAGGTACTACTCGACCTATGTCCTCGTTTAAAATTTTCTTCTAACTCCTTGCAGGCTGATAAAACACAAAAATTACAGTTACTTCAAAAAGTTGATTAATAGGTGCAATAATGATGTACCAAGTTATATTGCTTTATATTTAATCGTTCAAAAATTATTGATCTGTTCCGGAACTTTTCCTCCACACTGTTCAAGGCTTGTCAGGTAGCTGAAAATCAGACCAAAACTACGTGGTTCGGATTCCATGTAAAGCTGTAGGTACCTTAGTTGCCCTGGCTATTATTAATTAGCTCTTTCTGTAGAACAGTCAACCTTAGTAACAATGACATATCTTGACGATCGGCGTCTTATTATTGCATAAAAATTAATAATGTATTAATAGTAATATGTCGATTAGTGAGCCACTAATTTTATTTATTGGCATTAATTATAAGTTTTACATAAAATTCCTTAAAACGTATCAAATTAAATGTTTACAGTATATCCATAATATTTCCTTTTCTTATAATATCACTTTTGAACAATACATAACTCTCAGATCACTACTTACTGACAATTAACACACTTATAATGAAATAATTAATGTTGTTGTTATTCATTGTAAAAATATTATGGGTAATAAAGTTTGGTTATATATTGTAATATTTATCATTGAAAAACACAATATACGGTAGTTTACAAAAGTACTGATTAGTTAAATATAAAAAAAAGTAAAGTGCTACAAAGGTTCTAACGATATAATTATATTAAGTGCAATTGTATTTAGAATGGTCTCACATGGTCTGATAGATTGGCATGAAGAATAGTGCGACCAGCAGTCGTGATTATTACGAGTGCTGATAACAGTGCTACCAGCAGTCGTGACTATTAGTATTGCTGGTAACACCAGAAGTCGTGATTATTAGTAGTTCTGGTAACAGTGCTACCAGCATTTGTGACTAATAGTAGTGCTAGTAACAGTGCTACCAGCAGTCGTGACTATTAGTATTGCTGGTAACACCAGAAGTCGTGATTATTAGTAGTTCTGGTAACAGTGCTACCAGCATTTGTGACTAATAGTAGTGCTAGTAACAGTGCTACAAGCAGTCGTAACTATTTGTAGTGCTGGTAACAGTGCTATCAACAATCCTAACTAATTTTAGTGTGGGTAATGGTGCTGCCAGCAGTCGTGACTATTTGTAGTGTGGGTAATAGTGCTACTAGCAGTCGTGACTATTTGCAGTGTGGGTAATAGTGCTACTAGCAGTCGTGACTATTTGTAGTGTGGGTAATAGTGCTACCGCAGTTGTAACTATTTGTAGTGTGGGTAATAGTGCTACCAGCAGTCGTAACTATTTGTAGAGTGGGTAATAGTGCTACTAGCAGTCGTGACTATTTGCAGTGTGGGTAATAGTGCTACTAGCAGTCGTGACTATTTGCAGTGTGGGTAATAGTGCTACTAGCAGTCGTGACTATTTGTAGTGTGGGTAATAGTGCTACTAGCAGTCAAGACTATATGTAGTGTGGGTAATAGTGCTACTAGCAGTCATGACTATTTGTAATGTGGGTAATAGTGCTACTAGCAGTCGTGACTAATTGTTGTGTGGGTAATAGGGCTACCGCAGTTGTAACTATTTGTAGTGTGGGTAATAGTGCTACCAGCAGTCGTAACTATTTGTAGTGTGGGTAATGGTGCTGCCAGCAGTCGTGATTATGAATAGTGCTGGTAACAGAGCTACCAGAAGTCGTGATTATGAGTAGTGCTGGTAACAGAGCTACCAGCAGTCGTGATTATGAGTAGTACTGGTAACAGAGCTACCAGCAGTCGTGACTATTAAGAGTGCTAGTAACAGTGATACCAGCAGTCGTGATTATGAGTAGTGCTGATAACAGAGCTACCAGCAGTCGTGATTATGAGTAATGCTGGTAACAGAGCTACCAGCAGTCGTGATTATGAGTAATGCTGGTAACAGAGCTACCAGCAGTCGTGATTATGAGTAATGCTGGTAACAGAGCTACCAGCAGTCGTTATTGTGAGTAGTGCTGGTAAAATCAACAAAAATTAATAGTTGGACAATGGATAATAGTTTTTTTTAAGGGGGATGTGATATTATAACCTTAAATTACTGGTTGTTTCTTGGAATACGCTAAAATAAGATGAAACCCTTTTAAAGTACGATAATCAGGTAACAATTTTGAAATGTATAAGTTACAACAAGTTAGCATAAAAAATTATTTGAAAATTGTATAACATTCTATTTGTAATATTATAGAGATGCCAATAATTTGTAACCCCTTGATTTTCGCTGATGAATGAGATAATTACGGTAGTGCGAGATGAAATGCAATATCAATTAGGCTCTTTGATTATGGAAAGGGCATGTCTAAAACGTACGGTAAGAAATCAACTATTTGATATGGCACTAGAATTATGAATTAGTTTATTATATTTAATGTTTATCCGTAAATAAACAAACCAATTGATTAAAATAGAGTCCATCTCAATAAAGGGTTAAAACAGTATTCCAACTTGTATTTCCTTTGTACAGAAAATACCCTCATTTCTGTATTCCATCAAAAAAGGGATAGTTTATTAGCCGATTGTTTATGTCAACAGATGACATAGTTGTACCTAGAGGTACATAGTTTGTCAACCTCAGGTACATAAACTAAACTATACATAAACATATATACCTTAGCGGGATGTTTAGAAATGAGGAAGCAATGGCTCCCGAGTGGCTGTGTGTTGGTCAACCGCCAAGGAGTGTGTTTGTACGATGAGTGGGTGGACTTTCATCCCTAATAATTTTGTTTTGCTAAACACGCTATCGACTGTTCACACGATTAAATCCTTAAAGTACCTGAAGAGAGGGGAGGTGCTCCATTATGTAAAGTTGTGGAATTCATCCACATTCTTTTAAGTGGCAATGGTTACAAAATATTTATATGTTTATTAAGAAATAAAATGTAACAATAGACTATACAAGAC
Organism: Stictocephala bisonia; assembly: GCA_035578905.1. Lineage (NCBI taxonomy): Eukaryota > Metazoa > Arthropoda > Insecta > Hemiptera > Membracidae > Stictocephala > Stictocephala bisonia. The sequence continues at coordinate 1,339,081 of JAQJVL010000113.1, forward strand.
GATCTGGTGGCGCAGTCTGCACTGGTGGCGCAGTGCTGTAACCCAGCTACATGGGGACAAAGTGTTTGGGAGATTGTAGGCGATAGGTTGGATTCTCGGTCCTCTTAATACCGACATGGCGTCCGCTTGATGGTTGATATCGGCGTGGACACTACTAGAGAAGTCTGGGGTGTCCATGTTGGGTGGTAATCATTGTGCGGAAGTTGTGTGGGGGAGATAACTGAGTATCACGCTTGTCAATTAGCTGAAAATCAGACCAGCACTACGTGGTTCGGATTCCATGTAAAAGCTGTAGGTCTCTTAGTTGCCCTAGCTGTTGGGCTATTAATGAATTGCCCTTTCTGAGGAACAATTGAACTCAGTTAGTAACCAGACTACACTCATCCACACTCATCCTACACTCATATAACCATATTCGCCTTAAAATACCAACAACGTTGTGTCGGCGTCTCATATGTAAGAATGTAAGATCTAATATGTAAATACATCAGAACTGAGGAAGTCGTGATTTTGTTTCACAAAACCCAATTGGGCTACATAATATCATTTATGCATGTCAAAGTGTCCAACATATATGACATGTAGAGCTGTAATCCATCTATTTGGGGTCTAAGGGTTGTGGATTGTGGATGTTTATACGGGCCATAGGTTCTGTTCACGGTCCTGGTAACACCAATGCGCGATACGGCAACCGTTCAGAGGTCGTGGACACTGTTTAATTTGGGGTTTTCTGCCAGAGAACTAATTATATCAGGCGTGTCAGTTAGCCGCGAATCAAACCACTGTTCGAGGAACGTTATTAGTATCCACAATAATCTAGGTTCCGTGGTTGTACGGTAACCTGTGAATCGCGCCCTCTGTAAATCGCACCCCATGCGTCGTCATGTCAACCCACGTCAACGTCAATTAGCACAATATTAACCCTTCGCACTTTATCCATTCATAGGTTAGGTTAGGTTAAAAGACTAAAGAGAAAAGCTACCAGGGATAAACCGGGAGGTGGGCCATTCCCGGTCATTCCCCTTATGAAACGGCTGTCAAGTGACGCTCGCGGCCCGTGACTCAGAGGTTCAGGTAGACAGGGCGCGATTTACTCAGATTTTTGATGGGGCCGATTTACACAGGGCGCGATTTTCATGCATTCGTTGTGCGTGTGTGGTAGTAATGGTCTGTAATGCGCTAGTGGCTATAGCTGAATGAATTAACTGTACACCTTGACGAAATGACGATCACAGTCTTATTGACGAATAAGTAAATAAAGCTAAAAGTAAACAATGACTAGACACTACTTGGTCTGAGTGTCTTGTATGATGTAATGTTGTGCAAGGCAAGGCTATCACACCCGGTAAATTATCATGTCAGTGCTGGCTTGACAGTTCTCTCAATACAACAACAGGAGATACCCCCACCATTGCCACCAAAATTGGTGGCAAAAACAAAACAATTTTAAAATAAATTTCAAACTAACAAACAACTTTTATTATTACACTACTTCAATACATTATACAAAAATGTGAATAGCTCAAAACGAATTAAAACGAAAAATGTGTTGACTGCACAAATTTTGTAACAATTGGCCAGGTTAGGAGTACAAAAGTTCTCCCTTACACCCTCGAGCTGGCAGTACTTTATCCTACTGTATAATGGCAGGTGAGTTTTGGCTAATTTGCATACGGTTGTTATACAATGTATAAAAACTTTATTGTGAACCTACAACCTACTTAAATTTAGTATAATTCTGTTCACAAAGAAGTGGGCTACCTAAAACGTGACAAAAACTTGTTTTGCTACATGTAACATTTTAAAGTTTGTTTTCAGAAATCATGAAAAGGTGTGGGTTCCCTGGAAACAATGTTGTGATAGTAAAATAAGAATTGTGAGGTAGCTAAATTATTCCAAATGTTATCTAGTTTCAGGAAATATACACATTATATATCATACTGGAAAAATATAATACTGTACTATAACTGCAAACATTAGGCTACAAAACGCTAACAACTAATTTGTTATCATAGAAACAATAATATTCTAAAATATCCCATAAAGTTGTATGAACACTATATAGTTTATATGTATATAATAAATTAAAATTTAGACGAAAATATGCTCTATCAAATAAATTTATGGACACGGTAAAACATATAATTGAATAATAAACACGAATGATTTGCCGTGACATATTCACCACAATGGCTACCCGCACCGTGCGAGTACATGAGTCAAGTCTTAAAACAATAGCGATGATTTAAATTTATTTTCAAAATATTTATATTCATTTCTTCTACTAAGAATATAATGAATATGAATATTTTGAAATGAGTGAAATACGAAGAATAATATGTTCACCTTTATCATTTACAAATTACAATTGTTTTGAGTATAAATATATATTTTACAGATATGAACATATATACAGTTGTATAGACGATATCTGTTGAATAAGTAGATTTTTGTATAACCATGTCTTGAAATATAAAATATGCACCAATCACCAAGGGCGGTGGTAAGAGAGGTAGTTTCGACAAGTTGTAGGATTGGATCAGTGTTAAATTAAACCTGTTTCAACCAGAAAAGAGAGATTGTGTCTAGCTTCTCATTAGTGTAAATAGTTTTTGTCCCATCTCAGCTGTACTGCACCTGGTCTGTCCGTGTGGCCTTGAACCTGCAGTCATCTTCTTTCCTTTCCATTCCAGCGGCGCCGGTGGAACTGTCTGAATGGCGTTTCTCTCTGTTCGTGCTGTCGGAGTTTAAAACTAGACAGAACTCCACACTGGAATTATTTGATTTGAACCTATTTTCGCAGATATCGAAACTTCTGTAACAAGGTAAGCTGTTTCAAATTACAAATATTATAGTAATATAAAAAATAATTCTTATCTCAAAGAGAACTCACTTATTGGATTTTAGATATGTATATAATTATTGAAAAGATACTCACATTTTCAATAAAATTTTATTTAGTTTGCTTGAGGCCTTTTGAAAACCAAGTTTTCATCTTCAAAAGCAACAAACAACTAAAAAATATAATTTGTAAATATTAAATAAAAATAACAGTATAAAATAAATAACCTGATATAAATAAACATTAATAATTTAAAAAAGGAGAACCATGGAAAATTCCTGGTTCTTTATTCGCTAAATAATTTTTATGTTCATTATTATAATATGTTTCATAAGCATCAAGAAGTCACTAAACCAAATTATCTTGATGCTTATGAAACATATTATATAAATGAAAAAAAAAGTATTTAGTGAATAAAGAAACAGGAATTTGCCATTTTTTCTCTTTCTTAAATTATTAATATTTATTTATATCAGCTGATTTATTTTATACTGTTATTTTTATTTAATATTTACAAATTATATTTTTTAGTTGTTTGTTGTCTTTGAAGGTGAAAACTTGGTTTTCGAAAGGCCTCAGACAAGTTTAATAAAGTTTTATCAACAAATGTAAAATGTTTGTTATTTACTACTCATGGTGATTCCTTAAATTTCCGTCCCTGCAAAAGGAGGTGTCCGGACAATTCGTCCCACGGACATTTCGTCCCCCAAGAAAAATGCGGACATTTCGTCTTACTTTGTGGAACGGCTACCTGGGTAGGGTTTGATAAATAGTCTCCAAATATTTCTAAACGGACACTTCGTCCCACCTGAGAGAAGGGTTGTAAAAAGGTTAGGTTAGGTTCGGTTCTCTCAGGGTGGGACGAAGTGTCCGTTTAGAAATATTTGGAGACTAATTATCAAACCCGACCCAGGTAGACACTCCACAGAGTGGGACGGAATTTCCGCATTTTTCTTTGGGGACGAAATGTCCGTGGGACGAATTGTCCTGTAATCGCAAAAGGAGCCTTAAAAATATGCAATATTTATTTTTTATGATTAAATACTTTTATTATTTTAGTATTCAAAGGGAAATTTAAATAAAAAGGTCTTACTTAACGTGGATATAGTATTAAATGTATCAAAAAAGTCTTGTTATCTTTTAATTATTTACTGTTGCAACAAATATGATTGACTTAAATGTTATGATTTTAATTTAATTTTCTGTTAGTAAAACATCAAAATTCAAAATTGCCTCAATTTGAACAATTCGTAGGAATAGTAAACTTCTTATGAAATAAAAAAAAAATTTAATAAATAAATAACATTCAAGATAAATCAATTTTACTATTGATTTTATACATACATTTATAATGTTCATCCAATGTTAAATTAGTGTCTTATACATTATTAAATACAAATTACACAATTATACACTCAGTATACAAAGTGTTCCTCAACTATATTTCAAAACCTAAATATATGATTCCTTGAGTGAAAATAAGATACACTAATAGTCCACATACACTAATAGTCCACCCACCTTCTCTCACATACATTAACAGTCCACCCACTCCCCCTCAAATACACTAACAGTCCACCCACCTTCCCTCACATACACTAACAGTCCACCCACCCTCCCTCACATACACTAACAGACCACTCACCCTCCCTCACATACACTAACAATCCACCTACCCTCCCTCACATAAACTAACAGTCCACCCACCTTCTCTCACATACATTAACAGACCACCCACTCCCCCTCAAATACACTAACAGTCCACCCACCCTCCTTCACATATACTAACAACCCACCCACCTTCCCTCACATACACTAACAGTCCACCCACCCTCCCTCACATACACTACCAATCCACCCATCCTCCCTCATATACACTAACAGTTCACCCATCCTCCATCACATACACTAACAGTCCACCCACCCTCCCTCAAATACACTAACAGTCCACCCACCTTCCCTCAAATACACTAGCAGCCCACCAACCTTTCCTCACTTACACTAACAGTCCACCCACCCTCCCTCACATACACTAACAACCCACCCACCCTCCCTCACATACACTAACAGTCCATCCACCTTCTCTCACATACATTAACAGTCCACCCATTCTCCCTCAAATACACTAACAATCCACCCACCCCCCCTCACATATACTAACAATCCACCCACCTTCCCTCACATACACTAACAGACCACCCACCCCCCCTCACATACACTAACAATCCACCTACCCTCCCTCACATAAACTAACAGTCCACCCACCTTCTCTCACATACATTAACAGTCCACCCATTCTCCCTCAAATACGCTAACAGTCCACCCACCCTCCCTCAAATACACTAACAGTCCATCCACCCTCCCTCACATTCACTAACAGTCCACCCACCTTCCCTCACATACACTAACAGTCCACCCACCTTCTTTCACAAATACTAACAGTCCACCCATCCTCTCTGACATACACTAACAATTCACCCACCCTCCCTCACATACACTAACAGTCCACCCACCTTCTCTCACATACATTAACAGTCCACCCACTCCCCCTCAAATACACTAACAGTCCACCCACCCTCCCTCATATACACTAACAGTCCACCCACCTTCCCTCACATACACTAACAACATAGGTGGGAGTATTAATACAGTAAAATAAATTGATACCATTGATACAAAAAATGATATTGTTGCCCTGACTAACATCTAGGTCATTAGAACCAATGAAGTATAGGTCCATCCCTGAAACTACCCTTAATTTATAATAAAAACTAATTGAGTTTCATTTAAGTTAATTTATGTATGAACTACACAGAAATTAACTGCGTATGCTTACTGAATTATTTTTTTCCACAGGATGCGGCCATCAATTTTGCTCTGTTTCCTGTTGTGTGTTGCGGGACAAGCGGTGGGGGAAAAGATCCTAGCCATATTGCCTTTTGCAGGCAAATCTCATTTCATCTATTGTAATGGCGTGCTGTCAGCTCTGGCCACGAGGGGACATCACGTCACTATAGTTGGCCCCATAGGTCCAACCAAACCTCTAGCCAACGTCAAGCACATTGAGATACACACTCAAACTGAAAAAGATATGATAAGTAAGAGCAGTACATATTTTTTCTTTTTATGAATACGAATCTATCCCTATGCTTGATTTTATACGAATATTTATATCACTAAGCTCATGCAATGTCACTAATGACACAGTGCTCTAACCCAGTTACTTGGAAACAAAGTGTTGTATAGATTGTAGCTGATAGGTTCCATGCTTGGTTCTCTTAATACAGAGATTGCATCCGCTCAATGGTAGCCATCAACGTGAACAAAACTAGGGAAGTCTGGGGTGTCCATGTTGGGTGGTAGACAAAGTCAGAATGTTGTGTGAGTAAGATAACTGTATGTAAGGCTTGTCAATTAGCAATTAGCACTACTCGGTTCAGATTCCATTTAAAGCTGTAGATCCCTTAGTTGTCCTAGCTTATTGGGCTATTAATAAATGGCTTTTTCTAAGGAACAAGTAAAATTTAGTTAGTAATAATGACTACACTCGTTCATCTACATTCATTTGCTCCTCATATTTTCCGATATCTATGATTGGCGTCTTAGTAATGAATAATGCTTTCAGATTTTGTTTTGTATGTTATTAAGCCTAGTTATTTTTATTTTAGTTTACGTAAGTGTAGAAGGAGTGTGGATGACCCTAATGCCTTCACAACCATTGTTGAAAAGACTAGTAAGGGGGAAGGTAAGTGCAGTGAGTGATAAATATTGATCAGCCGAACCATTTGAATCCATCATGGCCATAAAAGTGGAGTTCAGTTGTATTGCAGTAATACCCTTCAGAGTTAGTTAGAGACATACTTCTTTTCAGTCATGATGATTGTATACTATTTTAAGAATAACAAGACTAATCATGGTTTTACATATATTAAAGTAAAAAGCTACGCTTTCTTTCACCTTAATTATATATGCCACCTAACCAAGAGATGCAGCATTAGATAAAAATGTGAATTTTTGTGCATAAGTTAGAACACCGGTGATCCTAAAAACAGTAATTCCATAAAAAATGTAAGGGATAAAATAATCTTACCAGCTCAGTTCTAAGATTGCGTCAGTAGCTGTCTACGCAGCTCTGTCTGATGTCTTCCTTTTCATCTCGATATATGATCTGTATCTGGAGTATCTATCAACTTGATTCTGATGTAACTTAAGCACAGTCCTTCTCATCCTTTCTCTAAATCTCCTTACGCCTCTTTCCAGCATCTTCCAAATTTTGTTGTTTTTCTCCAACAAGCCCTAGCACTCTTTCATTACTCATCCACTCTTTCCATTTTATCTTTTTCACCCAACTCCAGAGATAATATAATCTTACATACAAATTGTATTTATGTTCCATTTTATAAAAGTATAAATGAACAAAAATATATTATAGCAATATATTAAATATTGGTTAGCATTTTTATGAAGTAAAATTAAAAAAGGTAATGTACAGCATTAAAAAATGATTTTTATCTTACTTTAAAAAAAGTACCATAACAAATACTGTTTAATCATAAAACAAATATGGCATAAACATTTTAGAATTTTTATATAGCTTAGTTTGTTATATGGTTATAAATATTTCATCTTTAAATGCCTTTCGATACATTAGAACGGCGAATCCTTAGGAAATGAAACCTGAAATAAATCGTGCCACATTTGTTAGCTTTGATCCATTCTGAAATTAATTTAATTAGATGCCAATTGTGTTTATAAAAGGGAGAGACAGGGTATATTTATTTACCTTTTAGTAATTTTCTTTAATTCTTTTATGTGCCAGTTTCTAAAATGATATTGGTGAAAATAATATTATATAAAACAGATATAGATGCATACAAATGGTTTGTTATATTTCATATATTTAACCTGCAGTCGGGTTTTTATGTTTCAGAAACGATGACGTATGACAGGTTCCTAACGTACGCAACATACAAGAGTTATTTTGGATTTCATGCACCTGTAATATGGCAACTGGCATATAACTTATGTGATGAAATCTTAAACCACAAGGAGATTCAAAATATTATAGCATCAAAAGAAAAGTATGATGTGTTGATAGCAGAGACACTGTTTGGTCAGGAATCCTTGCTTGTTCTCGGCCATTTACTGAATATTCCAACCGTGAATCTAAATGGTTTTGGACCTTGGAGTGTAATAAATTATATTCATGGGAATGATCTTCAAATTGCATCCTACCCAGATCCAGTTTCATTTGGTTTCACAAATCAAATGACATTTGAAGAGCGATTTAGAAATTTCATGTCCACTGTGATTACTCTGTTTTTCTATTACAATGATCACATTCCCAAACACCAAACCATCATTAAAAAGGCATTTAAGGATCCCACCATTCCACCTTTGGGCGAAATGGTCACCAACATCTCCCTGACTCTAGCTAACTTTCATACAGCAGTTGGTTATCCTCAGTCTGTCCCTGGAAACATAATTTCTGTAGCCGGAGTTCACATTGCTTCAGAAAATCCACCCATTCCTAAGGTAAGAATGTATAATCATTAAAAATCATATTTTGCTGGTTTATGTATTTAAAAATTCTTAAATGAGGTGTTGCATTCACAACATCTGACATGCACACCCCTCAACCAGTGAATATTAAATTTGTGCTGAAATATGTAAATTAACCTTTACTAACATAACAGCCTACTTGCCCTCTTTCACATACACTAACAGCCCACCCACCCTTCCCCACATACACTATTGGTCCTACCACCCTCCTCACATACTCTACAGCTGACTCAACCCCCCTCACATACACAAACAGTCCACTTACCTTCCCTTACATATACTAACAGTCCCCTCCCCTTCCCTCACATTCACTTACAGCCCACCCATACTCCCTTACATACACTAACAGCCCACCCACTCTCTCTCACATACACAAACAGTCAACCCACCTTCCCTCACATACACAAACAGTCCACCTACCTTCCCTTACACACACTAACAGACCGCTTCCCTTCTCCCACATTTACTTACAGCCCACCCACACTCCCTTACATACACTATCAGTCCACCCACCTTTCCTCACATACACTAACAGTCCACTCCCCTTTCTCTCACATACACAAACAGTCCACCTACCTTCCCTTATATATACTAACAGTCCGCTCCCCTTCTCTTATATTTACTTACAGCCCACTCACACTCCCTTACATACACTAACAGTCCACCCACCTTCCCTCACATACACTAACAGCCCGTTCACCTTCCCTCACATACACTAACAGTCCACTCCCCTTCTCTCACATACACAAACAGTCCACCCACCTTCCCTCACATATACTAATAGTCCGCTCCCCTTCCAGCACATACACAAACAGTCCACCTACCTTCCCTTACATATACTAACAGTCCCCTCCCCTTCCCTCACATTAACTTACAGCCCACTCACACTCCCTTACATACACTAACAGTCCACCCACCTTCCCTCACATACACTAACAGTCCACTCCCCTTCTCTCACATACACAAACAGTCACCCACCTTCCCTCACAAACACAAACAGTCCACCTACCTTCCCTTACACATACTAACAGTCCACTCCCCTTCTCTCACATTTACTTATAGCCCACCCACACTCCCTTATATACACTACCAGTCCACCCACCTTCCCTCACATACACTAACAGCCCGCTCACCTTCTCTCACATACACAAACAGTCCACCCACATTCCCTCACATACACTAACCGTCTGTTCCCCTTCTCTCACATACACAAACAGTCACCCACCTTCCCTCACAAACACAAACAGTCCATCTACCTTCCCTTACACATACTAACAGTCCACTCCCCTTCTCTCACATTTACTTTCAGCCCACCCACACTCCCTTATATACACTACCAGTTCACCCACCATCCTTTCACATACACTAACAGCCCGCTCACCTTCTCTCACATACACTAACAGTCCGCCCCCCTTCTCTCATATACACAAACAGCCCACACACCTTCCCTCACATACACTAACAGTCCGCTCCCCTTCTCTCACATACACAAACAGTCACCCACCTTCCCTCACAAAAACAAAAAGTCCATCTACCTTCCCTTACACATACTAACAGTCCATTCCCCTTCTCTCACATTTACTTTCAGCCCACCCACACTCCCTTATATAGACTACCAGTCCACCCACCATCCCCTCACATACACTAACAGCCCGCTCACCTTCTCTCACATACACTAACAGTCCGCTCCCCTTCTCTCTCATACACAAACAGCCCACCCACCTTCCCTCACATACACTAACAGTCCTCTCCCCTTCTCTCACATACACAAACAGTCACCCACCTTCCCTCACAAACACAAACAGTCACCCACCTTCCCTCACAAACACAAACAGTCACCCACCTTCCCTCACAAACACAAACAGTCCACCTACCTTCCCTTACACATACTAACAGTCCGCTCCCCTTCTTTCACATTTACTTATAGCCAGCCACATTCCTTACATATACTAACAGTCCACCCACCTTCCTCACATACACTAACAGCCCACCCACCTTCCCTTACACATACTAACAGTCCACTCCCCTTCTCTCACATTTACTTTCAGCCCACCCACACTCCCTTATATACACTACCAGTTCACCCACCATCCTTTCACATACACTAACATCCCGCTCACCTTCTCTCACATACACTAACAGTCCGCCCCCCTTCTCTCACATACACAAACAGCCCACACACCTTCCCTCACATACACTAACAGTCCGCTCCCCTTCTCTCACATACACAAACAGTCACCCACCTTCCCTCACAAAAACAAAAAGTCCATCTACCTTCCCTTACACATACTAACAGTCCATTCCCCTTCTCTCACATTTACTTTCAGCCCACCCACACTCCCTTATATAGACTACCAGTCCACCCACCATCCCCTCACATACACTAACAGCCCGCTCACCTTCTCTCACATACACTAACAGTCCGCTCCCCTTCTCTCTCATACACAAACAGCCCACCCACCTTCCCTCACATACACTAACAGTCCTCTCCCCTTCTCTCACATACACAAACAGTCACCCACCTTCCCTCACAAACACAAACAGTCACCCACCTTCCCTCACAAACACAAACAGTCAACCACCTTCCCTCACAAACACAAACAGTTCACCTACCTTCCCTTACACATACTAACAGTCCGCTCCCCTTCTTTCACATTTACTTATAGCCAGCCACATTCCTTACATATACTAACAGTCCACCCACCTTCCTCACATACACTAACAGCCCACCCACCTTCCCTCATATACACTAACAGCCCTCTCACCTTCTCTCACATACACTAACAGTACGCTCCCCTTCTCTCACATACAGAAATAGTCCACCCACCTTCCCTCACATATACTAATAGTCCGCTCCCCTTCCAGCACATACACAAACAGTCCACCTACCTTCCCTTACACATACTAACAGTCCGCTCCCCTTCTCTCACTTTTACTTACAGCCCACCCACACTCCCTTACATACACTAACAGTCCACCCATCTTCCTTCATATACATTAACAGCCCGCTCACCTTCCCTCACATACACTAACAGTCCGCTCCCCTTCTCTCACATACACAAACAGTCCACCCACCTTCCCTCACATACACAAACAGTCCACTCACCTTCCCTCACATACACAAACAGTCCACCCACCTTCCCTCACATACACTAACAGTCCGCTCCCCTTCTCTCATATACACAAACAGTCCACTCACCTTCCATCACATACACAAACAGTCCACCTACCTTCCCTTACACAAACTAACAGTCCGCTCCCCTTCTCTCACATTTACTTACAGCCCACCCACACTCCCTTACATACACTAACAGTCCACCCATCTTCCCTCATATACACAAACAGTCCACCTACCTTCCCTTACACATACTAACAGTCCGCTCCCCTTCCTTCACATTTACTTACAGCCACCCACATTTCCTTACATACACTAACAGCCCACCCAACCTTTGTCTCACATACACTTAACAGCCCGCTCACCTTTCCTCACATTTACTTACAGCCCACCCACTCTCTCTTACATACACAAACAGTTCACCTACTTTCCCTCACACACACTAACAGCCTGCTTACCTTTCTTCACAGCCCACCCACTCTCTCTTACATACACAAACAGTCCACCTACCTTCCCTTACACACACTAACAGACCTCTCCCCTTCCCTCACATTTACTTACAGTCCACTCACCTCCCTCTCACACATTAACAGCCTGCTCACCTTTCCTCACATTTACTTACAGCTCACCCACCTTCCCTCATATGTACTAACAGTCCACCCACCTTCCTTCACATACACTACAGCTCACTCACGCTCCTACAGATATATTGATTCTGTATGTTTAAGCTGTGAGATTACCCCTTATTCATCTGGTATCTCATGATGCTTAGTGTTTAATATGATTCATTAAATGACATGGTGTCCTTTAAAGATGGAGGTAAAAATAAACATCCATAGCTTTGATTTTGTATTATAATGTAAAAATGGTTTATCAAATTTCAAATTGAATGATATTTTCATATCTAGAGTTTTTACACTACAATTTTGGTCTCTATTAATTTTCCTATAATTACTGTTATTGAGTCAACTTTTTTTGATTTATGTAAATAAAGTTAACAACTTTTTAGTTTAGTTCATTCATTACTTAACTGGTTATGGCCTCAGGATTTCTCTAGTTTTCTTCTATATAAGATGGATTTGAAAGCGGTGATTTAAACTCTTGATGGAAATTAATCAGATTTGCGAGCGATGGAAATAACAAATAGAATTGATGTTGAAGAATCATGGAGCTACGAACATCGTAAAGGGCCAAAGGAACATGCCTATAATGCTTGATCTTGCTCTGATTGAAGAAAAAGCAGAGTATAAAAAGCTTATACAAAAGAAGTAAAAACTTACGAAAAAGAAAATTCTCTAGAACATGTACTAATTATCATGATGATTTACACTTTGAACAAACTACAACTTGAAACATATTAGATTTTGTAGAATCTGCTAAGGGTTCATGAACAGTCATCTAGTCAGTGGTTACATAGGACATTAGAACAATTTTCCTCATTTAGGGTAGACGATTATCAGGGGTTGGTTCAATATAAGTAAAGTTTTTGAATGCTTGCTTCACAGAAAAATTATTGCTTTTTTAGACCAAAATAATGTATTTTCAGAAAGACAGTTTGGTTTTAGAAAAAAATCTATGCACTATAGATGCTGTTCAAGATTTTTTTAAATAACAGCTTCGATAACATTGAAGCTAAAAATGGTGTTATTTTCAGATCTTTTGATTTGTCAAAAGCCTTTGAGACTGTGGACCACACCATTCCATTTTCTAAGCTTAGTTATTATGGATTTGACTCTGATTTAAATTTATTTAAATCTTACCTTATGGACCATAATCAATCTGTGTATTACAATGGTTGTTTTTCTGAAACTCTGCCTGTCTCACAGGGTGTACCATAAGACTCCATTTTTGGACCTACACTTTTCTTACTTTATGGAATGATTTACTAGCCAATATTAATGGTCAGGGAGTCAGTAGTTTTATGTTTGCTGATGATCTGGGTTTAAAGGTTTGTAGAAAATTGGATGTACATAATCAGAGTTGCTTCAAAATATGACTGGTGAAATTATGAACTGGTGTGCAGTAAATAGAATTGTTTAGATTCTGATAAAATTGTTGATCTTAATTTTAACATTAGTAATAATAGACATGAGATCATATCTACCAAATTTTTAGGTATTAATATACAAGATAATTTTAAATGAACTTCACATACTGATCATGTAGCAACTCGTGTAATTAAGAGTTTGTTTTTGTTGAGAGATTTAAAACATAACATACCGGTATCTGATGGTGTTTTGTTGAGTGTGTATTATGCTCGTATTTTTAGCCTCCTAAACGATGGTGTTTCTGTGTAAGGAACTAACTTTCCATTTGCTGAAAGACTTTATTTTACAAACATTTATCCTCAAGAGCATTGTAAACCACATTTTATCAAATTGGGTTTCCTTACATTGCCTATTATGTATAATTTATCTATTTTATTACATGTCATTCCTTAGATGAGTTTATTGATTTTACTGCTGTTAATAATCATGACTTTAGTAATAAACATAGGCTACTTAATAGCAAGTGTACATATAGTTTAACTCAAAAGAGTGTTATCAAGGAATTAAATTTTACAATATCCTTCTTTAAAATATTCAAACTATGCCTTTAAGTTTATACAAGAAATTCATTAAAAATATCTTGATAAATAACTGTATCTACAATCAAGAACATTTTTCTTAGGCATAGATAACTTTATGTAATATGCAGCCTGATGCATTTGTCATACAGTATCATACAAATGAAGATTGTCCAATTGTCTTGTTTACAGTTGACATTAAAAGAGGTTAATGAGAAGTTGATAAAGATGAAGCCACTAATTGACCGATATTGTATTAATGTTTCGAATTATGAGTAACTTACAAAAGTTCAAAATGTTCTTGGTTTATGGATAAAAAATAACACTTTTTCCACAGTTTACTGATAAGTAGTTATGCAATGATTGCATCACTCAAACAAACATAGAATTTAGTTTTGGTTCTTCAGATATGTTTCGCAACAATTATAATGAGTTTATAAGGGATGAGGTTTAAATATAATAATAGTCATGGAGCAGTCGGGATACTACCAACAATATAAGTACATAATAAACAATTAGTAAATCTCTAATACTAAATTTAATTTGAGACATTCTGTGATGTACGTATGGAACCATCACTCTTCTGAACTAAAGAGGAGATTTGTTGGTGTCATGAGTCATCACTGATTTTGCCAGTCATGTAATAAGTGTCTGTTACTTGTACTAGTCACTGGAGGTGTACATTGCTGCCTCAAGGTAGCGTAAAATCCACACACTTCAAGATAAGGACAAATATTTCTTAAAGAAAACCATTCTGATTTAGTTTCTTTGTTTGACATCATTTAAATAAATTAATAACTGCAATTTGATTTTCATGGTACGATGCATGCATTGCCTATATTATCAAAGAATTTCATTTCTGTTCATAATCTCTTACATCAAATTTTATGGAATGCAATAAATATAGAAAGGCTCCTTAGAAAATGACCTACTAAAAATATTTGTGTGAGTGTAATGCACTGAATGGTAGAAGTCAAACAGAGAACTACTCTTCCCCCACTGTGTACTTCCGTTTAAAAACTTTCTTGGCAACTACAATGAGTGAATGCTGCAAGCTGGTGGCTCAATAGTAAATCCCCCCCCCCCCCCCAGTACAACGTTAGCAGCAGTGACCATTGGTTGATTTGACCTACAAAACGTCCTTTACTTTTCAGTTTGACAGCTAAATGACATGAAACCTTGTCTAGTAACATTTATATAATTATACGAATATACATTCATACAATGTTAGTTTTATGTCCTGACACACCTGGATAGAATTTAAACAGTCTGAGATATCAATGTGAGACCTAGGACCATACTTAGTATAACATATTTTTTAATTTTTCAAGTTGTTAAACATTTTGCCCTCCTTTTCTAAAGGGGGTAAGAGGCAACTAAAAATGTTTAAATGCAAACCCTTATCATGTGACCCCTCATTTTGTAGGGAATAAAAAAGGATATCCAATTATGCAAACTAGAGGTCTCTACGTTTAATTTAACAGAGTAAAAGACTAATTTACAATAGTAAAATAATTTATTTTCTTTTCCTTTTTTCATTACATGAGTCAACATGCTTTGGAACTTCTCTGTTCTTATCTTACCTGTTATAACAATCTATTTTTTACTTTCTCTTTTGTCCTACTTGCATTTTATCAGTTCATAGCTTAAGTTGTTAACAATTTTAGTGCAAGTTTAACTGTTACAGGTTTATAATTTTATCAAATTTAAGTACAAGTTAACTATTTTGACGAATAGTGTTACTTATTTTATTTCTCTTATGGAGGTTTCTGAGTTGGAAAGAATTACTGTTAATGATGAGAGATTATGGGGACTGTATAAGATCTTGCAGTGAAGTAGCAGACTTATTCAATGAGGAATTTCTTGCCAGAATAAATCCCATAACGAGGTTTATGGTGGCAAGAATTATTCAACGGTTTAATGATACACATTCTGTAAAAGATAGACCCAAGCCAGGAAGGGCAACTGTAATTGCCGAAGAGAAATCAAAAGATGTTATGCAGTCCTTTGTTGAAAATTCCCATTTATCTACAAGAACAGATGTTTTGGAGCATGACATTAGCCAATCTTCGGTGAGAACAACTCTTAAATGTAATCAATTCAAACCTTTTAAAGTCAAACTTGAACAAGAGCTTGATTAAAACAACTATGATCGCAGGGTTGAATTTAGTGATGTAATTATGGGAAAAATAGACGCTGAATCTGAATTATTGAACAGAATCCTTTTTAATGATGAAGCCACTTTCATGACCAACGGTAGCGTCAATAGGCATAATTGTCGTTACTGGACAGAAAAAAACCCACATTGGTATATAGAGGCTCATACACAATGCCCTCAAAAGTTAATGTTTGGACAGGAATAGTCAATAACCGCTTGGTTGGTCTATTTATAATTGATGGAAATTTGAATTCTGAGAAATATTTAGAAACCAGATGCTTGCACTCCAAAATAAGTTTGGACGAGAAGCTGGAACATTTGTTTATAACAAGAAGGAGCACCATCACACTATGGTCATGAAGTACGACAATATTTAAATAATGTCTTCCCAAGAAGGTGGATAGGCCGAAGGGGCGCTGTGGAATGGCCAGCAAGGTCTCCTGACTTTAATCCACTTGACTACTTATTTTGGGGATACATGAAAAACCTGGTGCACCAAACACATCCAATTGACGTCCATGACTTAACTGAAAGAATTTTGAACGTGTCTCAAACCATTCCTAGAGAATTTTTCCTGAATGCTGTCTCGTCTTTTTACGCACGGCTATCATACTGTCAAACAGTAAGGTGAACAGTTACAATACCCTGCTACATTAAAACAGGTAAGTGTTTTAAGAATTTGGATCAGTGTTGACTCATATAAGGAAAAATAAGACAAGAAAGATAATGATTATTACTGTAAATTATTGAAAAATTAGTCTTTACTCTGTTAAATTAAATGCAAAAACCTCTAGTTTGCATCATTGGAGTTCTTTTTTATTCCCTTTAAAATGAAGGGTCACATGATAGGAGTTTGCATTTGAAAATTTGTAGTTGCCCTCTTTGCCCTCTTTAGAAAAGGAGGGGAAATTTAACAACTTGAAAAATTATAAAAAAATGTTACAATAGTTATTTCAAGGTCTCACATTGATATCTCCTGCCGTTTAAATTATATCCAGGTGTGTCAGGACATAAAACTCACCTGTATATTTGCAACAAGAATTGGGACAAGAACTGAAATGATCCCTTTTGAGGCATTTAAATAATGATTCTACTGGCTAGAATATTGTATATAACTTTATGATCTGAAGTTCTCTTATTATAATGCATTGTGAAAAAATTGTCTACATTTTACGTGAGTAGTTTATGTAACTTTTTTTACAATTTTTACTTTTAACTTTTTTATAAAAGTCGATTTTATGTGACTTCAAAATCGAGAAACATGTTGTTTTAAATGTCAGTTTTCTATTTTAGGATATCCAAGAATTCTTGGACCGGGGGAAGAACTCTGTGATATATTTCAGCTTGGGGACAGTGGTACCTGTCCACTTAATGCCTCCAAAGCTCTTGCAGACATTCGTCAACGTGTTTAGCAAGCTGCCCTACAAAGTTCTGTGGAAAATTGAAGCTGATTCTGTGCCTAACTTGCCTAGTAATGTCAAAATAGCCAAGTGGCTACCACAGCAGAGTATATTAGGTAAGGTAACATTTTTTTTTTCAAAACACTTTTAGGTACTTAGGTACTTTTTAGGTATCCAGTCAAAACACTAAGAGAAAATAATTTAAAAAGAACTTAATTTCTTTACTTTAGTATATCTGCAAGTTCAAGTTAAGTGGTTTTTTTTGTTGTTTTTTTTTTTTTACATTACATTTTTGTTTAAAATGAAATTCAAGGTCATGATGCTTTGAACAGCAAGTCTAGGTTTAATCTATTTTATCAATGATCTTTATATTATATAACATTCTGAGTTTTATAATTTTCAATTTATAGAAATATTTAATTTAGTAAGCTATTAATTGTCAAAATAGAGCGGCCATAAAAAAAGGGGCTAAGGCAGTTGTTTGCTACGCAGCCAGACTTGGTGTGACCTTAAAGTTTTTACCCCAGTTCTGCTCTTGTGGTTTGGAAGTCATATTAAAATGGTGGTCCTATGAGCCCACAAAACAAAAATGGGATCATCTAAGCAGGTGAGGGAAACAATGTCCTGGGCATATCTCCCCACTAAAAGCCATACAAATTTCAATTTTTAATTAACAAAGTAAATTTTTAGTCGCATTTTATAGATGTTAATCTAAAACTACTTGAAAAACAAATATCACTGTAGTAAAAATGTACATTAATAACCTCTATCTTTACTGACTCATGTTAATAAACAATAAATCATCGTAAATCAAACAAATGAGATTAGCATTAAATTATTGAATTTTTACTAAATCTCCTTGTCCCACCATAATACTGTGGGCTGTAATAGTTTTGTGTGAGTTCATACTTGGAAAAGTCAACGATAGGTTACTCTAGTTCCTCCTTAAATATATAAGAGAGACAGTGTCTCTGTTACTAAAGATTGACAACAATAAATAATTCAGACTGCCGATGGAATATTGTCCATTGAATAAATTCTTGACTCAATCTAGTAGAAAGAAGAAAAAAACCAAATAATTACTTATTTAAGATGCACAAACAAAGCTAAAGTAATTTATTTATAAAACAACATCATTCTATAAATTTTATTTGGAGGAATATAATAAAATTACCATTGTAAATAAACACACAATAGAAAATAAGCTAACGACACGTTAAATTGTTATGTATGAGATTACATATTTTATTAGAGTTATTATATCACAACATGGACTAAATTCACTTTCAGTGTAAGACCAGGAACTGAATGGGTTGTAATAGTTAAATCCTACAACTTTAATTTGTGACTCCCACAAACTTCCCTGGGGATTTATTCTCAAACCTTATATAAAAGGCAGATTTCAAATCTAACGAGATTGTATTCTATATAAATTCAAGTTTTCTGTAAAATGCTCATGAAAAAACTTAAACATTTTAAAAATAACAAGTTGATGCAAAATGACCTCATGTAAGTCATTGTAAATAACACACCTTGATTAATTGTGTTTTATTGCAAGTTATTTCAGTTATTTATAAAATATACTTTTTTTATGCTCAATTACTGTTTTATTTAATCAATATGACTCCACAGCAGATTTTTGTGGTTGGACTATGTCATAAGTGTGTAATGTAGGCCTAATAATAAAATAGAATACAAGCAAGGTTGGTGCATCTTTTCCAGGTAGGCCTACCGTATTCAAATAGCTTATATAAATATTTAATTGCCAGATTGTTTCAATCTATGTATGTTTGTGTTTAGATTGCTATAAATGGAAAAATAAAATTATGCCTTCTCATCAATATTCTTGCATGAAACTTTACTGCTGTGGAATAATGAAAAATGTCAATAAGATGATGTAAGATGCAAACGTATGATGTAAGATAATAAAAATGGATATTATTTTTATCAGTTTTAGTAATCTATTCAAGAAGTAATTTTATTTGTCGCAATAAATAAAAATATGTGATATATGAAGAAGTTGTTAATAAGCGTCCTTCTTTAAGTTGTTATGTCATTGATTTTCTTAATCTTTTCGCAGCTCACCCAAACGTCGTGTTGTTTATTACTCACGGTGGTCTACTCAGTCAGCAAGAAGCCATGTATGCTGGAGTACCAGTTGTTGGAATCCCATTCTTTGGTGATCAACCTTTTAATGTTCGTCTCTATGAACATCTGGGAATTGGAGTTGGTTTAGACTTCACTAGTATTACAGAGGAATCATTCTCCAAAGCAATTTTGAGTGTGGTTGGTAAACCAAGGTCAGTTTAAACCAAACCTCTCTCTATTTATATTTATCTATAAAACTTATTAAAAGGCTTAATTTAGTAATTCAAAATATATTGACACTTAATATAGTTATTTTAATTTTACGAGGTGCGTTCAGATATCACAATATGTACATTTAAGAAATATTAAATAAAAATATTTGTGAAAATAATGATGATATGATGGTAATATTACAATTTGTTCCCTTTTGTATTTGCAGATGATCTAACATAAATTTGTTTTGTTAATAATGAGTTTATTAAATCAAACCAAATCAACATAGTATATTATGTGTCATAGATTCATGGAGAATGTTAAGAAGGTGTCTGAAGTATTCCGGCACCGACCAATGTCACCAGGCGACACAGCAGTTTTCTGGATAGAGTATGTCATGCGCCACAAAGGGGCTCATCACCTACGTCCTGCCTCAGCCAATCTACCATGGTTCAGCCTTTATCTTCTCGATGTACTGGCTGTTATCGCAGCAGCCTTGCTCCTCATACTGTTCCTGACTGTCAAATTTGTGCAATTAATCTGCAATTGCCGTGGAAAAGGTGGAAGTACCAAAGAATCTGTGTCTATTAAAAAAAAGAAGAATTAAGCATTTTTTACTACATTAGAACTGTCTAATGTACATACATGGACATTAATCTCAAAACATATTTCCTCAATTTGTGTATAGTTACTTTATACATAAATGTGACAACTATTGATCGTACAAATACCATTTAGTTTAGTTCAAAATTTTTATTAAATCTGATAATGTTAAGTTTATTTTTATAAGAAAGCAATAATATATTAAAACTATAAAAAATAGATAATAATAATTTATTATTTACCTTAATGTACTTCTTACTCTAAGTCTAAATGAAAGATATTTTTGTAAGGAGGCACTAGAGAGAGAAATTATAAATCACAACACAATGTTTGGGGATGGATTGACCCACCCGTCTGCTCTACACTTACAGGGGATACACGTACGTGTCTGGGTGGGTCAATACTCGATGGAAATAATAAAGTCATAGGGTTGTTAATGTAAACAATATCTTTACTCTAACACGGTTACATGCAACAGCCATGAATTGTTAATAAAGACCATTTAGTCAGAGTTTACATCTATTCTTATTTAACCCTGGAATAAGAAGCCTGATGGAAGGTTGTTGGAAGGCTGTAGTAACGTTTACGATTTCTAAAACTTTAAATATGCCTCAGTGAAGCATATTTGTGTTACAGTTTGTGTAATCATCAAATGAAAATGTGCATAAATGTATACATTATACTTGTAATAATAGTAAGACACTTACTAAAAGTAATTTGGGTGTGAATGATAATCATAAAATACAATATGACATTATATTGTATTAATTATAAGAAAAAGCCATTTTAAGTTCATTTTGGAAGAAACGATTATGTACATTCAAAAGATTATGAACTGAAAGTTTGAAGAGGTGGACAGTTTCACATATCTTGGTAGAATAATAAATTCACAAAATAATTAACACGTGGAATTGCAATACATGGTAAACATGCCAACTAGAAGAATGTATGCAAATAAAAAATTGCAAAATTCAAAATTATTGTCACACAAGATGAAATTGAAAATATATAAAACCATCTTCGGACCAGTTACATTGTATGAATCCGAAACATGGATTTTAAACAAAAGAGCAGAAAAGAGACTTATATTATTTAATGAAGTATTCACGAAAATTTTTGAACTAAGCAAAGGGAATAAGACACAACCATGAGGTAAGGCGGGAGCGTTCAAGGCAGACACTGGTGCCAGAGCTAATAGACTTCCTATTGCTGTTTCACTTTTTGCTGATCATACTTGTTTGATTTTTAATCACAACTATCAAAACCCTCTCTCAGCAATGTCTTACAACATCAAATCAACTTCTAGAATGGTTCACTGCTAATAAATTACATCTAAATCTATCAAAAACAGAACTTATCGAACTCCAATAACAGACAATACAGAATGTCCCGAATCATTTCCCTCTCAATAATAAAACTTTAAATAGAGTACTATCTACAAAGTTTTTAGATGTACAAATAGATTTAAGTCTAAAATGGGACAGTCAGATAAATTATCTTGTAAACAGCTTAATTCAACAACATTCGCCCTGAGGTGCCGCTCGTCATTTGCCTTCTGGAAAACTCTCAAGCTGGGTTACGGTGGTTTGTTTGAGTCTAGGGTGAGCTATGGAATAATCTTCTGGGGTTTCTGCAGTGCCCATTCCTTTGAAAGAATTTTCCGTCTCCAGAAGAGGACTCTAAGGGTCGTCTGGGGATTGCAACAACCACAGAGCTGTAGGGAGGTTTGCGATCAAGTGGTAATCTCACCTTAGCATGCCTTTTAATGTGTCATTCAGCAGTTTTTGTTTTTTTAAATAAGAGTGACTTTCCTGTCTTAGAACACTCTTACATCACAAGACACAAACATAATCTGGTTATCAATAAATTTAGATTTTCATTGTTTAAAAACTCTTTATTCTGCCTTGGACCAAAAATATTTAATTGTCTTCCTCAACATATAAAAACACAAATTAGCTTCAAATCATATAAAATTCTTTTAAAAGGCCACTTGATTGGGAGAGCTTATTACAGTCTTCAAGAAGCTCTTGAGGGCCAGATGGGTCTTTTAGCACCTGAAGACGACAGGAGTTCGATACCTGTTAAAACGTGTTGTTTCAGTTTTAAAAACACTTCAAGCATTATAAATCTCCAACAAATTAACCAGTATGTAGGTGTAATTTGATAAGCAAGTCAGTCAGGCAGCCAATCGATGAATATGTCAATCAACAAGTCAGTTGAGGAGACATTCTGTCGGTAAGTGAATCAATCTGAAAGTCAGTCGCAAGGCAATCAACTTGACACACTGACCAACCATAGGATCGATAAGCAAGTCAGGCAAACAGCGGTATTGAACGTATTCAGGTGCTACATTTTGAGGCCAGATGTATCACAATATCATCATGATATAAATCAGTTTAGTATTATTATTAGTGTTATCTTTTTCATGATTGTGATTATGTATGTTTGTATCAGCCACCAAACTAGAAGTAGATTTCAGTTAAGAAATTCAGTTTGTAAATACTCAAAGTCTCAAAAAAATCTAAATTATATGTCGATACTGTTATACAATATGTTACCTATAGCCTATAAAGAGTTAAATTTTGACCACTTTAAAAGAGAAGTTAAACGTCTGTTAACACAGCACTGTTTTTATAATATCGATGACTTTATAGATTTTAATTTTTGTGACTTATTGTAACTGATTATATAAGAAAATATGACTATTGTTATACATTGTACAAATGTTATTGACAATAAAGAGATTTGATTTGATTTGATATATGAATTAACTGACATGCACATAAAACTGTAATATGTTCTATAATGTCAATAAAGAAATTAAATTGAATTGAGGTCGAGGTTAAGTTTGACAAGCCATGTATAAGATGATCAAATGAAACAATAATAAAACAAGAGAAGAACAACAATCAAGATGGATGGAGGCCTAGATCAAGACCGAATAATGCTGGAAAGACCAATTAGAGCTTGATAAGAGGAAAATAAGAATCACTGGTAGAGGCTGAAGACCAGAAAGAATTGAAGCAAGCTTGGTGAGGCCAAGTACCACCTTGGGTTTAAATGGCCATGGGAGAAAGAGTAAAATTAGAAGAAAATAGTATGTTTAAAAAATACGAGACAAGATTATTCTTTGGAGGATATAGATTAATAAGAACAGAAATATGAGATAAAAGAACTTATAGGACTTTTTTGTTTATGGGTATAGTGAAACCATCGTCAAATTGTTGAAGATACATGGACAACTGATATAACTGCCTCTGAGAAACTGTCTTGCAATGCCATATTGACGGTAAGAGCACTTAGTTTTAATAATTCTATGAAAGACTCCAAAGAAAGGCAGTAGACTAGTATGCGGCTATAAGAAATATCCTTTAGGTGTTATCTCAAGTGATGTCACATTAACTATTCAGATGAGAAATATGTCAGAATAGATGAGGTACCAGAGGGTTTTAGATGATGTTGCAACTTAAAGGGTATATATGCACCAAAACCTCTCTTAGTATATGCAAAATAGTTGCAATGGTAGATGTCATAATATGCTACATGTCTATTATGAAACCCTATGTATTTCAATGCTAGCTTTCCTCATTCTTTGAATGTTTTAAACACTCTCTGACTACTGTTGGATCAAAAAGTATAGATACTTGAGTTTGAACATATACAATGTGTTCAAAGTATAAGGCTTTTTCAGATTTTTTTGATTTTGATTTGAAAACTAAACAACTATCAAAATTGTCTAATCTATTTCTGCGATTATGAGTAATAGTTTTATATTTTTACCTTCTCACAATTTTTTTAATAGTAGTTAGAGATGGGAAAAATACACCATTTTTGTACAGTTTCAGATTACCTGTAAATATACAGGTGGCTCAAAACTTATAAATGCAAACCCTCCTCATGTCACTCCTCATTTTAAAGGTCTTGGTAAAAGAAAATGAACAGTACAAAAAAACAACACCCTAACACGTTGAGTGCCGGGGCGTTTGAGCGGGCCACCGCCTGTAGTGCCAACCTTAATTTGTCAATATAAATGTTTGATATTTCAAACACACATATAATATATATGCTACGTCGAATATCTTGCATTAGTTTTCATTTATATATTTTATTTAAATGTCGGCCGATTGGCCCGGCATGTCAAATTACATTACAAATAATGCATTGTAAAATGACATGCCGGGCCAATCGGCCGACAGACCAAATCTCCTCTATTCTTCTAGAATGACGTGTATTACAGGTTTCCCGCGCTCCATAAGGTTCAATTTCGGTTTCCTGCGTTCCATACGGTTGTATTTCGCTTGCTTGTGTGTGTGTGTGTGTGTGTGTGTGTGTGTGTGTGTGTGTGTGTGTGTGTGTGTTCCCTCCCTCTGAAAAACTAAAGAAAGGGGAAATGGTGTGTGCTGAAAATAAGGATGGCATTGTTATAACAAGATGGCAAGACAAGAGACAAGTCTTAATGTTGTCAACAAAACACAGAGTGGACATGGTTTATTCAGGAAAAAGGGACCGTAAAGGAAACCCCATAATAAAACCATTAGTAGTAGAAAGCTACAATAAATTGAAATCCGGCATCGACCTTGCCGATCAGATGGCATCATACTCTTCTGGTACCACAGAGTAGCTGAGCATTTGCTGTTTGGAACTTGTATAGTCAACTCATGGCTGGCTTACAAGAATAACGCTGTTGGAGCTCAATCTCGCATTTCTATAACTGAATTCAAGGAAGATATCTGCATGAATCTAATGGAACTGGCAGACAATGATGTGATCTCTAAAGTACAACAAACAGGGCACCACTACCTCAAGGAATCTAATGACTTTGTTGGTGTAAGTAAAAATAAAAGACATCAACGGAGGGCGTGTAAAATCTGCTACTCGAGAATATCATCATCAAAGGACAGAAAGAAGGCCAAAAATATGACTCGGGTTACTACTTATTGTGCAATGTGCCCTGGTACTCCATACATGTGCAAAGAGTATTTTGAAGAAAAACACAAGTAAAGAATTTTAAAATTTTACAAATGATAATTTTGTTACATACAATAATTGTGTTTTGATAAATTAATGTAACAACAATATCGTAATACTAATTTTTTAAAATTATAATTCCCTCTAGCTGCCAACTTTCAATTGTAGAATGCACTGTCGTGCCGATCGGTACGACAAAATAGGTGGTTTTTGGTCTGTTGCTAGGCAATACTTAAGTAACTAAATGAAAAGAATAATATTTCTCCGTTTACTTTGGATATTGAACTGTTCAATAAGTTAGTAGGTTATCCGATAGATCGTGCTGTTTGCTGTCAAAAGTATTAAATCTATTACCTTGCATTGGCACTGTTGTCGTTCCGATCGGCCGACACGTTACTATTTTAAGACCACAGTTGCCGTGCCGATCGGAACGACGTGGCACTTAACGTGTTAATGTATGTTAGGCAATAAACAACCTGGAAAATGTCATCGTTATTTTTCACTGTTTTCAGTGTACTGTTTAAAAAAAGTCTAGAGACCTTTATTATTTGTTAATGTGCAGAACAGCCAAACTCATAACATGTGTTTAAGGCACAAAAATTATGCATTTAAAAATGTTGGGTTGTCCCCGAAATATCCAATTTTGGTTGTGGGTTTTTTTCCATATAAACATGATATGAGTTTGGTTGTTCTACACCAACACACTTATAAGTAATTATAGAATGTTTCCAAACTTGACTAGTCTTGTATTTATGTATTGTATTTAGTCTTCAAAAGGCGACAACAATATTTATACTGCAGAATCTTTTTTGTTTATAGTTGGAAGCTCAAAAATGGAATTGGAACTAAATAATACAAACATTTGTTTAGCGAGCCTTCACTCATTTGATATTTATTCCAGAAAGTCACATTTATGAGAAAGACTAACTTTAGCCATGAGAAATTTGAAGCCAATGGATTTATAAATAATTGCACAAAATATAGACATTTAAGAACTTGAATATTTTGATTAATCTCTAGTAGGAAGATATTGAATATCGAGAACAGAATAATGATTGCAAATTACTACACAAATGTACAACAAACATAACTTAATATATTACAAGTCTATAATACAGATAATTAATCTAAAATCGTAATTAAACACTTATCACAGAAAACACACGAAAATTATAAAAGATCTTAATTTTACAAACAATATCAATCAAATATACAATTTCCAAACTATCAAAAAACAAAATTTGTAATTCTGACCGAATAGAATGCAATTTTACATAAAGCAATGGACGATCTTTGGCTAATCCTGCTTACTCCAGTGCAGGTATTGCAGTTCTGAAAAATAAAATGAAATCAGTAAGTTTCAACGATCAAACACTACTCAATAAACTATTTAGTTGAAAAGCCTCTAAAAGCACAACAAAAGGAAAATAGTAATTTAAGACCCTAATGCATTATGAGAATTCTGCAATACAGTACAGAGAAAAAAGAATCTGAGACCTCTTTCTGATGGCTGTAGTGAACACCTCAGTGTCAGTTATAGATAGATTACCACTAATGTAAGTCTTTATTCATGTGTAGTAATAATTACTACATTTATCCTTGAGGATTTGGAAGGAGTAAAGGAAGGGACTGACAAGGTGCTGGTGTTGCCATTCCCTCAGCACTGGAGAACTACTCAACAAATTAGCTTAACACCAGCACTCTATTGGATGTAATATCTGTTTCTTTCTTCTCTGTGAATACAGTTGATTTCAGTCAATCTTCATAAAATCCTTTTTTGTGTGCCAGTATATAAGAATTTAGAACATAAATAAAGTTAAGATAAAATAAAGCCAAATATTCCAGGATGGTAGTGGAAGCTTTTTCTTATTAACTATTAATTTTAAAATTAATATATAGTTTATTTTAAAAAAAGTATGGTTTTTATGATAAAAAATGATATGAGTATTATTGATGATAAACAACAACTAATAAGCTATTTGAGGTATGTTAATGCTAGGGCTGGTGGTTCCTGGAACTGTCGTACTGTTTTGGCCATTTTTAAAGGTTGTATTTAAACATGTATACACATTTTAAAATGACAGCAAAGTATAAATAATTTTCATCAGAAAAGTATGTTTAATAAGACATCATTCAAATTAAACTAAATAACAAATTGTTAATCTTAATTTTGATCAATTTTGTATAACTTTTTTTCAAATTGTATGTCAAATTTGAGGCAAATATGGTAAAAAATATTAGTAAGTTGACTAAGTTTTAAATATGAAAAATACTGAGAATTTCACAGTAAATATATTAGTGTACAGTACCACAGAATAAATAAAGGGTAGAACTGTATTTTATATGCTACGGATATAGGTCCAACAAAAGTAAATAATCTTTATATATATAAAATCCAATGTATGTTTGTTTGTCTGTCCATCCTTTATGCACGCGCTACCAAACCTTCCAGCCGATCGCCATGAAACTTGGGGAAGTTGTTCTATGTACCCCAGGGAAGGTTTCTGTCCTATTCCCGTTTCTTTAATCCCTCAGGGCTCCATCCCTTGGACTTCTAAAGTTTTGATGTTAATCAAATAGCAGGATGCATGAAGGTATAATAAGTCAAATATAAAAAGAATATCAGCTGTGGGTTTTAAATATGTCAAAGTTAAATTAAACCATGTGTTAATTTTTTAAACTGTTTATATTTTTATGTTTTGATTTCTTGTGAAGCTATATTAATTGATTGATTTATTTGATTCACAGCTGTTAAATAAAAACAAATAGAATAAAATTGTGGTAGACAAAACTTTCAAAATTAAAAATAATTGAGTACAGTAGTAAACTACAAAAAACATCAGCTGTTGTAAATTGGATACTGTGTAAACTGAAAGGTTGCTGCACATTTCAATGATACAATCAAAACTCAATATTATGACCGGCGAAGCGGGCGGGTACAGCTAGTTGTACATAATTCTGTCAGAATTTAGAGGTAATGAAATACCTTTTATAATATATTTTTTGCTTAAAGTAGTAGTAAATATACAATTTATATTAATGTGGAAATAATACACTTTACTGTTCTCAGTTGTTCTATCCAAAATTATAAATAGTTGTATTATTGCACAGATTAATTACACTGGAGCCTTAAGAGTTTACCTGGGGTTGTGGACGGGGCTACTGGTTGAGAAGAGTGTTGGTCACCTCAGAGATGGACAGCAGAGGACTCCCGGCCGACTTATCTGAGGGTAGGTGGATTCTCCTCCCGTTGAGCTGCAACACAGAATCAGTGCAATGAACACATCAACTCTAGTATGTATTAAACAATAGTTTGGATCACTATGTAATGTACATGACTAAATAATATTTTTTGCCTTATTCCATAACAACAATAATGCGAGTTTAAGTCATGTCTGTTTTACATTTTTGAATATTATTCTGTGTGGGATCAAAGGTGCAGATGTAACGTTAAGAGTGTTCGTTTGGGTGCCCAGTTTAGCGCTCTAAGGAATTTAGTTCTAAATGTTATCGCACCTGCCGCTTAACATTCTGACTCACTAAGGAACAAGCAATTTATTCACCTCCCCTCTCTCCCCCTCATAGCCCCGCCTACCCCACACCACATATTCGACAGGTAGACATAACTCTCTCATTTATAGTAAATTCTAGCAATGAATTTTATATATGTTATTAATCTACTTTTTTTGACAAAGATGATTGTACAAGTGTCAACTCAAAATTTGAATAAATATCATTTACAGATAAATAATTGGTAACACTTAAACAATTTTTTTTAAAGTGTTACCAATATATACTAGGTTGGTTAGTACCTTTTGTCCAATATATTCTCAAAATGTTGTTCATGAGTTACGTACCAAAATGGCCAAATTAATATTTTAAGGCCAAAAGAAATTTTTTAGAATTTTTTCCCATGACACATTTAATACTTACAATTTTAATAGTTATCAATTAACAATTTTAGTCAAAAAATGTTCAAAAATAATTTTCGGTCGAACACTCTTAAGCACCAACCTTGATACTGCTAAGCAGTAAATCAAATAACATTTAGCTCATTGGTACTCATAGTTAGTAATTTATTCAACTGCTCAGTATATTTTGGATGAAGACTAGTTAAAAATTAACCATATGGGTTGGTTAAGTCGATTCGTTCGATACAGTACCTAAAACATATTCCACCCAAATGCTTTTTAAAACACATTAAAAATATACCTAATAATAGACCTTAGCCCCTAAAACATTTGGTACCGATTTTATGAGAGTAAACAAAGAAAAAACTAGTGAACATTTTAAGGAAAGAAAAGTACTCTTGACATATTTTCATATCAAGGCCTTCAATTATTCAAAACCAGTACGATCAAATTCGACCAGTAGGTTTTGAGGCAGACAGTTTGAAGTAGTCTGGGTTAGTATTTTAACATGCTCTATTATTGGACAAAAAAATTAAAATTAATTCTAAATAATAAAAAACAATTCAGTAGTTTTCCCACAAGATGGATTTCACATAGGAGTTTAATCATAATTTTAGCATGGTCTGTAAAGGAAGCCAAGTTGTGTTATTAATATTTAAAAGTTATCACTAAATATGGAGATCGTATATTAAAAAAATTTAAAGTTTTGATAACTCAATTTCACATCAATAGTTTTAATGTAAGGCTTATTAAACAAATAATTGGAATCCCAAATATGAAAATGGAATCCCATGTAAAATGAAAAACATCTTTATTAGGGTGAAATTAGTACGGTACTCTCTTCTTCCATTTAACCCCCTAAAATAAAATTCATTCTTTGAATATTCAACATAAAAAAGGTTCAACAGTTTTCACCAGTGAATAATTTTGACGCAGTTGAGCCTCTGATCCTCTGATCCTCTACCTGGTGTTGACTTTGGAACTACTGTACTTGTGTAACTCCGACTATCAAAAGACCAGATGTTGTCTGTTCGTTCGTCCCCAAATCATTATGTGATTTTAACAATTGTAGCAGTTGACTCTCTCTTCTCCACCAGTTACCAGTAGCTGCAGCCCGTGTTTTGCAGTTGAACATTGACTTGAATACGTTTCATTCTTACATTTTTAACTGATGTATTTAAAATTTTAATATGATTTATAGGATAAGTGTGACCCCTGAGATTATTTTTTTCCAACTTGGTTTAGTTAAGAAAAATATTAAACTAGGACAATAGTTAATTGTATTAAAAAAGTAAATCAAGGGATAACATTAAAATATAAACTCAGGGGCACGAGTAATTGTGATGTTTTTAAAAAAAGGTCAAGAATAAATATTACATTAATAAATGAAGCTGTGATCATTATTAGAATCAAACTCAATTTGGTAGCTGGTGTAGCAGACTCTTAATATTATATTATCGAAATCAATAAACAAAATAATTATAGTCGTATTATATGAGTTTTATTATAAATCATTTAGAAAAATTATTAAATTAGTAATAGTATTGAATACTAAACTATTTCGAATAAAAATGCCAACAGAAACAATCTATAATCATAGTTATAAAACATCCATTCATCGTCGTTGATAAATCCATGCTGCACAAACCACAAAACCCTCACCACCACCAACCCACACTCCCTGTGGATCCCACCACAAAAGGTTCCTAACATCCTCCCTAAAGTGAGAGCATTCATCTAGATTTGTTATGTAATCGGAGAGCCCATTCCAAAGATGACAAGCTGTTACAGTAAATGATTTGATGAATAAAATGGTGCAATGAACAGGGATAGATAATAGAGAGGCTCCCTGACGAATGATTCTAGGACTAATTAATTTCATGAACTTCAAATGCTCGGACAAATATCGTAGATAGTTAGTTTTTCAAACTTTAAGAAGGATATGATAATCACAAATTTGTTCAGCCTTAGAAGATTAGATTAAAAATGGGTGTAATGTGATCTTGTTGCAGTAATTGTGAGCTCATTGTAGTTTGTCTGAGAGTTGTGTAATAGGCGTACCACTGATCACAGTGTCACAATAATTAAAGTGAAGCAATACAAGGGACTTAACTAGCAATACTTTCACATTAAATGGGAGAAAAGAGGCAAAACCTTTCATATTTTTAATACTGTCAAATAACCTGTTAATCATAGTTATAAGCTGATGTTTTGACTAAGTCCAATTTATATTTAGTCCTAGATATTTCAAATTATTTGAGTAGTTAATTGACAATTTGCTCAGTTTCAGTCTGGGAAAAGTTTCAAAGTTAACTTGAGTAATTAGTCTTGGGTGGCCAATAACTGGTCTGAGTCTATTACTCAATAATGTTTCACTGGCTAGGATGATATTGGATCAAGATATTGGATTGAGAAACAGCAGTTACAGATTCAGTTATTGGGAAATATTTATAGATTTGTAAGTTATAAGCATACAAGGGGTAGTTGGAATGACGTATTTGTTTAGTATTGTCATTAATATAAAGTGAAAACAGTAAAGGTCCTAGCACAGAACCTTGGTGACTCCTTGAGAGACAGTTCTCCAGTCAGCCAGGTCACCATTCCCAATCTTCACACACTGCCCACCCAGCCATCACATCCATCAGACAATCCATTTATATCTAATTTTAATGAAATAAGAGGACAATAAACACAATCAAAAGCTTTCGAGAAGTCAAAAAGTGACAATTGTGAATATTCTATTGTTCTTAGCTGCATGAATAACATCAGTGATTTTAAGGAGGACATCAGATTGGAATTTAGAAATGCTATTATGATTTTCAAGATATCTTGGGAGTTCTATTTATGTGTGATCCTTCCCATACACTCACACAATACAAGAAGAATACTTATCGGTCACTAATCAAATGGGTAGTTAGGGGTCTGATATCTTAAATAGAAGCCGAATTATAGCTGATTTCCAAATCTTGGGATTACAGTGGTCAATAAATGTTTCAAAAACGCAGTAATTATTGGAAGTGTGAATTAGAGAAAATAAATAGGAAGATTGTTTGCCCTGATCGCATTATTAGTCGTAACTGTAACTTGTCATAACTGTCAAATCCTGTGTCTTAGATGTAATGACAGTGGGAGGAATTTTTAACAACAAATCATTAGTAGTGTTGAGGTCTAGTTTGGCCATAGTTATTTTAATTTCCATTGCCACGTTCTTTGATTGTTGTCCATAGTAATGTAGTAGATTGGTAGCTATATTTAAATTATTTATAATAATACCTAATTTTTCACTACATATTTGAGTTGTGCTTGGTTTTTAAGTCTTAATTAATTGCCCAATAGTTAAATTTTGTTTATTTTGAAGTTTAGAAAATGTTGGTTGAGAATCGGGTGAATACAGACATTATTGAACAAATGTTCTAGTTTAGTTTGATGATTTGACTAAGGCTATCAACTTACTGCAGTAGTTGAACCAGTGACCTTTATTTACGATGATTAACCCTACGTCAAGGTTCCTTCACCAAATGTTTGTCAAAGAGAACAACACTTACATGGGAGCAGGGACAATATCTTACTTAGATACTAACTAAGCTGTACTAATGGCACATATGTGTTTTATTTAAGTGCAGAGGCAAGTGACTAAAGACTGGAACTGGAAGTTGTAACTATAAAAAGTATGGACAACAAAGTAAACCATCACTATTAAAACTCCAAGCAAGTGTTGGTGGCATCTTATAGAAGGAATATGAAGGTTGGAAAAGTGGTAGGCCCAACCACGAAGGACACCAAAACAAACTGTGGCAGCAAGCACACCAAATAAAGACGTCAGTTATGATGGAGACTCACTCGCCAATCTATAAAAACATGATATATGTTTTATAGAATTATACAACAACCCATGTTGTTTTAAACAGAAAACAAAAATACTCACTTCAGAAGTAAATAAAATAATATAATTCATTAGTAAGCCACAGATCGTAAAGATATGGTGAATGAATGTGATGAGTGTAGTCATTGTTACTAACGTCAACTGTTCCTAAGAAAAAACTATTTATTAATAGCCCAAAAGCTAAAGTATTTAAGGACCTACAGCTTTAAGTGAAATCCATACCACATAATATTTGTATGAATTTCAGATCACTGACAATCCTGACACTCAGTTCTCTTTACAACACAATATCAGAATGTTGACTACCACCGT
The DNA here is from genome assembly GCA_035578905.1 of Stictocephala bisonia. Taxonomy (NCBI): domain Eukaryota; kingdom Metazoa; phylum Arthropoda; class Insecta; order Hemiptera; family Membracidae; genus Stictocephala; species Stictocephala bisonia. The sequence goes on from JAQJVL010000113.1 coordinate 1,372,702, forward strand.
GTATGGAAACCCCAGAATTCTCTAATAGTGTCCATGTCGATGGCAACCATTAAGCAGATGCAATTTCAATATTGAGAAGAACGAGCATAGAGCCTATTGCCTACAATTTCTTCGACACTTTGTCTCCAAGTAGCTGGGTTACAGCACTGCACCACTAAATATACAAATATATCATATAACTTTCGAAGCCAGCCTCCCGACTAATAAAAAATTTAAAACAGACCATAACACTGTCTAAATAAAATAAAATCTAAAATAGAAAGTACCACAGTCTCAATCACAGACTGATTATATGCAATCCCGAGTTAAATTTCCAGTAGTTGTATCTTCCCATACCTATGTAAAAACGACTCAACATAGTCCATTGTCTATGAGGAAGATTCATTCCCACAATGACGGCCATAGGGCCATCTCAAGTTAGTTTTTGGCAAAAATTCCTTTTAGACTAACTGATAAGCTAGTCGAAGAGGTGGTTTTCTATACTTAAGTTGCCACAGCTATGTCAGATGCCAACTGCGCCACTAGAGCTGACTTATTATTGTTAAATGACTGAAATAGAGCACCCCACGAGTAAGTGTGCTCATACTCAAGAGATACATAGGAACCTCTTATGGCCTGAAAGTGGTGGAGATCATCATAAACCAAGGCATTAAGCCATCTGTATGAATTACACTGTTACAAGCATTAAGAGATAACAAATGTTTCTTAAGAAATCGAATATTCCTGATCAGTGACGAATCGAATATTCAGATTTAGACCTTTTGTGACCCTAGGCAAATTTTTTTATGCCCCAACCCCAGTTATGAAAAGTAATTCAGATGTTTGTATCTTAAGCTAGTTTTGTAAATAATACTCGTAAAGGTTTTTCTAATCTATTCTCTTGTTTTAACCTTTAAGCTTTCCTTTACAAAATAATATTTTATATTGAAAACACGTTGTTGTAAAAATAATATAATAATTTATTGTGTTTCTAAAAAGGTAAAAAATATTCTTATATAATCTTATTATAAGTTTTTACTGTAATGTTATTAAGTGTTAAATTTGTACAGGGCTTATTACATCATTGTTTAGTTGATTATTAATTGTGTAACATTGAATTTTTATTTTAACACAGTACAATAAACAAAATATGTTCATAACTACTTCCAAAAACTTTAAAAACATATCAGTTTCACCTAAGACCAGTAAGACTGTTATTGATTGTCTCTTTTTTTTATTTTTTTTTATTTTAATTTTTTTATATCTCATTTTATTTTTTTTTTCTTCAGGCAATACTAAGGTAAAAAAAATTCATTTGTAAAATCATATCTTGAAATTGGGTTTATAAAAGATTTGTCTCTCATTTTTGCAGTGTTATTAAACACAAACTTTTCTTGATTTCTCAGCACCTTCACCTTCAAATACACCTTCACTCTCAACAATACTTATTTCAACTTAGTTATTTTTTATTATGTCTGTGTACATGGTGTGTTTCTATAAACTATAAGGAGTGTGATAAATTTATTTTATAAAATCTAGCAGGTAGCTGTTTAGGAAAATCGTGAGAGCTCTTTATTTAGCGCATTAGCACAATATTTGCGACCTCTTTACGGACCTCCTTTTGCCTGTAGTCTTAGGCTAGTCTGCCTAGAGGCAAATCCGTCACTGTTCCTTATATTCTACATAAACCTCGCTGAAACACTTTGTAATTTAAAAGGAGCTCAACAGTATTTATAAAATGGACAACCTGAACAATTTATTTTGATCACATAACTAAATACAACGAACAGTAGAAACATTACTAAGACTAGCTTAATACGATTTTAAAAATAAGTTTCTTAATTTTTTTAATTGTAAAACATAAAACCGTTTTCAAGTTACATCATTAAATTAGAATTTACCTTGGATATTTAAACTGTATTAAATATATATAATTTTGTTAGTGTCATCTATTCCTTTATCAATAAATGCTTTTCCTTCTATAGTTTTACTTTTTCAAACATATACTTAAAATAAAAGTATAGAGTAAAAAATATAACAGTTTATATTAAGTTTATCTTAAACATTGTCCTTAAAATCTATTGAAGAATGTAACATATTTGTGCATTGAGAGAATAGAGTTTCCATGCGAAGCTTCATGCAGCGTTAGAGCGTGAGTATTTAATTATCGACAAAACAGTGTTTAAGTAACATAACTAAACATTTATTGTTACTGGTGGTCACTTAATAGTTGGATCACCAGTAATATTTTGTTTTCTTAATTTTTCATACATATTGTTGGCTTGTAAACAGCTAATATACCTTTCACATGAAGTTATTTTAATTTTTTACATACAACCAGTTTTTCTCAGTTTATTTTTTGATTAGATCGAATTAATAAAGAACAGGGAGCAAGAAAGTTACTGAAGTAGTTTGTATTCTGCTATCTTTTTAAACATCTTTTTGGGGAAAAAACTATTGATATAGGTTATGTAAACTACCTGCTTTGTCGATGGAAAATAACAATAACTATGACCACTTACCTTTTTATTTAAATAATCAACATAAACTTGAACTTGAAAAAAATTATTGTTTTGGATTGCTTTCAAGCTTAGTATGTAATTTGATTCTAAATGCTTGGTCATAGTGATGTTAATAAACTAGTATTTACAAAGAAAGTGTGTAGCACTCACTGGTGGTGATGGTGATAAGGATAGTACTGGTGATGTGGGGTCCATACCTCACCCTCACTGCCATAATGCTGAGGTTGATAGTAGTTCTTAGGACTAGGGGGAGTCTCTGGCTTCCATTTGCTTTCACTCATAGAATTCATTTCCGCCAAAGATTTCAGTGGATCACTTGCCGTTCCAGGCATGTATTTCTTTTCCTGAAGATAAGGAGAAGGTACTCCGTTGGACATGATTGGAGTAGAGGGTTCTGCGGACGGACTTCTACAACTACCTGTGGAGGAAGTTGGTGTGTGATTGAGCGTTGTGTTTCCCCCACTACCCCACATTAGAACTGTCTGTCGAGGCACTTCACTTGTCGGTGTATAGTGCAACATATTTACATCACTTTTTATATCTTCTAGCTTGGGCGTTACAAGTCCGTTTCCCACAACAGATGGAGACGATACTACAGGCGAGATATTATCAACAGTTTTTACAGCACTTTTGTTTGTTTTGTTCACTTGTGATATTTCTCCGCACAGTGGCACCGTAACAACAGGCGCCATTGAATAGTCCGAGCACTTCCCACTTACATAACTTCTGTTGTCCATAACTGGAGAGTACTTCTGCTCCATAGTCTGGTGACAGCCGTAAAGCTTATCACAGTCGGAAGACTTAGCCAGTTGGTGATGGACAGAAGACGTCTCGTATGTCGGAAGGCCACTTCTTGGAGATATATCCAAGAAACCGTTGGACACATAAGGCGTAGTGGCAGGATGGTGGTATTCAGTATAATAGGTTCCTAACGGCCTGTACTGATGAAATAAGTTATCAGTTGAGGTCAAAAACCTATTATCATACAGGCTTTGGTGAAAGTTGCCTGAGTGACCCATGTAGACATTGTCTGCAGCTGGTGTTGCCGAGTATGGTGCACTATACATGTTGTACGCTGCTGCCACGGAGGCTGCCACACTAGTGTCCCCCATGTAGTCCACCCCCACTCCTACTCCTGGCACAGTCACACCTGGGACAGACACCCCACTCCCCCCGACCGCCACAGGACTGCTGTGGTGAGTAGCTAGCTTACGTTTGGTCCGACACGTTGAAAGGAAGTCTCTCAGCTGGGTCTTATACCTCCTGTTGAGGCGCTGAGGTGCCGAACTTGATGTACCTCCTAGGACGGAGCTGCTGGATGTGTTGGAATGAGTTCCTGATGAACCAACAAGTTGATCTGAGTCACTGAAGTAACTGTTTGTCAAACCAGCATCCAAGTAGCTAACTTTGAAATCCATCGTTCTTTTCCCGAGAAGGTCTCGTCCTTCCTCCTCCCTAAAAACAATTAAAATAGTACAGTTAATTTTTGTATGAAAAAATTTCTTCTACAGCAATTATCTGATCTCATTAATATAATTTTACAATAATTGTTTTATAATGAATATGTCAGTGGTAAACTACCTACGAATTTTCTTCTAAAATACAGTAAATTTAAATTGGATTATTGATTTTATCATCAGTTCTAAAGAGGCAGATGACAAAATTAAGGAAGAGTAAATTTCAACCATATTGTAAGAAAATACTCGGCCAAACAGGAGATTCAAAACTATTTTAATAATCAACTTTTATGATAAAAAAATTGTTAAAAATGATTTAAATAATTTAAATGTTATAGTCTTTGTACTCTTCCTCACCCCTCGCCTACCACCGCTGCTGGGACCAGAGTGTACCATTATAAAAATTTAACTGTATTTGTTTCTTACTTTCCCATTACTCAATTTTAAAAGGAAGGATAAACTATAACAGTATTCCTGGCCTCAGGAATTTTTTTATCTCAAACTTTTGTTTCGAACCAGAATACGATCACAGCTTTTCAATGAAACTACTAAACAAATTTAATGACCTTGTGGCAAGTGATAGCAAATTTTAAACAATTAGGTAAGTATGTTACTTTTTACAAAATGTATGCTTTGAAACTTAAAATAAAATTAAGATTATTTCTAAAAGCTCCTTACAGTAATTAGCTTGTACTAATATGATACAATTGTTTAATTAATTATAATTAAATGTACCTGACGTGTTAACGTTCCTATACAATATTCATGATTATATTTGACAGCATAAATCTTCGTTATTAGCCCCAAAACCGCTATTTCATCTCATTCTCCTACAGATGTATTTGGGCCTTTGATTACTAGAAGGGCAGTGAAACCTCTTATCACTGATATAATGGTCACAGTAAGAATGATGAGAGAAACCATCTCTTGTGGAGGACAAGTCACAATGTTGGTGTAGCAAAATTTTAACACTACACCATTCTTATACAAAAATATGCTGGTTTATGCTGCAGTTTGGCCTTAGAAGTTGATACAAGATAAAATGTCCAGACATCTTGTTCTTAGTAAAAAGATAAAATAAAATATCTTAGCTCGTATCAAGACGATTCTGTATACTACGATTACTTCAGTAAATAATTAATCATAAAATATCAAATGTTGGTAAAATGATAATATTTATGTATAGAGCCCTTAAAAGATTTTTTAAAAGAGTTAGTAATCGTTTATGAAACGGAATTACATAAATCGCTCAGTTTCACTTTCATATAAAATATGTAAATTACAATAAATATACTTAATTAAACTGAAGACAGTTCAACAATTGTGTATACCTTTTCATTTTTTAATAAAAAAACATATTTTGGAACTTGTTTGTCAGTTTTTTGTTATAATCTATACATGTATAAGAGACTTATCATAACTAATGTTTCTTGTTATCTGGAACAGCTAAGTATGTGAAAAATACAAAAGTTTCTAGTAAATTATTCAGGGGCGTAGCCAGGACGATGTGTTGGAGGGGGCACGACCTGGGGGTCCGTGGTTTCCACCCCCTTGTGAAAATATGAAAATTTGTATCTCTAGAAATCACATTTTATGCTATTTTGGCTCTTAAAATTACACAATTGATGGATCGTCGGGAAACTGTTTTACTAATACATAATAGACTACAAAATACATTTCCAAAAATGAGCTTTTTTTAGTAATCTAATCACTATAATTAGTAATTATGCTCAAAGAAAAGCATAATTGAATATAAATAAAACACTCTTGCTTTGTGAAGGATGTAAATACAGAATTTATTTGTTTACAGTGTTCTCTAAGTGCTTTGTATAATCCCAAATTAAAATTCAACAAATCTATAAATTTGTCTTCCATTGGTCGAGTGAAAAAAATGTTTATCTTAAATTACCAAATCGATTCTTCTCTTAGAATAGTTTTAAAATCGCTCTACTACTTCTTCAGCACTAAGTGGCACCTGCTAGTGAATGTTGAGCAGGACTAATGTTGAGTAGACTCACGAGTCTACCTTCGTGCAGGATCGTATCCACGTTTTAAGTCTAAGAAATGTAGAAAACGAGCGTTCACCTTCAGCAACAGTGACAGGAATTACACTTAGTGTAAGCAATTTCTTTATATTTAGGAATAAAATCATTGTCACAGAGCAGTAAAGTGTGAAGAGAACATTATGAGACTGTGACGGCACATGGGTGAAATCAGCTGATTTGTTTATTGTATTAAATACTGGTAACTAAATCTACCAATTACATAGAAGCATTTGGCTAAATTGTAAGCAAGTTATTTACTGCTTATCAGCTGAAAATGTAATTACAGGATTTAGAACATCATTGTTGTGTTTATTTTTGCCATTTCGCCCATGTGACATCATGGGAGATGAGCGTGATATCTACCGTCTTCTTTTCTAGGTACCGTGGCTGCAACTACCTTTTATTCACTTCACTAATAATGTGTTAACACTCAGACGCTAGCTTTGCTGTCAGGCCGAGCGCAAAACCGAGATTCTTAGTGTCGCTTCAAAAATAATACTCAATATTAGATTCACTTCTTAGATTGTTGGAGTAGAATAGATTTTGTTTGTAATATTTTTCTGTTAAAATTAATTGGTGCCCCATGTGCCCCCTAAGCCACTGAAATTACGTTTGTTCTTACAGTAACCATTAAAGGTACACCATAAACACATAAAGCAATCCATTCTGTATTATTTGTTGGATTCAATGGAGTGCTAATGGTTAAATCTTGGTTTAGCAATAAAAACAAAATAAATCTACTATTGAATTAGTTATGCATAAAGTTATTTTTTTTTAAATACAATGCACCATTTTTTTAGCTTATCTAAAAATCAGTGCTGAAGATGTGGTATGAGTGCTCTGGCTCACTTCGCATTGCATCTAAGCATCCTGCAGTGGGAAGATTGAGCTGAATACTGCTCCTAACTTAACCAAAATAACACTATTTTTTATCTTTATTAATTATGATGCAATGTACTAATCTCAAGAATCATGCCTATCTAAAATAAAATCTCAAGCGTATATCTATTTTATTATTGTACTACTTATTATCAATACTGTCATTATTGGTACTGGTTCATATTTGTTGTTATTATTATTAATTTAAATAATAATTTATCTCTTTGTTTATAATATTATAAAATTAGTTTTCTTTATTTTAGGCTACATTATTAACATTTTTATCTAACTGTTTTAAATTTAATCACCTTTAAACTTTATTTTCCGTACTCATTAACATATCTACTTCTAATACCAGTAATTGTCCTGGTTTGGGCCATACATTGTTATTTCTATATTTCTATGTTTTTATTACCTCTTAAAAAAGGATACAGGTTTGTATATTTTAGTTTTGGTATTTTAATCATGAATAATTATGTGAATTAACTCGCTTTGTGCTTAAAAGGGACATGTAAATGATTAAATACTGTATATGTCTATAAAATTAAATTATTTAAATCATTTTTAACAATTATTTTTCTTATCATAAAAGTTACAATTGATTGTTAAAATAGTTTTGAATCTACTGTTCTTACAATGCAAGCGGTTCTTCCTAACAAACATTCGCCGGTCACTCGGTGCAGGAATGATTCATCGGACTGCAACTAAAAGGTTAGGTTAGTTGTGCACGGCTGATTCTACGGTTATAAAAATATTGTACTGTACTATGTTACAAGCACCACAATATTAGCTGTCACACCATACTTGTACCACCCTTCACTTTAAGGGTACTGGCACATCAGCTGACTTGGTCGCATAAGACCAGACGCCTGCGATCACAGCAAAATGTTGGTTGTGGGTTTGGTCGCAAGGGGGTGGCAACATTAAATGATTTGGTGAGGAAGATTTGTTCTTAGCAAAAGCTATGAGATCTTACCTTAAGAAGAAGCATACATTTGCAGTGCATCCTATAAACTCTGTTTGTTTAACTCAATGCCAGTTCTATACTGTTATGGAATTTTTTATGAATGATAACAAAAAGATTTTCGTTTATTTTAGAATGAGTGCTACTTCGTTTGACAAACTTTTGTTATTAGTTGAAGAACAAATAACAAAAATTAACACCAAGTTTAAATTATGAATTAGTGCAGAATAATTCTGCAGTTACATATAAATTAAATTAAAAACATTATCAACCACTGTAGCATAAACATTTTGTAAATTTGGTTCTTACAAAACTAAGAATCATAGATTAAAAATTAAAGTCTGTTTAAATAATAAAACATCATATTAATTCAAACATATTTCAACCCATAATTTATTATTGATCTCTCTGTCACTGTACTTTTTCAAAGAGTTATCCCACAGCGCTGGTTGAACATATACTTCATTAACAAATAAATCAACGTCTAACATTTCAAACAGTATCATCATAAAAAAAATAACTTAACAAGCATAAATTGGGAACTAAACTGAATCAGTCATATTACGTGGATGTTCACTCAGGGACTGGGGAAGGTGAATTTCATGTTGCGACTGGTCGCTTAATGTGGCCGGTGCCATAAGTCAACACGGGTTGCATTTTTGGTCGCTTGGTCGCAGCGACCAGAAAACGCGGCCTGATGCATTCAAAATCTGGTTGCTGGTCACTGGTCGCATGTGGCCATCTCTATTTGATTTCATACGTTCAACAAATTTCCTGGTAGCGTGCGGTAGTCTCATGCAACCAAGTCGGCTGATGTGGCCGTACATTAAAGGCATCACCACCACTGTTCTATTTCTACAGCCTATGACCAGCCAACATCTCTAGTATCTAAAATCTTGTCTCTTATGTCATTATACTATATATGATTTTCTAACACAGAGATTATATTCATGAAACTGGTCTTTATTATTGAAAGATTTTTGAATTTTTTCTGCTGTGTGTAATCCTTTATTCAACACATTCACTTCAAATAAAGTATTTTTCGTTTTCTATTTCTTAATGTGTATATATATAAAACATATCCCTAGTTAAAACCAATGAATTCATATCTATAAGAAGGGAAATTTCAATGTTAAAAAAAATCAGACTTGTTTTTATAATTTTACTACCTTGGTGCAGCCGCTACTAAGTTGAGTTTGTTGCACTGCAGCCTAGAGTGAGACAGAGAATGACATAGAGGGCAGCAGAGCCGACCGGAGAGAGAGAGAAGATTACAAATTGCCATGAGAATGAGAGAGAAAGGAAACAGGGACAAGAATATTTGGTTGGGAGAGGGGTACATGGCAGAAATTCTCAACCAGTGCTGCGTATTGGTAGCTGTGCTAAGCTCGTTTCGTCAGCTACAAGAAGTCTGACTATTTCCCTATCTCTTTTCTCTTCTTATAGATCGGTATTTATTGTTAAAACTGAGTTAAAATGTCTTCAAAATTATTGTGGCTGATGAAACTGTTTGTGATGATAGGAATGAATTTTGGTTTTGAGGAGGGTGGTTGGAAGGAACAATATTGGTCATGTTAAAACTGGTGATTGGTTTGTCCTTAGTTGAAAGTAAGCATTTGTAATAAAAAAAGGGACTACTAAAGAAAAAGTATGAACTTGAAGGGCATGCAAAAACATTGTTATAAGGAAGCTTTCGCACTTCATATCATAAAAAAGTTTATTATTAGACAATTAACTACATGAATTGATGGTGATATAAGGTACGAAACCTTCTTCTATAATAATTACTCAATTCAGGTGGCTAAACATGAATTACTGCAAAAACATGTTTGATTGGGGCCCAAATAAATTGTTCTGATGTACAATAATTTGGATTACTGTCCTACAATAATCCAGGCCGCTGATGAAACTATGAGACTTAAGTACCAATTGCTTTAAAATAAACGTCCAATAAGTAAATACAATACAATTATTGGATTTACAAGTTAAAATTAAATCATCTCTTTGAAACTTACATTAGAGGACGATGGGTGCTGATGACAAAATCAGGCTTAGAGTTCTTGTAGACAAGCCGCGAGCTGGTCTGCAGCCACTGCCACTGGCCCTCCTTGGTTTGGAACCGATAGGCGATCATACCCGATGCACCAGTCTTAAGAACTGTTGTTCATAATGTAATTGTATTAATAAAAACAAATAAGACTGTATCAATTATTTTAGTAGGACTAAATTATTTTTTATTTAAGCTAAACTATGATTTAATACATTTATTACACGTACATAAAATTGTTGATGTCTGTTGGAATTAAATAACACACATCAGACTATTCACTTTTGAGATGGCGACACAGCTTGTCTGTATTTAAGTAAAATGTAAATGATTACTTGAGTGTAGGATGAGTATTTTTTTTTTTTTTTTTTAACTTCACTCGCCATTTGACATGGGCCTACAGGCCTGTGCGTCAACTTTATTCAATGAGTGAGGTACCGACCGTTGGCTTAGTGGGGATTCGAACCTTGGACCTTGCCCTCTGCAGTTGAAGCCTTAGCCACTGAGCCACCAAGCCGGTATGGATGACCTGTGTAGTTTTGTTGCTAACTGAGTTCAACTTAGCTCAGAAAGAACCATTTTTATTACTATTAGCCCAGTAGCCAGGGTAACTAAGGGACCTACAGCTTTACTTGAAATTTAAACCACATAGTATTGGTCTGACAAGCTTGATACTCAGTTCTCTTCACTACACAACATCTGAACCCTGACTAACACCCAATATGGACACCCTAGACTTCTCTAGTAGTGCCTACGTTGATGGCAACCATTGAGCAGACGCCATTTCGATATTAAGGGGACCGAGCATTGAACCTATCACTTACAATCTCCATAACAATTTCTCCCCAAGTAGCTGGGTTACAGCACTGCGCCTTTTGTGCTGACTATAAATCAGCTGAATAAAATGTGACTATTTCCCTCTAGTATCTGGTCAAGTATCAATAGTTAAATTATCCCGTAAAGAGATAAATAATTTAAGTGAGTACCATTTTGCTAATTTCATGCCTGATATTTATTTATCACTAAGACACTGATCTTGACATGTTCACTAAAGTGTGTGCCGTGTTCAATAGAACATATCACCTATTTGGTACCTACAAAACTTGGTCCCCAAGTAGCTGGGTCACAGCAATGCTCCAAAATACAGGCTTTAACGCAATTGTAATTGAATTTTTTTAAAGTGTTTATTTAAATACAATTTTACGTTACTTTGAAGTTTAGATAGTGAAATTAATTCAAAGAATGAGTGATATTTTTTTTCATTACAGAAACAATTATATGAACAATGAAAACTTATAGTTAGAACAGTAACCCTGGAAAATATATGTAAAAATTTATAAAGAAGAAGAATAGAAATACTTTTATTTACTAAAACCAAACATAATTTATACTTTTGAAAATAAAAACATTATTTGCATTGTATATTTTGAACAATATTTTGTTAAGAGTAAATCAATTATAATATCATTTTCTAGAAATGGTTTTGATGCAGAAATTCAATATCTCAAAGGAAGAAACTTGATATATAAGATATAATGTATAAGATTTTATCCTTCAAGACTTACTTACAAGAAAAATAAACTCTATGAATACAATTGTAACGAATCAAACAATAGTCCATCAAAGACAACTTCTATTATATTTTTCTAGTAGGTAAAAATTACTTTTAATGAATGATTGAAAGGAAGTTAATGAACAAAGACAACATTGAATAGAAAAAATATTTTCAGCAGAGACTTTACTGTCAATGCTGTGTATGATCTCTAGGGAGTGGCAAATTTGCTTAGTTTGGGGGAGTAGTTTAGAATATCAGTAGCTTAAGTGAGTGGTTGAGATCACCTGAAGCTTGATAGAGTATTGTTTAGATTGCTTGAATCTCAAACGTATTGTTTATATACCGGTAGCTTGAAGGAATAATTTAAATCGTTGATGGTTTGAGGGAGTGGTTAAGACTGTTAGTAGCTTGAGAGTGTGGTTTAGATTGCCGGTATCTTGAGAGAGTGAAAAGTTAAAGTTTGTCTTATTTTACCAGGCGAAGTTAAGGCTGAGAAGCCCTCTTTAACACAACATGGGGACCAACGGCTTAACATGACTTCCGAACAACAGGAGCGGCAGGGCAAAATCTGTTAATGGTCTTATCAGGAATCGAACCCGAACCATCTGCATGGCAAGTCATCGCTTTTAGCCCCTTAGCTATGGCCATTCCTGTTATTTAGATTACTGATAGTTTGGGGGAGTGTTTAAGATTGCCGGTAGCTTGCAGAGTGATCTAGATTGCCTCTAGTTTGAAAATGAATGTAAATCAGTTTTGTTAAATATAGTATTTCTAAAATAATTGGCTTATAGAGTATAACAAATTTTTATGTATATAAATTTAAATTAATGCCTTAACTGTGTAAATCAACACTATGATCTACATCACAAATTTGAAGTACACAACACAGTGTTATTATTACTAAAAATAATGTTATTTTTAGCAAATATAGAGATTTACATTGTTTTTTGTAGGGAGAAAATCAATTATAATTTGCCAAAATACATGTTCTTGATGTTCCTTCTGCTGCAGATCTGAAAATATTAAATCAGTTTTGAAGATTTTCTATTTAACTAGAAAAAAAATGTTTAATTTTTGAATTTTCTATTTAACAATCAATGGCATTGAAATAAACTAGTCCATCTACGTTTAATAATTAATTTTTTTTTTAACTTACGCTCTTGGTGTGCGCTAGCAACATATGCAAGGTCATCAAAATGGACTAGATCATAACCTCCCATATTAGCTAGTTCCGCATCAGAGTAGCCAAGAAGCATCTTCCCTCTGAAAGAAATAATAAAATCACTCTTTTCGTTTACTGATTACACAGGCATAAATGCTCTGGATAAAAGCGTTATCTACTGCACAATCTCAAATTAAGGTGACCTTGAAACAATTAATAAATGTTCTCCTGTTTATGTGCACTAACTTGTAAGATTATCTGAATGTATTAGATCATTAATATCACTCATTATTAGCTATGTACATCTACATTATTTCCCTGAAATAGAGTTCTTCAATTATTAAAAGAATTAGTTGGCAAGACGTTTTTGTAATGTCTGGATAGCATAAGGTGTATCATTGATTTTATAGTATTGTTGATAAAGAAAAGCAAAGTTTGTACAGATTAACTTTTTTAAGCCCAAGGGTTCCTTGAATTGCATAAGGTCGTCATGCTCCTCTTTCATATCATTAACAAATTTACTTTCGTACTTCTGTGTTTGTGCAATAAAAAATAATAAAACCTTTACTAAATGTAAAGCTGTCATTTTGTAAGATGAAATTATTTTTCCCTTTTTTACGTTTAAAATATTTTATTTATAAAAGCATATGCCAAGTGTTGCTTTATATTGAAGATATTTTAGATTACTCTATTCCTTTTAAAAATATCGTTGATTGCAACTGAAGTAACATGGAATTGCAGGAAAATTACAGACCATTTTCCTTATTTTTACCTGTAGAAGTGGAAAAGGACATGTTCTGAAATGTGCACTAAGCTTTGTTGTGACAACCTGTTTGACATTTCCTAAAACTGAATAATATTTAAAACTTTGTACTTTTAAAAGTGTTCATTTGTATGACAGTAAAGCACTTAGTAAATTACAATTCCCCTATTTTACTTAGATATAAATATTTTCTGAATATTTGTTTTAGAATGTAATGAAAACATAATGAATATACATTAAAATACATTTTAAATGGGCCACTTAATCCTTCCTGAGAACATAGACTGGGTGAGTTTGTTTGTATGAACAAAGGTGTTTACTTATTTACCTGATCATATGTTCTTAAATTACTTAGTGTTAAACAAAAATGTGTGTATCATTAACTATAACTCGTGAGGCTTACCGTGGCCCTTGGCTAGGCGATGTGCAGTACACTAAACTGTCATTCAAACGTATGGGGGGAGCTGTTAGTGTTTAGATTGCTGTTTGTAACCTGATTTTTTTACAACTAAAGTAAAAAAAAAAAAAATGATTCAACGATCACATAAAATAGAACAACTTTTTAAATTGCATTAACGGAAAAACGAAAAATAATAACGTTAATGCAATTTAAAAAGTTGTTCTATTTTATGTGATCGTTGAATCATTTTTTTTTTTTTTACTTTAGTTGTTTTTATTGATTATTTTAACAATTACTGTATTATTAACTAAACAATCACGTGTTTTTATTACTTAGTATTAATCAATCATTTTAATGCATTAGTTTTATTTATGTATATAAAAAATTGATGTATAAGCAATTTAGTAAATTATAGGGCAGATTTTCAGAGAAGACTTTGCAAAGACGACATAGCTAGTGTTAATTTAGCAATAAGAGGTTTTAGTTCAAATAAAAAATGAAAACGACCTTCCTGATAGGCTTTAATAATAAATGTAAACAAACAACAAAGAGACGAAAAGAAATACTTTTCTACATAGAGAGGCGATGCGGAGGGTTGTAAACACAAACATAGTCACATCACATGGCGGAGGGTTGTATACACAAACATAGTCACATCACATGGCGGAGGGTTGTATACACAAACATAGTCACATCACATGGCGGAGGGTTGTATACACAAACATAGTTACATCACATGGCGGAGGGTTGTATACACAAACATAGTCACATCACATGGCGGAGGGTTGTATACACAAACATAGTCACATCACATGGCGGAGGGTTGTATACACAAACATAGTCACATCACATGGCGGAGGGTTGTATACACAAACATAGTCGCATCACATGGCGGAGGGTTGCAACAGTGGTAGGACTACCCTTTCCACTCCTAGTATTATTACCCTCATGCACAGGCCAAGTGCCTTGTGAGTTTTGCCTGTCAGTCCTCAAAGTTATTTTAAAACTGATTTACAATGAAGTAATGAAAAGTTGGCCTAGGGTTTCAAGGAAATGACTTTGTTTGGTAATATATTTTATAACAAGTAATAAGGTTAACGTACCTTTTGTCGTCTTCAGCTACAAAATCCTATTTATTGGATTACCGGTTTCAGAGTAAAAACTCCATGTTCACATATTTTATAGACATGAACAGTTAAACATACTGTATTTGGTTTGTCTGGATTAAAAAAATATATATTTATTAGTTGATGTAGAGTTGTATGCCTAAGACTAATTTTCTTCCGAAATCAACTTTAAGAAAAATATGCTGTAAAAACCATATTCAAAATTGTACTGTTTATGGCCACAATTCAAACATTATTTCATTATTATTTTCCTTATAAATAAGAAGACAAAAACTGATGACCATTCCTTTTGATTTGATTTCCTTGGTTTCTATGAGTTTCTTGGTGAAGAGAACGTGCAAATAGTAAGTTCAGAGATCAAGTAAATATATTATATTTTGTATGTTATGTTTGGTCTGAGCTAAATCATTTGAGAAGACAACTAATATTGCCTCTATTCACATTCATTACAGTTAAAACATTTGAAATGTTCAGAAATGTTTCTAATAAGATGTAAATTTATATATTCTTGGTTTATTTTATTTTAGTTAGAAATAAATGTAAATGTTTCATATCATCCACTAGAAATGTCATTTTCCTAATTTACACACAATGTTATTTATTTTGTTATGCCCATATGTCTGATGAAAAGAAGTAAATTGTAAATAAATTATAATTTTTGCAGATATTTTCTATTGGATTAATTTTTTTTGTACACATCTATTTTGTTTTAATTTATCTACATTTCTGTACTGTCATATTTATTATTGATTTTTAAGTATTTGTGCTCATTATAGTTAAGTTATTGACAGGCATAACTAACTTCCTACTATAGCCAGTAGATTGCACTGCCAGTATTAGTATGCTAGTTATGTAAGACTAACTAGTATAGGTAGCAGCAGCTCTGACATGCATTATTTTACTGGCATTTATATTTATATACTTCTGTTGTACCCGCCCACTTCACCTCACCGGTCATAGTATTGAATTTAAGAATTTGATCATACAATCGAAATGTACAACAAGCTTTCAGTTTAAAGACTTGCAGTAAAAATATTAGTAATAATGTCAACAAATTCAAGTACATTACAAAATTACTTAAAGTAAATTAAAACTAAATACTTTGTTTTTGAAAAACAATTTATGTAATCTAGTATCAAATTTACAACAGCTGATGTTATGTATAATTTACTACAGTACACAATTCTAGAAATATTTTATTCAATTTGTTTTTATTTAACAGCTCTTAATCAAATAAATCAATCAACTAATATAGCTCCATAAGAATACCATGGGAATTTTGGAGGCCAGTGGGACGGAGTCCTGAGGTCGAAGAGGAACATACTTTCTTAGTGAGCATCTTGGGGCCAAGATAAATATATATATATATATAAAACATTTCAAATCAATTGGACGTATAGTTTTGGAGAAATTGTGATGAGCGGTAAATAGCTTTTATATAATAGATTATATACCTATCATAGTATATATGCTTTTCTATATAAATTAGCTGGGCTTTGATATTACTGTAATTACCTGTTTGTATACATAAAGAGAATGTAATTTTCTTTCTATTTATCTTTTTAATTCTTATTTTTAGGATATTGTTAAATGATTCTCGTATTTATTTTAAAACACAGTATGTTTAGTAACCTACATAATCCATTTCAGTGTTTGTACTTAAATTAAAAAAAGATTTTATAATTGTTGAAGGCCAAACGAGCTGATGACCTGTGTATTATCATTGATTATATTGTAATAATCAATGGTAACAGGGTATCAACTCAGACTTTTAGTGGCTTTCCTAAGTATTCTATTTGATAGGTTTTTTATTTTGTTAGCTTTTAGCATGTAATTTATATGGTAATATGTATTTATACTTTACTCAAATACTCTTGTAGGAAATCAACTGTGTGTTTCGTGTTTGATTGTTTCACTAGCTGTTTCAATTGATGCATCGGCATGATTTAAATTTATTTTCTAAGGTAGAATGTGAAAGCAATTATTGATTTGTTATATAAATTCTTTGTTCCGATTTTATATATTTGTTGATGATATGTTGTGTACTGGTTCTCTCCTATTGACTACATGCACTAATTATCTCTAAAGCACTTGTTATTTAATGTATTGGAATATCTATTATTAAACATTTCATATAAAATGGCCATCAACTACTAATGCTAGTATGTCAATTTAATAGCTAAGCGTTTTACATAGTGTCAATTGTCAAATGCTTTATACCATGAATAAATAAATCACTGACATGAACAAGCTCATTGACGTCACAGATAATTTCTATTTCTTCTTTCTCCATGCAGCCACAGCCGCCTCTAGAGTTGGCTAAAATACAACCGTCCATGAATACACCGATGGATACAGATCAGCCCCTCAACATTCACAGCATGCTTGATGATTTAATCATAGCTGATCGTAAATTTGGTGCCAATTGTTTCTTATTCAATTTATCCTTTCTTTTCAATCAGCTGACCGTCTATATGTTGCGCCAATCACCTCATTGATATGTTACTGTTGTATATCAATATAAGTTGTATTTCTTATTTAAAGTTTTTTCTCTATTATTATGTTATTTTCATTTTAGTATCTAAATTAAATTAAATCTTTATAATAATTACTATTTTATTCACCCAATTCCAATTTTATAGTTTCAATCATCTTGTGTTAAATATTGACTTGCAAATAATAAGTAAGTATAAATTTATAGGACCATGCCTAGTAAGAGTACCCTCCTCCTTGAACTCAGTATTCAGATCAACAGATCAGTAGTGTTAGCAGTGATAAAACACCTGAGAGACAGACCCACTGTACTAACCGTTCTCACAACATACAACTATTTCATTTTGAATTTTACATATCCCTAAATAAATATTAAGGAATCAATTAATTATTATTTAACAATGTTGTGTTATGGTCATACAGATGATACAAAGATATAACATTTCCCATACATTTTTAAAATGTAAAACTATACGTTATTTGTTTATATGAGATTATTAACTAAATGAGAAACATATTATAATTTGCGAGGTTTACCAAAGCACTTGGCCAGGCGATGCACAGTAGACTAACTGGAGTGGGGGGAGTCAGGAGTCACCGAGTCAGTGTGTGCCATATGGTAAATAAAAAATATAAAATAAAATCATCTGAACTGTTTACAACATGACTTAACCTTGTTATTGTTAGTAGTTAAATAATTGTGACAATTAATAAATTATGCGTTAAACTTTTTTGTATTTATTTGTTTATAGATCTATTGATTATATCATAATTCGATTTACTGATTTATAAGCAAATTAATGTGCCTATTTCCAGAGCAGACGTTACACAGACAGCATAATATATTGTTTTAATTTTAGCAATTAGAGGTTTTAATTCAAATTAAAAATGAAAATGACCTTTCTGATTGGCCGTTATAATAAATGTAAACAAACAACAAAGGAGGCGAAAATAAATTCTTTTTTACAGAGAGAGGCGCTGCAAGATCAGTCACATGGTAGAGGGGTCTATAACAGTGGTGGAACTGGGATTGCCCAGCCATCTATTTGAAGGATTCAGGAATCAATCATGAACGCTAATCAAGTAGAGTAAGACCTTCACCAGTGGAGTTAGAGCCCTGTACTCTGAATTAAAGAAAAAAACTACTTCATTTGAATAACAGAAAATTTTAATCGTAGCAGTCTTATCCATCTTTAAGATGATAGAGGCCAACAAATATATATTTGGCATTATAGATACATAAAGTCAGTATGACTGCAGGCTA
Organism: Stictocephala bisonia; assembly: GCA_035578905.1. Lineage (NCBI taxonomy): Eukaryota > Metazoa > Arthropoda > Insecta > Hemiptera > Membracidae > Stictocephala > Stictocephala bisonia. The sequence goes on from JAQJVL010000113.1 coordinate 1,391,359, forward strand.
CAGAGAGGAAACATCATGTGACATTCTTTTATTAAACAAGTCTGTCAGTCTGATTGTTTTAATAAATCGAACATTTATATTTCAGTAGCATTTGTTTTATTATTCCTGATAGAAGCAATTTATTATTTACTGATCTATAAGCAATTTAGAAATTATAATGCCGACTTTCAGATAATTTTAGGTTAGGTTAAAGGGCACTAGGCCAGGAATTAGTATATTAAGAGAGATAGGACATCAGCAAACTTACCTTAAAAGACAAGTTCACTAACATCAGAGTAGTAGTCACAAACACAAAATACACAAAAGCTCACAAATTTTCAACACCACTGGCATTTTCTTCAGGTGAGTAGAGAGAGAGAGAGTGTCTCTCTCTCTCTCCCTCTACTCACCTGAAGAAAATGCCAGTGGTGTTGAAAATTTGTGAGCTTTTGTGTATTTTGTGTTTGTGACTACTACTCTGATGTTAGTGAACTTGTCTTTTAAGGTAAGTTTGCTGATGTCCTATCTCTCTTAATATACGACTTTCAGATAAGACTTTGCAAAGACAGCATAGATAGTGTTAATTTTAGCAATATTTTAAAGGCCAGTTGGATGCTTAAAAACCTTCCCTGAGGAATAATACATAAGTTCCCAACGTCTCATGACGGATGAATGGTGTAGTAATATGAAAAGGACACACAGACTGAGACTCAAACAGACATGCATTCACTTTTTTATATTTATTGATCAAATAAAACGTCTACTGAATCAATTAAACTTACTCTCTCCAATGTTAAGAGAAAGTAAGTTTATTTACATTCCACCGTTACTTACATTCCAACAGCTGTTAAAAATTCCACACCATTAATTACATGTGACAGCTGTTATTTTTTTGAGTAATTTAAATCACTCTTGAGTTATTTTTTTGAATAAAATTGTAATATGCCACCTGTTCATACCCTTCAGGGTAAAAATATTGAACAACGAATACCTTATTGCACAACTATGAATAGAGCCAAATTTGTTGACACTCAATTGTCAAAATTGTTAAAAAATGGCTTTATGTATTATATACGAGGATGTAACATTTTATTGATGTAACAACTTATGAACTTAATACAGGAGTTCGTCAAGGTGATGGGATATCCCCTCTACTCTTTAACCTAGTCTTAGAAGATGCACTCAGGAAGACAAAAGATTTAAGAGCTGGGATCTATGTTGGATCAAAAGTAAATGTATTAGCTTTTGCGGATGACGTTGCTCTTCTTGCTGAAAGTAGAACAGATCTGGAAAATTTAGCAAAAGTGCTCATTCAAGAAACCAGAAAGGTGGGATTAGAAATAAACCAGGATAAGACAAAATATATGCATATAACCAGAAGACAGGGAATGAATAGAATACAAAATATTAAAGTGGACAAGTGGGTATTTGAAAAAGTCGAAGAGTTTAAATACCTTGGCATAAAGCTAGCACAAAACATAAAAGAGGAAAACGAAATTCAAAATAGACTAGTCTTAGCCTCTAGGACCTATTGGGCAGTAGAGAAATTACTTAAATCCAAAATATTGTCTAGGAAAACTAAGATCAAAATCTACCATACACTAGTCCTCCCTGTGTTACTATATGGAGCTGAAACATGGACACTGACAAAGGAATATGAGAAGAAGCTTATTGTATTTGAAAATAGAGTATTAAGAAAAGTGTTTGGTCCAGTATGCGAAGGAGATGTTTGGAGAATAAGAAAAAACAGAGAATTAAGAGAAATATACACTCACCCAGAAATAGTAGCACTTGTGAAAAGTAGAAGACTAACGTGGGCTGGACATGTGTGGAGGCGAGAAAATACCTCCATTATTAATTATATTGAACGATCGAACCCAGACGGTAGAAGACCCCTTGGCAGGCCAAGACTTAGATGGAGAGATCAGGTCCTCAAAGATATTTACAAATTGGGGACTACACCTGAGGCAGCAAAGAACAGAGCAGGATGGAGAGGCATTGTTGGCGAGGCCAAAAACCAACTGGGGTTTCAATGGCCAAGGAGGTAAGGTAAGGTAACAACTTATGTCAGTCTTTTGAAACCATTTCATATACTAACAGTACTGTAATAAAACAAAATATGATTTATAGAACTACGCTGGACAGATTGCGACTTGCTTTTAGTATTTTAGCAGGGGAGGGGGGATATTTCATCACTTAACCGCCGTACATCACAGGTGTAACTACCTTCCGCAACAGTATTTTGACGTAACAAATAAATGTGATGATCTGTATAAGTCTGTTTTATTGTTATTATTTACTGTTCACATTATTATGCATTGTTTATTGCAGTCCTTTTTTTTAAGTAGGGTTGGGTGTGTCCGAGTTGTTGTATATAAGCCTTATGTACTGTCAGTAGATCCCTCCAGTCTTCATATTCTTTATTATACTGTCCAAGGCCTATCAAGTATCATACCTCTGATCCATAGAGACAAGGGCCAAGTCCAGCTTGTGTTTGCTCTTAAACATGACCTCCTTATGGGGGATCTCCAGGAGTGAAGGGGGGCCGAAGGGGGTGCAGATGGCGAACAGAGCCAATGGGGGCTCTTCTGTCTTCCTGTTCTGCCCATGTAAGATTTTGATACGGCCCCTTATGTCCAGTCGCTGAAATCATACATTAGAGGTAAGTTGTAAACTTGTAGTGTAAGTCTGTTGGGGACATGTTAAACTTCTCAAACTAAACTTCTCTTCTCTCTTAAACTTCTTTGTTATTTTTTAAAGGAAATGCAAACAGAACGTTTGAAAAAAATATGTTCAAAACAAGATTGCGTTACTTACACATAATAAATGTTAGAGTTTCCTATATTAAAATAATGGTCTTTAGATTTCAACTGTATCAATAAATGAGTTTGGTTCATGTGTTGAACAGGTTGGAAGGCACTGCTAGTCATCATATGATATCAGTAGGGATGGGAAGTCCTTGAATGGTTGTGTGCATCCACTCAAGGACTTGCAAAGGATTTGCAGGAGCAATCCTTTGACCAAATATATGTACTGTAATTACATTTTACAAGGCTGATTTTTAAATTAATTTTTTTTATTTATTGACAAGAAAGCAGGCCTATTTATAGAGATATAATCTGGCATTTTTTATTTTCTGCCAATTTCTTAAACACCTGTCATCCTTAATGAAGGGGTTTTCAACTTATAATTAGTGGAAATTAAGAGTAAGTCTTAATTAAAAATACAATAATGATATCATTAAATTCTGGAGCAATATGACTTATCGTATTATATGTATGGTGGTGTCATACACCTATATTTTAATTTGCAGCTGCCTGTGGTGACTGAAATAATTTGTGACACCAGATAAATTAAATAGTCTCTTTATCAATTAATTAACATATCATTTGGAGCCTTTTTTATGGCCACCAAAATTTGAATAAATTTATTTAGGCCCCAAGTTTTAGATAAATTGTATATATGTATTATAAATTACTTGTGTTGTATTGGGAAGCCAGACGAAGTGGTAATTTTCTAGATTTAAATTTTCCTGCATGATTACTTCAAAGAGGCACAGTATAATATCAACATATAGTAGCTAAGCTTACTCCTGAAAAAAATGCAACTGACTCAACGCTAGCGCTCGTAGTGTAGTGTCGCAGAGCTACGCCATCTCTCTGCTTGTAGCATGGCAGTTGACTTATGTTGCAATAAAATTAATTGAGTGGAAATATTCTAATCAAATCGTTAATTTGCTTACGCGCCAGCTGTTTGCTGCCTCACCGCTAGGATCGCTAGCATCGCTTGGTCGCAAGTAAAATTCCTGAATGCTAAGAGTCTGCAGAGGCTGGCAGCCATGTTGGTTTGAATCCCATAAGAACAATGTTATTTGCGAATCCATATTTTTTCGTTATTTATTGACCAAAAATTGTGTATGATGTGTCATTTTAAACATTATCATATTGCATATTGGGTTTGCTTTTGTTATTTTGAATACATACGCCTAGTTTTGAAAAAAAATAGGTGAAAATAAAAACTTCAAACTAAATATTTATTATTTGTTCTATAACTAACTAATTATGAATTCGGAAAGCATTCTTGATGAAATTTTATTTGTTTGGATCAAATCTGTTAAAAAATTACTGTTAAAAAAACCAACATGGCTGACAGCCTCTGCAGACTCTTAATATTATACTGTGGTATAGATATAGGTATACTTTATTTTTATATTAGTTTCACTGTCTACACTTTTTTTTTTTTTTTTTTTCATTACGGTCCATTCCTCTATATCAATCAAAATATTTCATTTAACTTTAAATTTATAACTTTATTAATTTAACATTAAACATTAGCAAAGAAGTAAAACTGCAATTTAAAAAACAAAATTCCAGTAAAACTTGTTCGTTGTCGCCTTTCAATAAGAGACATAATTTTCACAACCATATTGGTTGGAAGGTTAGTTCTGGAATATTTGTGTTGCGTAGCCTTAAAAATTATGTAAACAGTGAAGTCCTATTGGCAACATATTATGGGCTGATATATCCCCACTTAGCATATGCTATCCCTATTTGGGGTCACGAGAGTGAACAAACTCTATTCCTCTTTAAACTCCAAAAGCGGGCTGTGAGGACTATTTATAATATGAACAGACGCCAATCGTTCAAAGAAATCTTTCGAAGTACAGGAATATTGACTTTACCATCCATTTACATCCTAGAAACGTTGACATTTGTCAGTCAAAACTTTTCAAAATTTAACTTTTCATATATAACTTCTTATTCTCTCCGTAATCAAAATACACTACCAATCCCCAAACACAAAACATCTTTTTTCAAAAACCATATAGTATAAAATGGGATTTGTTTTTTCAATAGACTTCCACTCTCTCTTAGGCTGGAGTCAGACACATCAAAATTTAGAAAACGTCTAAAAGGCCATTTGGTAAATCTTGCCTGTTACAGCGTTCATGAGATTTTGTCAGGAAGGTGACATAGGTTTGTTATATCATATAGGTTAAGTGATGTCTCATATTAAAATTTTACGAGCTATGCTGTTTAGTTTTAGTTAATATTAGTATGACTTGGCTAATGCAAATTATTATTGTTAATTTGGTCCAATAAAGATTTTGATTCAAGTCTGCGATATAGACCTTACCTGTAACTTTGAGAAGCTGGAAATACTGAACTAATATGTTTATTTGTAAACTTTTATTGATATATAGTTTTAAATTAAGAAGAGTTGTGTGTGACAGCAGATAAACCATCTAATAGGAATGTATTTTGTGACTGTCATTTTGTTAGTTAGTAAGGCCACAACCACAGCTGGTTTAAACTGCATTACATTTACATAGGACTACACTAGCGCTCCACAATGGACCACAAAAACAGCTGATATTTTGAGACTCAAAATTTAACATTGGATGGGAAATCTATTTGTGCATAAAATCAATCATATTAGATACAGAAACACCTACGTTCTCTTTGAAGACCTGTCCAATATGCCCAATATTATCCAATCATTCCTACGTTTAATAGTTTATTTTTAACTGCAAGGAAACTGAGATAGCAAGATTGGGCTCAAGGGAAAACTTTCTACTATTTGGTACAACATACATTTTAATATAAAACAATTATCAATCTTAAACAAGTTAAAGTACATTCTAGATCTGCTAGACTAAGTAGCGTTTCAATTTATGAATCTGCATGTGTAGGCCTAGGTTATAAATCGCTAGTTCGCATGTCTCTAATTACTAATCTGGGTAGACTTATATATTTACGATTTTTATTTTATTTGTTATTGAAAGTAATATATTTGCATGAAACCAGAATATTCTGCATACATTGTTCGGGATTTGTATTCTAATTTTAAATTATTTAACATGTGTGTATTTTGTTATAACTGATCGGATGCATGCCCTCGCGCTCTTGTTCAATAAAGATTAATGATTAAAAAAGACCTGCATCACAATTGAAACAAGGGAATTAAATTAAAAAAAAATCTCTTAGAAGATCAAAAGTGACGAAGAATTTAACAAGCATATGACAATTAACTTGTGGATTTGATACTGCAATTAGATAGGCTTTTTCCAACAGATCAACCTAAGATTACCACATCTCATCAGTAATGAGATGAGGCATGTAAAAAAACACATATCGGCCATGAACGATTGACAGTTTTTAACATTCAAATGCGTAATTATAGCTTTGAAATCGCTCCTTAACTTGTCTTCAAATTAAAACGACAGTATTTAGCAACACATTGGTTTCAGACGAGCCTGATTACTGGGTTGGACGTTTCCGGCTGCTGGAGTGTTATTAGGCCGATTACAGAGATCGGAGCTGCACAGTAGCTTCCCTGGCTCCTTCGATCCTGGGCTCGTAACATGGAATATAGTCCAGGTTAAAACGCATGAGCTTAAAACGAGATAGGCGAAAGTGTATTGTAAACTGTAATGTTATTAACAAACACAAAATGTTACTTAATTGGTGAATAAGATTCTAGCCTACAATAAAATAGTTTGCTATGAATTAAAATATATATCCAGCTTTGATATTATACTTCAGATATGTGGACCAGATAAATCGCTCAGGCTGCATTATAATGTAATGTTCATATAAAGATCTCTCAATCCTTTGTAAAACAAATAGTTTTTTCAATTCAATCAAATTTACAAGATATGGCGGGAGGTGTATCTATTTAACAAGCCATTTCATGTAAACGAAAGAGTATTTGAACATATTGTATAAAGGCTGAGGCCTATGGAGAAAAGAGTTTGTAAGTAGGACTATACTATTTTATCAACCAAGCTGTAGGAATATCTTGGTAGCAGCAGAAAACTTAGGTCTCAGTCAAACAACAGTATTCATTATTTACATTGCCTTAGTGTTTCTGTAATTACTACCGTAAATGATTTACTGTTAATGTAAATCAGACAACGAGATGGCAAGTATTATTACAATATACTGATTGTGTTATATGTGTCGATGGATATCAGCTGTTCCGTTCATAGTTACGTGACTAAGGGTATTACCAGAAATCCAGAGGTGTTGTCTAGGAGGCACCGGAAGCGGACGGTGAAGCTCCTTTCCAGCAGCTGTAGCCTGTCGGGCTGGAGCGCCTCTTGGAGGGTGAGGCCCGCTGACTCCGCTGGAAGGAAGGAATTCCACATGAGTTGCCTCTGGAGCTCCTCCCGGTCCTCGGAGTGCACCAGTTCGTACACCGACTGGTGGACGATGTCCGACTGAAACAAAACGTCTTGTAACGTCACTTAACACTACTTGTAAACCGTGCATGGTTAACGCTTGTAGTTAGATAACCTAATAGATACTTTATTTGCATAATTGTTTAGTCTTAATGTGGTCAGGAAGGCAGTTGAATAGTTTCCCCCCCGTGAAGGATGGCTGTTCTTCAAATCGGGCTGAATGACGTTGTGGTAGAGTGTACTCTGAGACACTGCGGTCGTTGTATTGGTCTAGGTGGTTTCTACGGGTCAAATGTTTCTCTTGTGAATAGATTATTATATCAAAAATATACGTATGATATGATGATAAAACATTCCATATAAGTATATTCATAGGGCAATAGAAATTATGAAAACTCATAAATGAATATCCATCATATTAATACATTACAGAATGAAACAACATAATACACAAGCAAGTCTCTAATGCGACTTTCATAGTGATTATTATATTACTGATACAATAATATCCCTCGGCGTAGGCTATCAAACGATACAAGCTGTACGCCTTGGAGCTGGTATAATCCTATTTTGCCCTCACACTCTCAGTAAAATTACAGCTTGACTGTTCTAAGAGCAATGAAAATGTATTCGAAATTCCATGGCTCTCCATGATAAAAATATAGCAATTTAAAAAAAATCTCTTTTAAAGAAGAACTCTATCTCAAGAAGTAGATTTTTCATTTTTCTCCATTCCTTAATTACAACAATAACCTGCAATTCATATAAAAACACACTGAATGTAGTTATACAAGGTGGAAAAAATGGAAATGCTTTCAAAACATTTGTATGACTTCACTTGTAAAGGTGAAATCTTGTACATCACCATGATTAAAAAAAATCTACGTTTTGACTCGGGGACGATCTGTGAAGAGTTGAACTAAAATCTTCAAGCCTAGGTCGTTTTGCATCAAATGAAAGGTCCAATCTAGATAATTAATTACTGCAAACCGGACTTCAAAAGGTTTATCCTTTCCAGAGTAGCGGTCATTTGAATTCCAAAGTAGCCTAACTAATTTGAACAATATTACTTCTCCGCGATTTCACGGTTTCAATTAAATTATTCTGATCAAAAATTACACTTCATGGAACAAAATTATTTAAAAATATCAAATTATCTATGAAAAAAACAACCATACTAATAGTTACTTCACAAGACAAAGTGACTAAATTTGTCTGTCGTGAAATTCAAATGATCGCTACTCTGGAAATGATAAACCTTTCGAAGTTCGGTTTGCGGCAGTTAATTTCTCTTTAATAGACCTTTCATTTGATACTAAACTCGACCTAGGCTTACATTGAAGATTTTTCGTTGAACTCCTCACGGGTCGCCCCCTCAAAAGATGAAATATCGCTAATGGAGTCAACAAGTAGGCTCTTTGTAACCATGATAACGTACAAGATTTAACTTTTACTAGTGAAGTCATGCAAAAGTTGTGAAAGCGTTTCTATATTTTGTTCACCTTTTATAAATTATTTATTTTATGCTTGATTAAATAAAATAAATAATTAATTTATTATATATTTAAAATTTATTTTATAAATAAATAAATAAATTTATTTATTTAAAATTTATTATTTATTTAACTCATTGGGTATTGTTTAAAGTAATTTGTATACTGCTTAGTGATATAATTTTGGTTATGTATACATATTGCCACTCATGTACAGTTTCCTCGTTTTTCATAGACCAGTCAAACTGCAGCTTCGTACTATAACTGGCAGTTCAGCATAGTGGTGAGGGCTTGTAACCTTTCCCTGGCTACACACCAGTAGAGCGGTGTATTTAATGTCACTCCTTCGCAGACATGACTGTACAAGTAATCTAGAATATAATTATTGACGTACAAATAGAGGTCTAATAAAAATAACATTTTATAATTACTACTATCATCACCATTTTAAATTTAATTTTCCATTCCTCTATTTAATTTTGCTTCACGTCATTCAATCATGAGATCATTCAATGAAGATATGTAATACTTACTGCTAAATATTTAATTGGTTTTATTGTATCAACTTAAAAGTTAATTACATTAACGGCTTAACGAATTATTTATTTTTTTCATCTATCGTCAGCCTTCGAACTAATTCCACACCGACAATTTGGAGAAATTAAATCGCATTTCATTTAGATAAACAAGTGAGCATGTCTTTAAGTGAGCACACTTTATATCGGGCGCAAATTGCGTTTTTCGATCTCAGTAATTAGATAACGGCTGCCATTACACTCTCATTGCGGATTAACGCCTGTTCTTTCACTTCCGGCTCAACACGTCAGGCTGGGTAATCTGGAGTGTTTTAATTAGGTGAATATTTTAATTCTAAATGCAACGGTAAACATATAAGCGTTTACAGTGTCTCTCGTACCCCGATACAATCTCTGTACAGTGTTTCAATACATTTGTGAGAAGCCAAACACTACATCACTCCTCAAGTGCTTGAAACTCCTGCCACTCCACTGAATATGCTATATGTTAAGTAGTCTAAATAGCAGCTAACTCGTCGTTGATAATGACCATCAAACCTTTTACTGTTAATCCATGACTACAACACCGCTTTAATATGGATTAACAGTAAAAAAATAATGGGCAATGTTATGTCTTACTCTCTCTATATTTTGTACTGAACATTAACCGTTATTTATAAAACTGCCCTGAAAAGAGTGTATTGGAAAATGTAGTTTGTGAGGGTTTCTTTTATATTTTGGGCAAAGTTAACAGTAATGCCACAGTATAATATAAAGAATCAAGAATATTTACTGTCGTAAAACTATTTACATAACGTGGACAATCGTCAAAATATTAGGAGTATAACAAGCTGTGAATGTGATAAAATACACTACATTCTATAACTAAACACTTTTTTTCAGAAAAATACTCCTGGACACTGTAGTGCTCCTTTTTTATTAAATATGGCTTTAATCTGCCTTTAAACTTATCAACCTCAATTTCACATCTTAAATCAGAAGGCAAGGGGTTAAAAAGTTTTATTATATTAAGGTATGGCTGTTTTTCAAAAGAGGCTGTGTTATGCTGAGGTATTGTTAAAGTGGAGGAAGCATGTCTAATATTATGGTGATTGTTGTTACGGAAGTTAAATAAATGTTTATTTTGTACAAAAAAAGTCAATGACTGGTAAATGTACAAACCAAAAAAGTGAGTAAATTATTACCTGAAAAACACCTCTACATGTATCAGTCATCCTCAATCCAAAAATCAAACTAATTACTGATACCTGTAAACAAAATATTGATTTAGTTCTTGTTGTGTCAGCTCCACAGATCGCAACGAAATGACTTATTATATAGTCCGAATAAAATAACTTTGGTACTGGCGGAACGGCCTCGCGCCACTGGTCTGAAATGACAAAACTCTGAGCTATAATTTGCTATCAAACTTAAAATAAGTAAGCAATAATTTTCAAACTAATTGTATAGTGTACACCATTTTATATTCTTTAAGGAAAAATTATGCTGGAGATTTTTCTAGAGCTAATTTGCTTTTTAAAGTGATATTTGTATTTAAAAACACGTTTTTATGAGTGAAATTACGCGTGTGTCGTCTTTAACCTGTTACTGTTGCGAGAATAATAATAATGAAATAATGTCTTGTGGATAGATGACAGTTTGATTCATTGTGATTAGTTTGGTATAAGTCTCATTTAATAATTCAAACAGGTTAGTGAGAAATTAATTTTTTTGTAAACCTTTGCAAACTCGTTAGTGACAAACGCTAGACAAAATCTGTTTAAACCTAAATTAATTGTGTTATTTAAGTGACACTAAAATCTTACTCTCGTATTAAATAGAATTTTCTTGAACTAGGAAGAAAGATTCAGGAGTTTTCAAAACTAGATTGTCAATAAGGCGGCGGTGATACCACACGCACAATGTAGTCACTGGCTCAGCTCTGGCCTCTTTCATTGCAAACAAATCTTGTCAATTACCAATAGAACATTACCTAAAATTTGAAAGAGCCTAAATATTAGAATTGCAATAAACACTGATAATTATATATACACTGAATCCTATAGCAGTGTATATATAATTATTATGTCACATCTAAATAAAAAAAAATTTAATATCACTAAAACTAAATAACTGTAATCAAAATAAACTAGTGGTTTTACTATAGTAAGCACTGTTAAATCGATAAAGAAATGAACACGAACACACCTCAAAGTCAAAAGTCAACTAACTTACCTTATTTATTACTGGAGAAACATTTCTTATCTGAAAATATCGTTGATCGGAATTCGTTTTACGCTTGGGCTGAATATCCGGTCTACACTTTCCCTTGAGCAGAGTATACCTCACGCGTCCGACACAGCCTCGATGTAAACGAACTATGAGTTTACTTCATCAACTCTTCATTATTTTTCCACGTGTTTTATTAGTACAACAGTATTATTTTAGTAATACATAAATAACACAGTTAATGTTTGCTCAAAGAAATTTTGTCTAGCGTTTTTCGTTTCAGAGTTTGTAAGGGTTTACAAAAAAATTAATTTTTCATTAACCTGTTAAAATTATTAAATGAGACTTATACCAAACTAATCACAATAAATCAAACTGTCATCCATCCACAAGACATTATTTTATTATTATTATTATTCTCGCAACAGTGACAGGTTAAAGACGACTCACGCGCAATTTCACTCATAAAAACGTGTTTTTAAATACAAATATCACTTTAAAAAGCAAATTAGCTCTAGAAAAATCTCCAGCATAATTTTTCCTTAAAGAATATAAAATGGTGTACACTATACAATTAGTTTGAAAATTATTGCTTACTTATTTTACGTTTGACAGCAAGTTAAAGCTCAGAGTTTTGTCATTTCAGACCAGTTGCGCGAGGCCGTTCCGCCAGTACCAAAGTTATTTTATTCGGACTATAAGTGAGGAAATAAACACCAGCAGAACACTGGTATCTGCAAACTTAGACAATCTACGAAGTATGACACCTTGGCAATGTGTCCAGAGAAATTCAGGGGATGATCTATGATTAAACCTAAAAAGTTAGTCTGAGTACAACACTCAACTATACTCTCGCCTATAAGTAAACTGAGGCTCTTAGCTGGAATTCCATGAAATTAGTTTTATCAGTATTTACAGAGATATTGTTGCTAACCAGCCACTGCAATAAAAAACTACTTTGTATGAATGATTCAATCTCCAGAATTTCACGTGAAAAACTGCTTACATTCATAGAAGTGTCGTCAGCAAAAAGACACAGTTTAAATCCAGCGACGATAGTATGCAAGTCATTTACGAAGAGCAAAAATAGGATCGGTCCAAGGACCGAGCCTTGTGGAACGCCACAGGTAACAGCAATTTCACAGGATTTACCAAATGAAATACAACCATCGTTCAAATAAGGGATTTTAACTGCTTGTGTCCGGTCTTTTAAATAAGAAGAAACCCAGCTTAGGGCATTACATCGTATACCAAAATGTTATAATTTCTTAAGTAACAGTAGTGAAGCTTACTCTTAAATGCAACCGGCTCGACGCTAGCGCTCGTAGTGGTCGTCTCGCAGACTTATATTAATTATGTCTCATAACATCACTTTTGAAATAAACAAAAATCACGTGTGCTACAACAGCTGATTACCGGGCCAGCTGTTTGCTACCTCACCGCTAGGTCGCTAGCATCGCTTGGTTGCAAGTAAAACGGCTGAGCTTCGCTTTTGTACATTTATATTATACTTTGGTAATGTCTTGACTGAATAGTTCCCGAAAGTTATGTTTTAGTAACATCATCGCCTAAGTTGAAAGATTGCATTATTAAGTTGACATATTATTTTAAAAAAAGAGAGACAGTATCACCGATTTTCTAAATCAACATCATTTATTAAACCATAGAACCCTAAGGACAGTTTAATATACACAGTTGCTGTGCTTACTTTTGAGGAAAATTCTAACTTGCTGATAGCGATCCTAGAGGTCGTAACGCAGAGCTACAACATCTCTCCGCTAGATAGCATGACAGTTTACTTAAATTGCAATACAATTAATTGAGTGAAAATATTTAAATCAAATCGTTTATTTGCTTACGGCGCCAGTTGTCTGTCTGCTTTACCACCGCTAGGGTCGCTAGCATCGCTTGGTTGGCAAGAAAACGACTGAATTTGGCCACTGTATGTTTTGTATTATACTGTACCCTATGTCTGTAGTTCAATGCAAGTGCTTCATTTGCATGTTAAAACGAACTTACAGTAAAACTTGATATTAAATTTAAGTTGAAATACACAAATAATTATAAATATATAGTCACGCTAGTATTTTCCTCTAGTTTGCCAATTAAAAACTTCCGTTGACTATTGTAAAAAGGCACATCCTTCGATAATGATAATCGTGCAGCCACAAGCCATCGTACTTGGACACCATCTAGTGACGACGGTACATGTGCGGACATCACCAAGTGTAGAGGATAGAATAGGCGAGCGTGGCGCGGTGCGGTGGCGGCGGCAGGAAATAGATACCGATCTCGCGATATCTCGCGGTACATTGACAATCTAATGTAATTAAAGCGAGCAGTCAAGTGTGGGAGAAGTGAACACTGCGTTGTGTCAACGCTCACACCTACACACACAAACACAACTGAGTGCACCTGCAGGGCAATACAATGACTGGTGAAATTAATAACCTCCGGTGCCTGATTGTTTTATAGATTTATTTATCCTGCGTTCGGCCAGAACAATTACAATAGATTTTATCTGAGGCCCTTCAGAGAAATAATTTGAATTAGGAGTACAATAATTATTTTTAGATATAAGATGGATTTAAGTAACACAACACTTCCAAAAATTGTAATCATCAACAAAATAACAAACATTTTATTGCGTTATAGATAGTTTCAATAACCTAAAATAACCCTCATTAAACTACACGTGCATGTATTGAGCGAGGGGGAAGCGTCCGTCCGTCAAGTCATATACAGTTGTACCCAAGACTGAAGGTGACGTCCCATCGTGGTGTAACATATTATTATGCAGTTTCCAAACCTATTTTTGTGAATTTTTTTATACTTCAGTAAATAAAGGTGTAACATTTCACAGCGCAATAAATATGGTTAGTCACAGAAAAATAATAACAATTGCTGTTAATATTACTTCCAAACATTTTAACATCACACGTTAAATATGTACTCTTTGAAATTAATTGTTAGACCATTTTAAAGGTCACAGTGAAATACGGACCTAAAATGATTCGTCAAAACACGCTAGCAATCGTGTGACTGAGTGCTTTGTCGCTTGACGTTGGATCAAGTCTTCCAGTTTGCTAACAGTCTAGTTAGAGAACAGTCCAGTTTGCTTACATTCTAGCACAGGATATAGACAGAATATTATCTGTCTATATTCTGTAATTCTAGTTAGAGTTCAGTACAGTTTTTGGACAGTCTAATAAGAGAACAGTTCAGTTTACGAACAGTCTAGTTAGATAATAGTCCAGTTTAAGAACAGTCTAGTTAGAGAACAGTCCAGTTTGCTTACATTCTAGCACAGGATATAGACAGAATATTATCTGTCTATATTCTGTAATTCTAGTTAGAGTTCAGTACAGTTTTTGGACAGTCTAATAAGAGAACAGTTCAGTTTACGAACAGTCTAGTTAGATGATAGTCCAGTTTAAGAACAGTCTAGTTAGAGAACAGTCCAGTTTACGAACATTCTATTTAGAGAACAGTCCAGTTTGCGAACATTTCAGGTTCACGGAGAGGGGGGGGGGGTGATTGGATTCCTGAGACGTTCCAAACCCAATCAAGTTTGCAAACACGTTTTGAGATAGTTATTTTATTCCTATTCTTAGAACTAGACATGTTTTACATTCAAAGTAACCATTTATTAAAAGATATTTAGAATACAAATTACTAAAACAATAAATACAACCCCCTAAAAGATACATCAAAATTTGCACACATCAACTATGCAAGAGGGACATTTCTAGTCATAGAATAAACATAGGCCTAACATATTATAAGAATAAAGCTGAACCTAATCTAAACCTTTGATAACTATGAATCACATTGAATTTGAATTTTGTTTAGCATTAAACTGCGTTAAATTGAAACGATTTCACATTTATATAATCATTGTGTAGTATTATAATCGTAGAGCAGTTTTCATTTCACAATTCCCCCTAATTTCTTGAGCAATTTTAACGTTTGGGGTGACAAAAAATGTGCCCTATTTGTAGTTGTGCATAAAAGTATTCATTGTTCAATTATTCGCACTAAAGACCACGGGAAGCTCTGAAAGTATATTTGGACACTTCCTTCTTAGCGAGACATCAATAACAACCCCCTCCCTCCACTATATGTCGTTGAATAGTCGATACTGTTCTTTTGAACATGTTCATACAGCTTCGAATTTAAGACAGAAACCATCGAGATCAGTACAGTAGATTTTGCTAACAGACTGTCCGGAGAAAAGCCTTTGGGTATAAAATAATAAATAGATGCCACCCAACAAACAGAAGCTGACAGCTGATCGCCACGAGGACAGTAAAACACCACCTCGTCATCTGCCAACACGTCACATTACTGGGGACAGGTGATTTAGGTTGACTCAGACTCGGGGTCAAGCCACGTAAAGAAAGGAGTTTACACTGATTGCGGATAGAGACATTAGACCCCGTGGGGCCTAGCCCCGGGCCGTTAACTCGGCGCTTTATGGTGACCGAGGGTGCCGACGACGACTAACACCCGCTTGCTAACTACACCGCCGACTAGAATAAACAACCACTTTATATGACGGGGGTCTCTGTAGGCTTTGTCTCTAAATTGCTCCAGACGAATTTGTTGATATTGTAGGACCCAATTGGGGTAGTTTACTGTCGTAAATTTACCAATATTTATTTCAATTCACTTTAATCGTATCTTACTCATATCTCATACTTATACTTGGTGAAGAGAAAAATGTACAATTTTCATCAATATTAAAAGTTCCTAAAGTCATAACAATAACTGTCACTATTCATATATATTTGTTAATAACAATAATGTTGAAAAATCTAAAAGCAAACGTTTGTGTGTGTTTCTGTTTATACATCTGTTAATATACTCACATTTTCATTATATTTTATAGCAAATCGACTGTCGCATAATCATCCAATATATAGTACAAAATGGCATCATTATGTCTTTTTATTAAAAGAGCGAAAACTACCTAATAACAAAACAATTGAATACTAGTGTTAAACTTCAACTGATTCAAACTTATAATTTTATGAGTGAAACGTCCTTTCGGTGTTTCTATAACGACTTCTTTCACGTGAGTGGCTTGAACACTTTTTTAAAAATATGTTGAGGTTAGCAATATTTTTTACATTAAGTTCGGCATTTGTTTCTAATATTTCTTTCTATAAATTTGAATTCGTGTACCGAAAATTTATTTTTCGTCTATTTCTTGTTGAGTAGTAGGCACACCACCCAAGGTTGGCAATAATGCCCCCATTGAGAACTATTCTAAAAAGAAACGTGCGAATGAATAAAAGAAAAGTATATCATTTCTAATTTTCTCCAAATCATATTTTAGAACATTTCCTGTATACGAACAACCAGGATTAAATCTTTTTAAATGGCGCCGTGATGTGAATAATCTATGTTTTAACGTGACGTATTTTACTTCTTCTAAAATATAATCACTCTTATATAATGTACAGTAATGGTAATTTATGTTTGGTTTGATCAAAAGAAAAATCAATAGTTATATACAGTATATTTTTTAAAATAGCAATGCTATTTATACAGTAGTATTACATTTTTAGCTAACTGTAGGTACCTGATCAAAAGAAAGTTTCTCGATATTTTCATAACACTTACTGGAAATGGTAATATTGATACTGTCAGAAAATACTGTAGATGCTTCTTATCTAATGATTTTCACTTCAAATTACTTTAATATAGTATTGGCCACAAAATCGAACCTTGTGGCACACCACAGTTGACACTATTTTAGTCATATCATTTGTTGACATAACTAACATTCTGCTTCCTATTTTGTAGGTAGATTTTATTCAAGAGAATGTTCTTTCCCTAAACTCCTAGGAATCCAAATTATTCACTGATTTTTAATATGAAAAAGTGTCTTAAACTTAGTGGCAACAAAGCTTAACCCAACAGTTGTCATACTTATTCACAGAGTCAATTAGTTTTCACTCAAATCAACCATCAAACAAGTTACTAAAGAGTCACAAAAGTCAGTACATACCATAATGCCACAATTATGCCAATAGTTACCTAATAAGTAAAATTCAATATTAAAATTAAATTGCATCTTAATAAATATTGGATAGTATTTCTTACAACAAAATCTTTCAAATTATTTCTAAATTTATTTATAAAAGACTTATTAAGAAAAATGTGACAGGTTTTCATAGAAAGTAGTAATATGTACTGATTTAATGTATTCTGCTGATGTTACTTAGGTTAAAATTATTTGTAAATTGCGTACGTGATATGACTTGCACGAATCATGCCACTAAAGGATTGCAATTTTTTATTGACGCCTAGTATACTTGTTACCGTCTTCTATTCCAGGAAATAAGGAGTGCCAGTAGGTTCAGAACTCCGAATTGGAATACCATGGATCAGATGGAGGTAGGTACGCAACTGATTTCTATTAGCAATCCAAACGTAGCAAACCTTAATCACAGAGTATCTTTATATATACATACTCTGTGCATTATTCATGACATAGATTCTTCCGGTACCTCTGACAATCCAAACAAGCTGTGAAATAAAACGTTTCAATTTCAGAATCTCGTGCATGATACGTGAATTAAAATCAGCGGAACTATATTTGAGTCTCTCAAATGAAAGTCGACAAACTGGACACTAGGGTACTCGAAGACATTTCCTGGAGGGAAATAGATAAATAACAGTAATTACACGAAGCAGTTGGCTAATGAGAGTCCGTGTTGGCTCAGTGTTAACGCCCTACCCAACCAGACCGTGGACAAATTTACCTTGTGTTCACCAATTAATTAAAATACAGCTGTAGTTTGCTATTAGAGAAAGCTGCTCATATTTGTTCTGCTAATTTGTTGGCATTGGTCAGCAATGAATATTGTAATTAGCAAAGAGTGAGTGTAATTATGTGTGCAGAAGTTTTACTCGGCGGCATTGCTTAATGAGCGGGATGTGTTGGCAAGGGAAACGACCAATAGTGAGGGATATGACCAAAATATTCGCAATAAAAATCCAATTGGACTTACGAAACCAGGACCTGTATGACGCTTGGAGATGAACACGAATCAATGTAAATAACTTGTCGTAGGCAGCATATCTAATGTAGTGAAACATTAGTTCTAACTGATAAACGTTAAAACTACTGCACAGAACATAAAGAAATAAGGGTCGCTTCTTATAACCGCAGAGAACCCCCAAGTGGCAGTTATAAATAGATTACAACTAATGTACAGATTTATACATATTTAGTGATAATCACTACGTAGTCTCTGATGACTGACATGGTGCTGGCCCTGTCATCGCATGGACCGTTGTTTCTACCTTCTTTGTGACTGCCGTCAGTTGTTCTGAATATTTTAGAAAGGTAAACCAGTTATTAATATGATTACTTGGATGATAAAATAGATGAGCGACTCAAGTGTTACTGTACAGAATAATTAAATAAAATAATATGAATATTATATTATTATAATTATACTATTTCTCTAACTTAAAACCTTTTATTCACAGTTCAGAAACATTTTATGAGAATAATAACAAAAAGTAATCGCTTCGAACATTCGTTTCCAATTTTTTGTTCCTTGAAAATACTTCCAGTACGATATATTTATGTATATAAGGTGCTAAAAATTTTTTTTCACTACACTACTATGAGTTCAGCTGTTTTCGTTATGTGTTTACAACCTGCGAAACATCATATTTTCAACAGCTGTCTATTGTTTACTACCGAAAGTAACATTGTTTACAACCGAAAATTTTCCACAGTCAACAACACCTGTTTTTATTCCGTAGTGTAGTGAAAAGTATCGTTAAAAACTCGAGTGAAAGTGTTTTGTATGTTCTCGACCATTCGAAGTGCTCGACAAGTCTCGCACTTCAAACATATGGTCTCGAACATGCAAAACCCCACTTTCCACTCTTGTTATGAAATATACTATTCTTACGAAGTAGAAATTGTAGGGAAAATAATTCTTACAACCAAGCTGCGTAGTAATAGAAATTTGTCCGTACCAAAGTCAACCAATACTTATTTTACAAAATAATTAAAATAGCACCTACATTATTTAATAAATTGCCAAACAACGTAAAAGATATAATTAATATAAGTGTTTTTCTAAAAGAATTAAAGCTATGGCTATTCACCATTCAGAATATTGAAGAATTTTTGTTTTATATATGTATTTAATTGTATTCAGTTTTGCCTTGTTACTCAATATTATATTAACTCTTATTTGTATATAATTTGTTTAGTTTGGAAGATTAATATCAATACTGATGTATATATATATATATATATATATATATATATATATATATATATATATTGATTATACTCTATGAATATAAGAATAGTTATTTCATATTGTACTTGTAGATGCCGTTTGAAAAATATTTCAACTGTCGAATTTAAGAAAAAGCCTCCAAACAGGCAAAGCCTTGCCGGAATTGAATATTTCTCATTTTACCAATGAAATATTGTAGTAAATGTATGTATATGTATATATTTGGGAAATAAATCTTTACGTTGAATAAAATTTGAAACTAAAAAATATCATAATATAGCAAAATTGTCATGTTATATCACGGAATACGGTTCAAATAACAGTGGGAAGGAAAGTCTTCAAGATTTGTGGAGTGAATACCCCAAGCTGACGTCACGCGCAACCCCTTACTTCCACCATAGCAATAAGCGATCATCTCTGAGGACAACTAATATGATTAAAATAATTTTAATAAAGAACGTTGCCCCTTTATATTGTATATTAAATTACATATCTTCCATAATAACAATGTATTTTTCCAACTGAATTATTCAAATTCAAGCAAGACAAATTATTCTACTTGTCCTAATGATAATTCAATTGTATCGAACACGTTGATAATTATTTGGTGAATTTATAAAACACACGAAGATCGAAATCCTGAAGATCGACACTATTCTGAAGAGATGTGATATGACCGGTTTATACATTTATGCCCATGAGATCATTTTCTTTTTTCACTGAGCCGTAATTTGTAACAAAAGCAGTCTTTCAAGCCCATTTGACAGTGCACACTAGACCGACACACTAATGATACATAATACATGTGAGGTGAATACTCTCTCATAAATACCGTCCCTTACCAGTACTGTCGATGGTAACCATGCATACATAGACAGAAACGGTTGTTTACGCCCTACATGACTCTATAGAGCACTACAATAATTGTGCCTTGATCAGGCATTACTATACTACGTTGTATAGGCCGAGTTTTACTATAGATAATTATTTTATATTAGTATTATTATCTATTATAATACACTAATTATTGTAGAAATGTTTTTACAGAACCCTAAGGATGACAAATAAATGTTTTGTTTTTTTTTTCAAAGGAAACAAACAGATGAACTAATTTTCATTAAAAAAAGAGTATAGTTTAGAATTAGTAAAAAATTCACATCTGTATCTGTCTCGTATACGAACACTATATTTTCCTGAGACACTTGCCGAAGAAATTGTTGCTAATTTGACTTGGGAATGTGTGGAACGCAGCCGGGTTATAAATGTCGGTAAGCAGTGAGATTCCGCACCTCCCAGACGGCGGACTTCCGGCCTTGCAGATTCATGGCCTTGACACCGCACCTGCTCACGATCTACACTGATACGGAATATCTGCTTCTATTAGTTTTGTATCAGTTGAAATATGAATTTCCGAACAACATATCTGTTAAAATTATGTAAAATTAATAAGTAAGATTAAAGACTTGTTACGAGGTCGGACTTTGTGGCGCTCCGTACGTCACCAGATTATGTATCGCGCAATGATATGTGCTCATTGGTAGATGCCTGTTTACTGCCTCTGCATCCGATTTTATAATTTTATTGTAAAATTGAATACTTACTCGTTATCGGACAGTAATATGAGTAATTGTAGTCCTCTTTGTGTCAGCTAACCAAAGACATATTCAATGGGATGTTAACTGAAAGTTGTCAGAAACAAATGAATTTTAATGTTTATATTCCCTTTAAGTGTATGAGTGCGCGTGCGTGCGCGCGTGAGAGACAAAGAGAGAGAGAGAGAGAGAGAGAGAGAGAGAGAGAGAGAGAGAGAGAGAGAGAGAGAGAGAGAGAGAGAGAGAGAGAGAGAGAGAGAGAGAGAGAGAGAGAGAGAGAGAGAGAGAGAGAGAGAGAGAGAGAGAGAGAGAGAGAGAGAGAGAGAGAGAGAGAGAGAGAGAGAGAGAGAGAGAGAGAGAGAGAGAGAGAGAGAGAGAGAGAGAGAGAGAGAGAGAGAGAGAGAGAGAGAGAGAGAGAGAGAGAGAGAGAGAGAGAGAGAGAGAGAGAGAGAGAGAGAGAGAGAGAGAGAGAGAGAGAGAGAGAGAGAGAGAGAGAGAGAGAGAGAGAGAGAGAGAGAGAGAGAGAGAGAGAGAGAGAGAGAGAGAGAGAGAGAGAGAGAGGAGAGAGAGAGAGAGAGAGAGAGAGAGAGAGAGAGAGAGAGAGAGAGAGAGAGAGAGAGAGAGAGAGAGAGAGAGAGAGAGAGAGAGAGAGAGAGAGAGAGAGAGAGAGAGAGAGAGAGAGAGAGAGAGAGAGAGAGAGAGAGAGAGAGAGAGAGAGAGAGAGAGAGAGAGAGAGAGAGAGAGAGAGAGAGAGAGAGAGAGAGAGAGAGAGAGAGAGAGAGAGAGAGAGAGACCCACGGCCACATTCTCATTAATAAGCGTCAGGGGGGTTGACAAGTATGAGCCGAGTTCGTTCAGTGGCAAGGGTTTCTAGTTTGCGGTTATACACATAACATACGTTGATTACACCAATACTTGTATGGAGATAATATACATAGTTGAAGATTATGACTAGATTCTTAACAAAATATTTGGGAAAGTATGGAAGAATTTATACGTACTAACAAAAGTGTTGTGCAGAGCAGTTAATCTACTCTTAATTAATTTAATGTTATAAGATGAACTAACACTCCAGTAAATAAATTTTAATTGTGTAAGGCCTTTCGGTAACAAAGTTACCATCTTCAGGCAACCAAACTAAATTTTACATTGTTTACATTAAATTTACATCTGAAGATGTTAACTTTGTTACCGAAAGGGCTTACACAATTAAAATTTATTTACTGGAGTGTTTGTTCATCTTATAACATTAAATTATACATCCATCCAGTAAGAAACGAGCTTGAAGAATGATATTTTAGTGCTAAAGTGCTGATGATATCTAGACAAGGCATTGAAAACTTCATGGGCCGCCAAAATGTAAGATTATGATGGTGAAACCATAGTAAAATTACTCTAATTTTCATCTGGTTATGAGAATGATTTTTATTACGTTGTAGTTAAAAATGTCGCTTCCGTATAAGAAACCAATCGCTCTGTTACATTATAAAAACATCTACCCTTAAATACATAATATCAATCGACACATTGTCTGACATTTACAAGTAACGTGTCGAATCCGATTGGACGTTTATTCTACCGTGGTTAACTACTAATTGACTTAAATATTGCAGGGGTATCCCCCAGTTTTTAACAACGTTATTATGTTTAAATCGTGCAACAGCATTTAAATATGCATTGCTTTGCGTGATTGTGATGACAGGTAAGCAATAGACTTGAAGAGCAATAGACTAGTTCCTCACAAAATGAGTACATTGTGTATTTCTAATATAACTCTAATATAACTGTTAAACGCAATCCCTGTGGTAATTAACCATAACAACCGTGAACGATAAGGGAAATAATTCATGATGCTTCATATATTTACATTAATATAAAAAATTACTATTCACAAATTCTCAGATAAACAAGTGGCTCTGATTTTATTGATTTGGAACAAAATCCTGGATGTTTATAGTTTTGCAGTGTAAAATATTGAAGTTCAAAAATATGAGATAATGTTTTATAACACCTACATGAAAATGAGAAGTTTATGTGTTTTTGCTATGGTTTCACGACCCTAACAAAATAAAAATAGATTAACTGCTCTGAACAACACTTTAGTTAGTATATATAAATTCTACCAGACTATACCAAATATTTTGTTAAGAATAAAATCAGTACTCTTAAGCTATGCATATACTCTTGATACTCGTTGATACAAGTATTGGTGTTATCAACTTATGTTATGCGTATAACACAAACTAGAAACCCTTGCCGCTCAACGAACTCGGCTCACATCTGTCAACCCTCTCTGATCCTTGTTAATGAGAATGTGGCTCATCGGAAGACACCACTCGCACTGCCTTAACTCACAGCAGAGCATTCTCTCGGTGACTTACTAAACCTGAACAAAAGGGGCTGACTTTTAGCCATTAAGTGTTCTTCTAATAGAGAGTTCATTGCAAAAACGTTTACTTACTATTATAATCTCTAAAACGTAAGACTTATAGTTTAACGAACCTGACCATTACAGGAGAACTACAAAACTGGTTTCTGTAATATTGCTCGATCCGATAGTGAAGTCGGCACCCCTACGTAGAGGTTAATGTATTTTTATTCGATCCCAATTAGTTTAAAACAACTTTCGAAAGAGATCAATTGGTAACCTCAGAAGTTCAAGTGTCGCTGGGCTGTTAGTTACAGTAAACAGAACGTCTAGAGAAGAGTTATCCTTGGTTTATAACAAAGCTACGTTCGCTCATCTTCCTACTTCGTCACGCTAATTCGCAATCCTTTATCGCTGATATATCTACGAACAGCGCATTAAAAGTAAATAAATTGATTTTATATAATCATCATACCGATTATTTTATTTTAATTTTACAGATCAACACCTATACATGAATATACAGTATAGATTAGGCCTATATATGCATCATCCTTCGTACTACGTATTATATAATTTTAAAATGTTTCGGTTATTATAAAATATTGGGATCCCACACGATTATTATGATTTTTAAATTAGTTAATATTAAACCCACAAACACGAATCCATAGAAATTGTCTCCGGAAATAAAGTTTTGCTAAGTAAATAAAAAAAATTAAATAAATCAAAAAATATTTATTTATTTATTTTTATTTATTTATTCATAAGACGCCGATCGTCAAGATATGGGCGAATATGGATTTCGAATGAGTGTGATGAGTGTAGATGAGCGAATGTAGTCATTGTTACAAACTAAGGTCGACTATTCCTTAGAAAGTGTCATTAATTAATAGCCCAGTGACAAATGAACAGCCGGTGGTTATCAGCTGATCCTTCTCAAAATGTGTTATGACTCTGATTGGGATCGAACTGACAACCTTTAGCTTATGAAGCTGGGATTGAACCAACTACGCTACCGACCAATTGCGTATGCACATTTTTAACACAACAAATGTGCATACAACAATAATATTACAGTATCTATGTAGTTTTTTCTCCTATAAAAGAGTATGACATCCGCTTACTGCCACAAATAATATATGACTAACTTATATATTTAACAAAACAGTTAGTTTTGGTTAAGTTAGGTTGTTTAGTTAGATTAGGTTAGACTAGGTTATGAATATGTATTCACAGTTAAGCCATACTAACCTAAAACCGTATTTGCCTCATCCAACTTAACCTTACTCACCTTTTTTTTTGTTGAATATGTCAGTTATTATTCGTCGTCTAGTCAACTGAAGACTCCATTGAACTAAGGTGGGTCTACAATATATTGAAACCGGTCGAGCTGTTTAAATATGCATAAGTTACACACCCAGGTGTTGAAAACACTGACTCCATTTTAGTCAGTGTTTAGTCAATTATTTTAAAATAGCATAATTGAAACAATAAGATTTTGTTAAGAACTCAAAGATTCTTCATTGAAGAACGAGTTGGGAGAAGTCCTGGCATGAAAGTAAAGTGTAACAAAATGTTCGTACCAGTTTTGGTCTAAAGTCCATAAGCAAACATGAGTAAAAAATTAAATGTTTTTACTTTCTAGGTTCACTAAACTGCCTGGCATTAAACGAATTTTCGTTGCCCATTGTTTAGGCTATATGAGATCTGAACTTCTCAAGGTCTCTCTCACTTTGGGTCCCGCTGAACTTTCCCACCAGAGCACTCTACTTCTTCTATAAACTACACGTTTCTATAAACCTTCATACAAGATACTTCATTCAAACACGGTACCAACCGTGATACAAAATACCTACTCAACGACAATTTACTTTAGATGTCTCAAGGTTGTTTTATTCTTAAATTCTTTGTGTTATTCCATACAACTTTGTGCGTGTTGTAAGGGTGTTCGTCCGACCGGTTCAGTTTGGCGCTGGATGGAGTGTAGTTTAGCGCTTCGCCGCCAAGAGTAGCAAAGTGCATGCCTTGCTAGAGGCATGGGAGAGGAACAGGACTCTTGCTGCATATCCGGAGCACAAACGGGATAACTCCCTCATTTATTGTAAACTTTATCAATAAAGATTTTATATTTTGTTAATCTACTTTTTCGGCTAGAGGTAACTGTAAAAATTTTAACTCTAAATTCGTACATGCGTCATTTATAAGGTAATTATTGATTATACTTAAAAATGTTTGTTTAATTGTTAGTTTTAATTCACTCTATGTTGGTAAATTAAACCAAATGGTAAATTAATACCATTTGTCCACTATATTCTCAAAATTTGAATAAGTTTGTTAATGAGCTAGGAACCAAGAAAGGCCAAATTACCAGTTTAGGTAGCCATATATCCGTAATAGATTTTTTAAAACTTTTCCTTCAATACACTTATTACTTGTAACAAGACAAACAATTTTATTCAAAAATAATTGTTGATAGGCGAATTAAAATGATTATATGAATGTGGATGACTTGTGTAGTTTTGTTACTAACTGAGGTTAACTTGTGCTCAGAATAGGTCATTTATGCACAGCAGGGCAACTAATGGACCTACAGCTTTACGTGGAATCCGAACCACGTAGTATTGGTCTTATTTTCAGCTGATTGACGAGCCTGATACTCAGTTCTCTCCACTTCTCAACATACGGACACTGACTACCTCCCAACATGGACACCCCAGACTTCTGTAGACAACAATAACTTTAAATTACTAATTTAGAATTTTTGTTTAAAACACTTTATAGTTTAAATTATTATTTATTGGCAATACCTAACTAATAGACAACAATTTGTTAACATTAAAGGTGAGTGTTCTTCACTAAGAGAGGTCAAGACAGGTGTACCACAGGGTTCTGTCCTTGGTCCTTTCCTGTTTGTCATTGCAGTTAATGACTTGCCATTAATATCCCAGTGCGTTCGGTCTTATATGCAGATGATACAACAATATTTAGCTCAGATAAAGACTTGGTACGATTGAAGAGTGTTATGGATACTGCTCAAGATTCTGTTCTTAATTGGTTTAAGTCAAATATATTGGTTTGTAACGAAGAAAAAACTCAAAATTTATTTATTAGTTTAAATAATGATTGTCATAATAAATCAGTGAAACTGCTTGGTCTTCATTTGGATACAAAACTAAATTGGAATATCCACATTACAGAGATTTGTAAGAAACTGTCCAGAGTTGTTTATCTGTTTTGGAAGCTTAAACCCTTGATTGATCCTGATTTTTTGCGTACAGCTTACTTTGGTATTTTCCAGTCCCACTTGCAATATGGATTAATTCTCTGGGGCCATTCTTCTGATGTGGACAGCATTCTTTTATTGCAGAAAAAAGTTGTTAGAATTCTGGCAGGTAAAAGTCCTAGGGATCACTGCAAACCACTTTTCATTCAACATAGAATACTTACAATCACTAACCTTTACATACTTACTGTGTTGCTTTATACAAAAAATAACCTACATGATTTTCTAACTAGGAACAACATACATGGACATCTAACGAGACAAAACACACTCCTGGACATACCTCAGCACAGATTGGCAAAATTTGGTAAGTGTTTCAAAATTTACAGTATAAAATTTTTTAACAAGCTGTCTGAGTCTGCTCGTACAGCTGATTTCTTTAGTTTTAGAATTTCTATTTTCAATTGGCTAATCAATAACCCTTTCTATAGCATTAGGGAATTTTTGGAAACCCCTGTGAATATAGAATTTAAGTAATCATTAGGCTAGTGAAAGACCGAATTGTTCATGACTACATATTTTGGTATGTTATTTATATTTTTTAATTATTTACTTGTAGTTTTAACACCTATGTACTTAACTTAATATAACATATTATGCATGTAACTTTCTTAGTTTTAACATAAAAATTGACTATGCCTAATTCATGTTACTATGATCTCTGGCAATAAAGTTCTTGATTCTTGAATATAAACTGTGTAATTTGGCTAGTAAGCCATGATCAACGGCTACTTTCATTCGTTCTGGAGCAATTCAGTAATATAGTAAATTTTTTAATGTATTTTTAAATTACAACTTAATTGTCTTACAAATTCGAACAGTTTGAAATATGAATCAATTGTGCTATGAGTCAAGTGAGGTTTACTTAGGCTAAAGCTCCAGATAGGTAAGATAGGCTTGTCGACAAGCCAAGGGAAAATGAAAAATATCTTAGAGCAAAAACATGATTACAGGTTAAAATGTTAGCCTAGTAGACGCATTGCATTTCAGAATAATAAACAAAAAATCAGCAGATGTGTAGATGTTCGATGTAAACTATCTAACACACCTAATGAACCCCGCGTCGTTATGACCATCGATTAGAACGTCCAGTAATAATAGTTAGTAGCCGCTCTACAGTAATAGTAATATATTTCCTAAAAATTATTACGTTTCCACGTCGCTCTGATGGGGTCGGAATCACCGTGCGATGTCATCAAGGCCGGTGCAATTTGACATCCAGTAATACACCTCAGCATTACCACCTCCGAAGTTCCCAGGAGACACCGGTAGCTTCGTGGTCCGTGACCTAACCTACCGCCGTCACTACTGGCGCCCAAACACCGCTAAACGTCTAACTGGACTATTTTTTTCTTATCTCGGCCAGCTGTTTCCAGCTGGAGAGAATGAAGATGACCGTTTCATCTTTTTGTAAATAGTCTGTCCGTGAGTTAAACTTTTGTATAAAGTGACAGTGCGTGTGATCCACTTATGTGGAGCAAAGTGCTGAACTGTTCACAGGAATATATTATTTAATAATAAGTATGGAGGAATTGAATAATTTCACATGGTTAATTTTGATCAAAGTGACCGAATATGACCGGAAAAGTTTGCTCTATAGTTAGGAGGTTAGAGCTCATATTTCCAGTTTGTTTTTAAGGAGTAGACGATGGAACATTGGTATTTAAACCCCATAGTCCTTTGTGTAAGATACTTTCTTATTATTTATATAAAATATTTTACTCTCTGTAACTCCATTGTTATGCTATCGGTATTATTCTGATTGGTCGTATTTAACAATAAATGGTAAACTAAATACCTCTTTTTTGTTCCCAGTGTGTAAGTAAAGTGCACCTGGAGATGAAGAGCAACCTTCGAAACCACTAGTGCAGAAATAACTCTATCTGAAGTTGAAAAGAAATAGCAAGTTTTATTATGAAATGTCTCACTGCAAGGCTATTGGTTATTTGAAACCATTTATAGCGAACTGAAACACTTGAACACTACATAGGCCTACCTCCACCACTTCACACGTCTAATACAAACTTACTTAGGATCCTGTTAATTTAAGAAGAACACTAATTTCAACTAACTGTAAAAGCACAAAGGTTTTAAGCACCAATTCATAAACATTAAGTAGATATGACGAAACCTTGAAGATGCAGACAGTTACAGTAGGTGGGCGAGACGACGAGGCTAAAGAGTCGTTAGAACAAGGGTCCGAACAGCTCGACACGGACGACATCTCCATCAGGGAATGAGCATTTGCATAGAAGCTGGCCGCTCCGCTGTTTACATTCCTATCATTTGTAATACTTATATCGCAGTACACATAAATATAGCGGTGAATGAGACTGGTTTACCTGGGAACCTGTGCTGCGTGGGTCTGGGCTGTCCGCACAACGGTCAGTTCGATACGACCGACGTGCTCGTACCACAGAAGCTGGCTACTCCGCTGTTTACATTCCTGGCATTTGTATGGGGTTTGTGTGGCTTGTACAAGGTTTGTCAGTGGTGACTAAGACTGGTTTACCTGGGAACCTCTGCTGCGTGGGTCTGGGCTGTCTGCACACACGATCAGTTCGGTACGACCGACGTGCTCATACCACAGAGGCTGGCCGCTCCGCTGTTTATATTCCTATTATTGAAAAATACGATGGTATGATATGTCCTTTGTAAGAGGTGTTTCCTGTCTTACATTAATTAATTGTTAAACCGCTTAGATGGATCAAGTTAGATGGTTCAAATTAGATGGTTCAAGTTAGGTGGTTCAAGTTAGGTGTTCAAGTTAGATGGTTCAAGTTAGGTGGTTCAAGTTAGATGGATCAAGTTAGATGATTCAAGTTAGGTGGTTCAAGTTAGATGATTCAAGTTAGGTGGTTTAAGTTAGGTGGTTCAAGTTAGATGGTTCCAATGAACCAAAGAATCGTTGCGGTCAATTTCATTCCGATTAATAATAGTTTTGTTTTTTAATATCGGCCTTTTTAAGGTACTAGAAATGTTATTTTCTAAAAGACTGAAACTCTTCTTTTAATCAGTTAAGACACACAATTTCTTCATGTATTCATACTCCAACGTCGGTAACAATCTTCTGTTTGTGGAAAAAATGCTTCTAACATTCGGAGTGTAATGTGTAAAACGTAAGGACAATGCTGTACACCTCGACATCGAGGTAGCAGTGCGTCAAGATCATGCTACTGATTTACGTTGCAGTATTGCTTTAAAACACATAACAAATTGATTAAACGTAGTATTTTTGCTTTTTGTTAATCTTAATTAACTGACAACCTCGCTTGACTACGTAAAACGTTACTTAAATATTGATGAAACTCTACTTTAATATTTAATTCAATTATGAATTTACATTCCAAATGGAAAACCTATATAGAACAGCTCGTGTTTGTGATTAAGTAAATCAGTTTTCGCACTCAGATACCTTTCTTTGTTTCTCCCTAAATCTGTTATTAAGCATACTTATTTAGGATGTTTTCATAGTTTTATAATTTTTGGTTGTGCATTTTGGGGAACTGCTGCCAAAACACATTGTTAATGTATTCAGACTTCAAAAAAGGCATTGAGAATTATGTGAATTCAATGAGAAGGGTAGTTGCAATGCTACTTTTAAATCTGAGAGAATCGCGACTCTTCCTTCAACTATAGTGTACTCCGCTTCTCTCCTTGTTCGGAAAAATCTCATTTTTTTACCAAATGTACACAGTCATAATACTCGAAAATGAGTAATCTTTCCATCCCTCCATGCAAGAGAACTTCAATAATTTAGTAGTATGATTTCAATAAGCAGTATAATTCCGTGTGCACTTACTATTTAGAACAATTCATATGTGAATATAAAAAGAGCTCCATCCCTAAATTCGTTCAAAAAGTTTCTTAGATCAAATTTAATAGAAAATTAATTTCATAGGATAGGCGACTTATCCTATTATTATAAGTTAATGTGTCTCTTATTATGTTATAATAGGTATTTTTAATAACATAAGTTTTTTAAAAACATAACAAAAATGTCTAGTAATAAAAACATGACTATGTTTAAAGCATGGTAATATGAACAATACATCTATTTGAATTGATTTGACTTAATCCAAATAATTCAACTATCCAAAAAGCATAATGGCACATTTAAGTTACAGTATTAAAATGTTATTATGAAAAGCATTATTTACCAAACGTGTAGGCCTACAACAAGTATTTTTCACAACACTACCATGAGTTCAGCTGTTTTCGTTAAGTGTTTATAACCAGCGAAACGTCATATTTCCCACAGCTGTCTATTATGGACAGTCGAAAGTAAGATTGTTTACGTTCGAAAATTTTCCTCTATCAACAACTCAATAACCTTCAAAAGCTTTTAAAAACACATTCTTGTTATAGTTTCGTATAAAATTCCTAATAAAGGAATATCTATTTCCAACAATCATAACTGTACAATTAATTTAAATGTGCATTAAAAATAGTAGAGCTGATTTTATAAAATGTTCCTAATTAAATAAAAAATTAACATTCCAACATTTTTTATTCAGTATTGTTGTGAAAAATATCGTTCAAAACTCAAGTGAAAATGTTTTACATGTTCTCGACCAATTGAAGTGCTCGACAAGTATCGCACTTCAAACATATGGTCTAAAGCATGCAAAATCCCATTTTCCACTCTTGTTATGAAATATACTATTTATTCCGTCTGTTTTTTGTGTCATTTGTTTTCCACTTCAACATTTCGTTGTATAATGTACGCGTGATTTCTAAAGTGATTGATATTTTGTATTTAACGTGCTTCTAATCCAAAATAAACAAATCAATTAGAACCCAGATGTAGGCCTACAGAGTACATAGAGGAACAAGTTGTTCGACAGGACATAGAGTAACTCTAACAAAGATAAATCAGCCGTTATTACCCGTAGAGTACAGTCGGGCCGTGTCTAAACATTGCGAGAAGCGCCGAAGGTACGTAATGAAGAGCTCAACACATGATTTACAAAAACCTCACGAGGTCTCACGACCTTAACTAGGATTGTTTGTTATTTGTTCTTCTGATTGCCGAGGATTTATTGTAAGGTCAGGCCCGTTCCTTAGCCTCATCTGTATTACAAATACCCGAGGCCCCGCTGCGCCGCGTATCCACATATTGGTTTTGGGTTTTGGCCTCTGGGTCGTTCACTCGCGCCACTGGTGCCACCTGCCGCGCCAGCACCAACAGTCTCAGGAGACAGTTTGGTAAAGTGAACCTGTTCCAGGTGAAATATTTCAAAATTCAATAATTATGGTACAGTCTTATCGATAGTTTAATTATTACACATTCGTTGTTAAAATAAACGAAAATTTA
The DNA here is from genome assembly GCA_035578905.1 of Stictocephala bisonia. NCBI lineage: Eukaryota > Metazoa > Arthropoda > Insecta > Hemiptera > Membracidae > Stictocephala > Stictocephala bisonia. The sequence continues at coordinate 1,423,600 of JAQJVL010000113.1, forward strand.
AAATAAAACTAATCATTACAAGTAACTAATACAAATTGAGTCACCTATAAGAATAAAACATGGAATGGAAACATATTAAATGATGCCACTCATTTACTTGACAGATAAATAAAATGAAACGGTCGTCTTAGGTATGATACCGTCAACGGCCGTGTCTGAGAGGACGGGAGGTGCAGCAACAAAGTTGCAAAAATATCATTTTCTACAAATGTCAAAGTTTTTAATTTTTTTATTTATTCATAAGACGCCAATTGTCAAGATATGGGCGAATATGGATTTCAAATGAGTGTGATGAGTGTAGATGAGCGAATGAGTATTACGGTAGTCAAAGGACGTTGACATGAAATCAATTAATAATTTATTTAAATTCTAATAATTTTAGTAATTACGTTTATTTTTATACTGTGTATACAATGTTCAATAGTCTTTGGAATTAACGCGTCTTTATTTCAGGCAAATTTAGGACTTTTAAAGTCATCTCTTCCACTTAACCGCACAGAATAAAATACATTTCTTGAATTTTCAACAAACAAACCTTTAACATTATATATATCTTAATAAACAAAATAATCAGAAACATACTACAGAAGAATAAAAATTATAGAATTGTCTTAAACTATCTTGTGATTCTAAATACATTTTTCATAAGACTATAAAATAATCAGCTTCTATTGTTCCAATTACACTTATTGTGTCCTTGACATTCTTGAGTGAACTATCAGTGGGTTGTTGACCTTGGCAGACCACGTGGGTAAATACACCCCCTCCTGAGATAGGGGAAGAAGTAGTCGCATGTCCAGCGTGAATGAACCACAACTACCCATGCGTGTACCATGCAACCTCTGCCCTGGTCAGGGATGTTCCATCTTTTATGTCATTCGGTCTGTCCTGACTGTCTGTTTAAGTAACACTTCTCTTTGTTATGAACGTGCATTTATCAAGAACAAAATGTCATCTATCGGCTACAGGTTCTAAAACATGCTTATCAGTATTTAGTTAAAGTTGCGTGATAGAACATTGACATGTACTGATAATTTACCTTATAAACGTATTCTGTTAATTTTACTTAAGTGCAAGAATTGAAGGAGGGTAAAATTAAAGCTACGTATAACTTGAGTACGATGAGTTTCAATCGGTTTGTGTAGGAAAATAAATGTCTACACAGAGCATTTCTTGTTACTGTGTAGGCCTACTTTAGAATAAAAATCAAACAACATGGTGAAAAAAAAATGCTAAATCTACAATTTCAATGGGTAAAGGTGGTTTGAAGGGAATTTCTTCTGAATGTATATGATTAAATGTAACATTTGTAACAAATTAGGCTGAATTCCTAAAAAGGTTTAAAAAATTAAGATTCAAACGATTATCTGTTAAATTTCTTTACATTATCCATATGATATATGTTTTTGAATAGATTTCGAGTAAGACATCTATTAAGTTAGTGATGCCGGAGTACACATGAACTACAAGGAGAGTGGGTGATTCGTCTGCAGACGTAATTGTTGGTAGGAAGGGTGGTGCTTCGCCTGCAGACATAATTGTTGGTAGGAGGGGTAGGTGGTTCGTCTGGAGACGTAATTGTTGGTAGGAAGGGTGGATGGTTCGTCTACAGACGTAATTGTTGGAAAGAAGTTTCGGTGGCTCGTTTGCAGACATAATTGTTGGTAGGAAGGGGGTTGATTCGTCTGCAGACGTAATTGTTGGTATGAAGGGGGTTGATTCGTCTGCAGACGTAATTGTTGATAGGAAGCGTGGGTGATTCGTCTGCAGACGTAATTGTTGGTATGAAGGGGGTTGATTCGTCTGCAGACGTAATTGTTGGTAGGAAGCGTGGGTGATTTGTCTGCAGACGTAATTGTTGGTAGGAAGCGTGTGTGGTTAGTCTGCAGATGTAATTGTTGGTAGGAGGGGTGGGTGGTTTGTCTGGTGACGTAATTTTTGTTAGGAGGGGTGGGTCTGCAGACGTAATTTTTGGTAGGAAGTATTAGTTCTTCGTCTGCAGACGTAATTGTTGGTGGGAAGGGTGGGTGATTCGTCTGCAAACGTAATTGTTGGTATGAAGGGGGTTGATTCGTCTGCAGACGTAATTGTTGGTAGGAAGGGTAGTGATTCGTCTGCAGACGTAATTGTTTGTAGGAGGGGTAGGTGGTTCATCTGGAGACGTAATTGTTGGTAGGAAGGGGGTTGATTCGTCTGCAGACGTATTTGTTGGTAGGAAGCGTGGGTGATTCGTCTGCAGACGTAATTGTTTGTAGGAGGTGTAGGTGGTTCATCTGGAGACGTAATTGTTGGTAGGAAGGGGGTTGATTCGTCTGCAGACGTAATTGTTGGTAGGAAGCGTGGGTGATTCGTCTGCAGACGTAATTGTTGGTATGAAGGGGGTTGATTCGTCTGCAGACGTAATTGTTGATAGGAAGCGTGTGTGGTTAGTCTGCAGATGTAATTGTTGGTAGGAGGGGTGGGTGGTTTGTCTGGTGACGTAATTGTTGTTAGGAGGGGTGGGTGGTTCGTCTGGAGACGTAATTGTTGGTAAGAAGTGTGGGTGGTTCGTCTGCAGACGTAATTTTTGGTAGGAAGTATTAGTTCTTCGTCTGCAGACGTAATTGTTGGAGGGAAGGGTGGGTGGTTCGTCTGCAGACGTAATTTTTGGTAAGAAAGCGGGTGATTTATCTGTAAACATATGAGTTATGGAGAGGGTGGGGTGTTTGTACAAAAACGAATGAGTTCTGCGGACCAGTGGCGAGAGTGGATTTTTGTTATTTGAGTTGTAAAAAGTAACATTCCTCGTCCAGCTATATGACTTTGAAGGGTAAGCGGTGATGAACTCAGTTGAACATGGATAGTCTTTACTGCACACTGAATGTGTGTTACAAATTAATTCTCCCTTATAAAAATTAGCTCTCCCAATGACAAATTAGATTAAACTTATCAGCTGATCAATTACCAAATAAGTGTTGGTTTTTATTGGGACTACACGTCTTGTGTAAGGAACTGTTCTTTAACCAGTTACGCTGGCGAATATAATCGGAACACGTCCAGTATACTTAGTGACTGAAATATGAAAACTGTTGTCAGTTAAGCTTTTATGAAGTTACTTAGATCTTAACCATAACTCAGTGTTAAGCTCTCTCGTACGTTTGAACATGAATTTAGTTGAAAGCTTCCATCAAATAAATGTTTTTATTTTCTTTGCCTCTTTCTTAGATATAATATTAATGAAGGGTGAATGTAGAGACGTGGTGTAATCAACCCAAAACACGAGTTAATTAGGCTAAAACAACTGCTAGGCATTAGAACATTAGGTACATAAATCACAAACAGTAGGCTTTAAGGGTTGATAAGAGGTAATTGTTGGGGGAGAGTGGAGCGCGGAGACACGGTCGAGTGATTGTGAACAATTGGTGGACACCCGCCGGGGGTGGACTAGCCCTCTTTCCTATGTGTGGATGTCATGAAGTGAATTGCAGTATATTGTTTAAGGTAACTATTTATAGTCGTAAACGATTTGACCACTCACGAATAGTTTTAAAGTACGCTGAGACTATAAGCATTATCGTCCGTCGAATAAAGCTTATTTTAAATTTTGAATTTTGTCTTCTGTTGTGATAATTACAAGGAGGTTATTTGTCAGTGTTGCCAAACTAAACGGCAAGATCTCACCTACCTTTGATTTAGTTGGATATATTTTTTGAACTTATTTTATAAAGGAACAGTTTCATAACCCAGTTTTCGATTTAAGGTAGTTCGGTTTTTTTCTCGATCAGTTGTTTGATTTTTAGCATTAGTTTTGAGATGTTTACTGTTAAAGGTTTGAATACATGAATGTAGTCCCATAACATGAAGTATGCATTGAATAAGTTAAACAAACGTAAACAACGTATAAACATATGGGCGTACCTGGTGAACTAGTTGTACCATAATTTTGTTTATTTAAATACGCATTTGAAAAACTAATTAGATCTTTTAATTTAAAATCAAGTTAATTACTGCTTGAGAATATTTTTAGCAAATTATTTTTCACAATAAAATAATATGGTTTGTTCGATAAATTTAGAAAAAATGTGTTCTTTTGGTCTTTATATTATGAATACATGTGAACCCAATGTATAAAGATTTAACAACTGCACACTCTTTCATCAAGCACACTTAACTGTGTGCGGAAGGGAACTAACTATACTTAGAGCTCGTTCATCTACCACCAGCTTACTTACTCATAGTTAATATTGAAAAGATTACTTCAATAGATAATTGATATAATCAAGTATCTAGCCATATTTTATAATTATAAATTACAACTATGTACACATTTTTCGTTTATCAATAAAAATGTAGCCTAACTTATTTTTATTTTAAAATTATGTTTTCGGCCAGGTGTATTATGTGCCATTGTTCCCATCGTTTGTTAATGTATTAATTTTCAAATATTATTTTATAAGTAAAACTTTTTAAAACATACAAACCTTTTTAGAAACAAAACAGCACCCCTGTATCTCTTTTGCAATTGATGAAAGAGAAACATAGACACGGACTTCTTGGTATCTTCATTGTTTGAAAATTGTTGGTTGGCGAGGAATTAACTAATAAATAATAAAAATTAATTTTCATTTAAATATAAATTACAACCTCCGCTTCTTTAGAGGTACAATTATTGACACATATGTAGACCACTTAGATAGTGAACTTGCTTTTGTACTCCACGCGAGTTTACAATATTAAACAATAATAAGCTGGAAATAAAATAGTTGTTTCTTATAATGTATCACAACAATTCTAATAACTTAAGAACAATAATCTTATTATGAAGTATCAAAATCAAGGCAAAACTATTGTAATTGTATACATATCCCTTGGTTCAAGCCAGACATACGGCGAGAAATCGATACCAGGTGAAGGCAGGTGTGCTGGCCCAGTCCAACGTTCCCCATCGTCTTCCCATACAAGTTTCACAAAAATAACAGACAAAAGTATTTAGTTATTGAAAGTTAAATATTTGTAGTGACGCATTTAATATTATTTGACTTACATGAGACTTAAGTTTTTTTTTTAAAGTTTAATTCAACAACTTTCATTCACTAATACAAAAGTAGTATTAATAATATATCTTTATTGTATTATGAATATGTAACATTGTATTGCAAATGTCAGTAGATTCTTTTGTAAAATATGTTGTTTATATAAAATATGCTAAAGTATTTGGAATTATCTCATTATTATTATGAAGGAGAGTACAAAACTATTACACATAAATGATCCAACTTGGATCAATTTATTTTAAAAAATTCAACGCTTTAATTCAACATATTTGTGTACAGAAATGGTAGTAGCCCCTCATACACACGTGCGCCTATACTAAATTAGACGACTGCCAGATTAGTGTTCCAGGATAATGTTGAATACTTACTAATTTTACTAAGATCGTTGACCCTTTCAATTGAATTTTATTAAGGGAATTTTGTTTTCTAGGAAGGGTATATGGGTATATATATAGAACCCACAATAAAACCCTGTACATTTTTTCTAACAATTTTTTCACTGTAGGTAAATAACTAAGAATCAAGAATATATCATGTTCTCAGCGGAAAAGCCTGGAAAATTGCGAAAAAGAGAAGTGGATCGTGTTAGTCCTGAATTTGTGCCGGTTTCCATATAAAAACCGGGTTCGTAAAATTATCCTTGTTACGTATTTATTGCCTCTAAGTAGAAAGGCTAATTAGAGGTCCAATAGAGAGTACCGACCTTCAGAACAATAATCATAACATTCTACAGACAGTCATTGACGGCCTCAAGGACTGTCCTTAGCTGTGACGTCACACCAGGACAGCTACACTAACGTAGAACCGAGTGTGTGAACAAGGAAACTAGGTCAAGTGCATGAAGAACGTTTGGGAGTGTATACTACCCAAGTCATACCTGGTGGAAGCCGAGGTAACTCCCGATGGTGTAGGTGGCGAACTCTATAGCCGGCGTATACTAGGAATGTAAACACCATGTTATTCTACCCAAGTCATACCTGGTGGAAGCCGAGGTAACTCCCGATGGTGTGGGTGGCGAACTCTATAGCCGGCGTATACTAGGAATGTAAACACCATGTTATACTACCCAAGTCATACCTGGTGGAAGCCGAGGTAACTCTCGATGGTGTGGGTGGCGAAAAACACCTCCCCCTCGCAAGTCAGCATCAGGAGAAACCCGTTCAGCGCCTGCAACAAGCAAGTCAGTTAAACATCCACCCAAAACGGTTAACTGTTTTGAACAGTAATAAAATGGTAATAATTTGCAGGAAATTAAAATGTATAAGATCGAATCAATATTTTTGTTTGTGGTCATTTGTTAAAATTTAAATTAAAACAACTTCATCACGTTTCGATCTAAGTCCACTCCTTTGGAGCTGTAGAAAACCTTTGGAAGTATAAAATATTACATAAAATATCAATATCTTATACCTAGATCTACTGTTTATATAACAAACCAATAAACAATAGTCCTATATTCCTTTAGGTAGGCCTAACTCCGAATAATAGATTGATGACTGTTATAGGACTATAAAGATGGAAGATTTTGATTATATCCTTGTTACTATCTGAGTCTACTGAATTCATTTATTGGTATTTTAATCACTTAGCAATTGGTCAACATGATAGAAACTTTTGTGAAATAAAATCTACCTAAAATTGATGTTATTTTTTTACAAGAGAGCTGAGAATAGATGTTTCCGCTTAACTAGTTTATAGTCCACTCTATACAATGTCCCACGCAGGTATTTCGAGAGACTTTCAACATAGTTGCATTATTCTTTTTCTTACGGGCCTTTATCTTATCACTCAGTATTTCCCGTTTGAGATGTTTACAACCTAAATCACTGCCTTATGTAGTTGGGGTCTCGATGAACCAATCCACATCCAGTGATGGAATATACTGTGATAAACTTCACTGTTCGGTTTTGCTCATTCAAATGACATTTGGCGCTTTAAACGTGGAAGGTGCTCGCCTTTGACTTGGATTATTTGAACTTGATTATACATGAGGTGCCTTTGAAAACATGAGGTGGTCTAGGATTAATATTAACGAACATAAAAAAAGTAAAACACACAGATCGAATATTAATTTAGAAATTATTAACACGAAATCAAAGGGCAAGTTTATGATGAAAGGTTTACTATTTACTTTAGTAAGGTTAATGTTAAATGTAAGCAACATCTTTTCATAGTTCTCTTTTTATCCCACCCTCGCAATGAACAAGACAATCCGAGAAGCGTTCTCAGCCTCCCTTCTATAGTTCCAGACGCCATACTAGCTTACTCTCAATGTCAACTAGGTGACATGCAAAACGAGCCAATCCGATGGAGCGTTCTCAGCCTCCCTTCTATATTTCCAGACGCCATACTACCTTACTCTCAATGTCAACTAGGTGACATGCAAAACAAGCCAATCCGATGGAGCGTTCTCAGCCTCCCTTCTATAGTTCCAGACGCCATACTAGCTTACTCTCAATGTCAACTAGGTGACATGCAAGACGAGCTAATCCGATGGAGCGTTCTCAGCCTCTCTTCTGTACTCCCAGACGCCATACTAGCTTACTCTCAATGTCAACTAGGTGACATGCAAGACGAGTTAATACGATGGAGCGTTCTCAGTCTCCCTTCTATAGTTCCAGACGCCATACTAGCTTACTCTCAATGTCAAATAGGTGACATGCAAAACGAGCTAATCCGATGGAGCGTTCTAAGCCTCTCTTCTGTAGTTCCAGACGCCATACTAGCTTACTCTCAATGTCAACTAGGTGGCATGGAAGACGAGCCAATCCGAAGGAGCGTTCTCAGCCTCCCTTCTGTACTCCAAGACGCCATACTAGCTTACTCTCAATGTCAACTAGGTGGCATGGAAGACGAGCCAATCCAAAGGAGAGTTCTCAGCCTCCTTTCTATAGTCCCAGATGACATACTAGCTTACTCTCAATGTCAACTAGGTGGCATGGAAGACGAGCCAATCCGAAGGAGCGTTCTCAGCCTCCCTTCTGTAGCCCCAGACGCTATACTAGCTTACTCTCAATGTCAACTAAGTGACATGGAAGACGAGCTAATCCGATGGAGCGTTCTCAGCCTCCCTTCTGTACTCCCAGACGCCATACTAGCTTACTCTCAATGTCAACTAGGTGACATGGAAGACAAGCCAATCCGATGCAGCGTACCTAGCCTCCCTTCTGTACTCCCAGACGCCATACTAGCTTACTCTCAATGTCAACTAGGTGACATGGAAGTCGAGCTAATCCGATGGAGCGTTCTCAGCCTCCCTTCTGTACTACCAGACGCCATACTAGCTTACTCTCAATGTCAACTAGGTGACATGCAAGACGAGCTAATCCGATGGAGCGTTCTCAGCCTCCCTTCTGTACTCCAAGACGCCATACTAGCTTACTCTCAATGTCAACTAAGTGACATGTAAGACAAGCTAATCCGATGCAGCGTACCTAGCCTCCCTTCTGTACTCCCAGACGCCATACTAGCTTACTCTCAATGTCAACTAGGTGACATGCAAGACGAGCTAATCCGATGGAGCGTTCTCAGCCTCCCTTCTGTATTCCCATACGCCATACTAGCTTACTCTCAATGTCAACTAGGTGACATGCAAGACGAGCTAATCCGAAGGAGCGTTCTCAGCTTCCCTTCTGTAGCCCCAGACGCCATACTAGCTTACTCTCAATGTCAACTAGGTGGCATGGAAGACGAGCCAATCCAAAGGAGAGTTCTCAGCCTCCCTTCTGTACTCCCAGACGCCATACTAGCTTACTCTCAATGTCAACTAGGTGGCATGGAAGACGAGCCAATCCGAAGGAGAGTTCTCAGCCTCTCTTCTGTACTCCCATACGCCATACTAGCTTACTCTCAATGTCAACTAGATGGCATGGAAGACAAGCCAATCCGAGGGAGCGTTCTCAACCTCCCTTCTGTACTCCAAGACTCCATACTAGCTTACTCTCAATGTCAACTAGGTGGCATGGAAGACAAGCCAATCCGAAGGAGCGTTCTCAGCCTCCCTTCTGTAGTCCCAGTCGCCATACTAGCTTACTCTCAATGTCAACTAGGTGACATGCAAAACGCCCCGTGCGGTATGAGGGATCCTGAGTGGCGCGCGCACCCCACACCAGAGGGTGGTGGTATCGACTTTTTATCGGCGCCCAGGAAGTGTAGGGAGGGCGCCGCCATCGCAGCGGTAAACCCGGGGTCGGCAATTACATGTTCAGCAGAGCTTGCTTTGTCCATCTCTAGACCATTACAATCCCTCCAAGCCAATTCCCAGACAGTATTTACTTGTAATTAGCTTAAAATGAAGCTTCGGAAAATATCATTAAAAATAATTTTACTACAGGACTGCTGAGTTGAATTTTTTCCATGGATAAATATTATAGAATGGATTTAAAATTTTAAATTAAATCAAAGTTTTATAAAAATAAAAAATCATGCTGTACAGGACAGCCAACAAAAGACCTATAAAAAATTTAATATTGATAAAAGGCCTCGTATTGTTCAAGGATAATGTAAAATAGAATCAAATTTCTGAAAAAATAAAAACTTAAGAATATAGTAAATTAAATTATTTTAATCTGTTTCGATTAGGTAGATAATTAGTATTTAGAAAAATTACAGGTGGTATTTAAAGAATTTGATTTAAGAATATTATATTTAAATTTGATTTACTTGATTTTAAAATCGATGAAAATTTAATACCTGAAAAATATCAAAACAATTTACATAAATCAACTGAAACTTAGTGCCTGTGCGTCAATAGACTTTTTAAAACATTGGACGCAACCCGCAACACACCACAGCATCTAGATTGCCTGAACGCGCCTTGCCATATATTACTGGGCTAGGCAATAAATTATTGCCCACGATTATGATAGTAATTCAATGACTCCTTTTAGATTAAAGTTTGTCAAATTACTCAATGTAGATTACTTAATCTACACTACATTAATATTAATAATTGTTTAATGGAATGACTACTTTTATTACTTGGTGTGTTATTACTTTTAATGTTTACGACAGTAATCTGATGTAATTAACACAAACTAAGTAAAACTCATGGTTAACTTAATGATAGCAATAATGGTATTTTATTTATTCCTAGCTAATTAAAGGTTTAGAATTAAATATAGGGTAAAATGGAATCATACATTCGTAAATCCATCAAAAATTCATAGCGTGTCCAGCCTTTTATAAGTATATTGGATTTAAATTTGAAAGAATCTTCAACATTTTTCACATTAATGACAATAATGTAATTATCATTGACTATTGATATGTACAATTAATTAAAGCTATTGAAAATTGTCAGAACAGAAGTGGCTTTGCCCTGTTGAGGTTGTGGGGAAGTGAAGGCATGCTGAAACTCCATAAACCCGTCTCCAGCTCCAGCGTCGATCGGTGATTAATATCAGAAAGTGGCTCCAGTCGCGTGCCCAAGTAGCCCATCATTCAGTCATGGATATTCATTTCTCGTTATGGATATGGATCCCCCCACCTCGATGGTAGACAGGTTGGGCACCTCCGTCAGAACGGATTGTTATTGCCATTTGATATAGTTCAGCAACATGAGGCCTCTGTGTGTGACGGACAACGTGGCCCGTCTGAAAATGAAGGATGGGTGGAAGAGACAAGAGTGACGTTTGGCAGAGACCGTTCGGTGCGAAAGGTGTTTGGAAATCATAGTCATTTGTTTAAGGTTAGTAGGAGGGTCTTTCGTAGTCATATGTGTAGGGTCAGTGGGTGGGTCATTTGTAGTCATATGTATAAGGTCAGTGGGAGGGCCATTCGTAGTCATATGTGTAGAGGGTCAATAGGAGGGTCATTCGTAGTCATATGTGTAGGGTCAGTGGGAGGGTCATTTGTAGTCATATGTATAAGGTCAGTGGGAAAGCCATTCAAATTCCTTTTAGAAAGGTGGATGGGAGGATTACTCCTGTGAATGTTGAGTGGGTGGGCCATGCTAGTCATTTATGTGAGGTGGACAGAAGGGCATTCATTGACCTTCATTTGAGATGGATGGGATGACTACTCCTGTGTGTGTTGATTGGGATCCAAGGTGTTTTCTTAACATACAAAAAACCTCTTGTTGGGAATACAGAGGAAGAAAAATGTATGTTGAAACTGTGGTGTAAGAAAACTAAAAACTGCGTTTGTCACAACTAAATTGCAAGTAAACTGAATTTGAAAATTAAAAGTTGACAGCTATAAACTTATTTCGTCTTCAGCCACTTATTGTTTTGTGTGTTTCTTCAATATATTTCATTGCTTTGAACATTGTGTATAGTAGGTATGTCAATTCATTAAACGTCCATACCATAGAAAAAAGAAAAATTATTAATATTAATAAATGAATTGTCCGTATATCATTGCAAAAGTCTGTTTACTTATTTAACAACCATGCTAAAAACACACGTTGGCTAGCCCATACCTTTACCGTCCACAGTTGTAAATCTTCAGTCTTATACAGTAAAAAATACCTAGTTCTATTTTTTAGTAAGATTATGTCCTTCTTCATTATTTGTTTAGGCTTTATTGTTATTCCACAATTTGGGCCCTTTTACACTCTCTTCACTTTCCAGTTTCCACGTTTCACCTGGTAAGAAAAAAATTCTTAGCTCGTAAAAAAGTGATTACGATGTTATCTGGCAAAACGTCAGTAGGCCTATGTAATTTTACTGCGTAGTAAGAGTTTACTACGAACTATTTTTATATAAATGTGAAATAATCACCTGTCATACTATCATGATGAACCTTCTTGCAATCATTTGAAATGTGAGCGCCAACAACTCAGCTGAGTTGGGGACAGGGACGAACTAGATTCCTGGAACGTTTGAAGGAATCTGCCACATCGAGCGGTCGGCGTAATTACAAGGACTCCAATTGGTCAAAGTGCCGCCAATACTGCGGCAGAAGTGAGCGTACGTACTGGTGCTAACCACAGCGTCTTGCTTGACAGCTGAGAAAAACAGCTGGGAGGGACGATTGGGCTGAGCGGCGTCTTTGTCACAGGACACAAAACGACAAGAGGGAGGTGAAAATTGTTTCACTGAAAATAGCAGCAGCAAGAGAGCGAAGATTTATATTGATAATTCATTCAAAGAATCTTTTACTTAAGAGTACCGTTTCCCTCCTCAAAAATCGCCAAAAACGTGGTTTCAATTTCGACTATTCGGTTCGTAATACTGGGACTGTCAATTGATAGGACCAGTTCTAGTGGACCATAACTTGGCTTTTACCCAGACCTATGATTCTGTTCATGTGATGTTCTTTATCGAGAGAGAAGCTCTCGATAATGCTTGGAGAGAGAAGTGGGTAAATACAATAAATTCTAAATTTGACCCACAGCAGCAGGCAGGCTTGGTCATCATATCGAAAATTCTCTACCGATAAGCCCCATGGAAAAAGCACGGGGTTAATTCGAGACCTATGGTCATAACAAAACGGACAGGCTTATCTAAGTCAACCTGCCAACCTTCTGACAAAAAAGTTGTATTCAAACTGAATAAGATCAAGAGAAGCCCACAGGCACCGTTAGAAGCTCCTAGGCCCTTCACTATCCAAGAGTAAAATGAAGCGGTCACGACTCTACTAATTGGGAAGGAAATCGGAATTGATGACATATTCCTGGAATTTCTAAAACATGATAGCTTAAAAGTGAAACATTGGTTTCTAGCAGTCTTCATTGCCATTTTGGCAAGCGGCGATATGCCCAAAGCCGTTAATATATCTAAAATAATAGCTGTTTTGAAGCTAGGTAAAAAACCAAAACGAGCCGAAAGTTGCCACCCTATAACTCTTTTAAATGCCTGCTATAAGTTGCTGGAGAAGCTTATTTACAGCTGATTATCACACATTCTCAATGACAGCAACCCTGCTGAACAAGCTGGTTTCAGATCTGGTCGAAATTGCTACGACCTGGTACTTTCTTTTATGGCTTTCATTGAGGAAGGGTGTGATAAAAAAGAAAAAAACATAAGCAGCATTTGTAGATCTTTCAAAAGCTTATGACACAGTCTGGAGAAAGGCATGTTACTTAAATTTTATGACTTAATGCAGTAACCTCGATTGATGCAATTTCTGAATTCCACCCTCAGCAACAGGTTAATTGAAGTTTGTCTGGGTCGCAAAGAAAGTTCTTTTAGGCATGTGAATGGTGGACTGCCACAAGGCTCTGCTTTTGCTCCTCTTTTATTCAGTCTATAAAACTAAAATTCACGCCACACAGTCTATTAAATTCATATATGCAGATGATAGTGCTCTCGCAACTCAACATGAGGACATATAAGAAGAACACTTACTTTTGATCTAGCGACACTTCAATAATTATTTAAGAACCTTGAGGCTAACGTCCAATCCAACAACGACAGAAGTAACCTGCTCTCACCTGAGTAATAGACTTGCTAATAAAAAATTGAACACCTTTTTCAATGGTGTTAGGCTGAAACATAATAAAAATCCACCATATTTTAGAGTCAGATTAGATCGATCTCTCTGTTTTAAAAGTCACCTACAGAAAACAGCAGATAAAGTGATTACAGAACCAACTTTGTGCAGCAACTTGTAACTTGCTGTATCATTGTGGGGAGCCAACGTACAAGTTCTGCGTACTAGAGCTTTGTCTCTGGTTTACTCCACTACAGTATATTGTACTTCTGTGTGTCTAAACAGTTCACATGTACGAGAGTTTGATATACAACTAAACAGGGCGATGACGGCTATTCAAATCAAATCAAATCATCAACTCATATTTTTATTGTTTATCAGCTCAAATGAGCAATCAAAATTGTTAATTTCACATACATATACCGATAATACATATTTTGGTGGTATTCAAAAATAAAGCCCTGTATATACAATAAATACAATCAGATTAGTGGTTCCTTCATTGCAATCCCTCTACCATGAGGCTTCCAGTGCTGTGCAACGTCCTCCGGATATGAGACGCAAAGACACAATTCCCAGAGAGTTTAAAAAAAATCCTATCTACTCCAAATCTCCCCATTTTGCAAGATATCTCATAACGTGCAGGGCAAGAAAACCCCCACCTCTTCGACTTGCTTCCCTGATAATCTCAAACGATTCTTTTCACCAAAAAACAACTGACACTAGTTGAAATAAAAAAGGCGTTTTAGCCCGCTGACGGTAAGATTGCATGACTACTATAGGGCTCTCAGTTAGCTGAAAATCACACCAACACTACGGTGGTTCGGATTCCACGTAAAAGCTGTAGTCGGATTCTAGGGTCCATTAGTTACCGTGACAATTGGTATATTAATAAATAGCTATTTCTGAGGAACAGTCTACCTTAGTTAGTAACAGTGACTACACTCGTTCATCTACACTCATCACACTCATTCGCCCCGCATATTCGTCTATATCTTGCTTGACGATATGCGTCTTATGAATGAATAGTAAAATTTCACTAAGAAAAGTAGTATTCCAAATAGGAGAATAAATCTGGTTTTATTGGGTTAAAAAAACAATATTAAAACAATTAAAAAAACACACAATTGTACATTTTTGAACTTTCAACCAAGTTTTTTGAAAAGCTGTTCCTAGATAAATTATTCGCCTTGTCAAAATTCATTATATTTCAGCCTTCAAATTTCTTTACACGAGAACCATTAGACACATCGTGCAATACTATCGTTAGATAATAAAAGATATTTATTTATTTGTTTTTGCTGTGATGTTTCGATGTGACCTTGAATACATATGACAATGTAAATAATCTCAACTCTCTCTAGTTTATAAAAGCTAACTGTATTATTAAAGAATCGGTAAATAAAGAAAAATGTCAATTAATAGTTATTATTACATTTTCATAAAAAATACTGACATTAAACAAATATTTTGTTTACAATAACCAGTGCGTGTTATTGGATACACGCTTTTATGACAATAAAGCATTCTTATTTACTACATGCTTTTATAATTCTTAAAGAATTTCATCCAGTCCACTACAAATTAGATCGAACGATAGCCAACATTGTTCAAACTAACTGAACATATCACTAACGGTGAGTTTCCGCGGAGTCATCGAACTGCGGCTAGTGATGACGTACAGACCTTCCTTCCAATAGCGCCCAGAAATAATGAACACCCCGTCACGACTGTAATCTGCGACGCCCAATTAACTCGCATTCACAACTTATTGCTCAAGGCAAGGCTTACTCCTCATAAAATGAGTAGTAATTGTAACGAAATAATTCAAGAAACTTGAGTAATAATTGAAAATCAGTCGATAATTATTGGTATTGAATCCAACTCTTAGAGACTCCAATGGCTGTATCACTTGATTTCATGGGCGAGCACTTACACTTAAGTAAAATTAAACGCATTTAAATTTTGTTTTATATATTTAGGTCAGCTCAAATAATTTACTCAACGGACGTTAGTGTAATTTAACAAAGCTGGACATTTTTAAGGAAAGGCTGATTTCCTCTTCAACCTTACTCTGCCCATGCTCCATAAACTATTGATTTGTGTGGAGAACTATCAGCCAGAGTAAAGGGGAGAACCAGAACAAGGTGAATATTATTGATAAAAAGTAACAGTCAAGCCCAGGATTTGAACTTGCGCTATCTCTAAAGGCCCGGTTTCCTAGCTGCCGAATTACGCTGCGGGTTGCGGCACTGACAGTAGATGACTGGCTCCACTGTGTAATTCCGGAACTTAACACACTATGTACAAGTGGATTAAATATTTATACAGTGCATATCCCCTAAAACTGAATGGACACCTTTATTGAGTTGGTATCACTTAAACAACATGAAAGAATTAACATCAACATGAGAGATTAAAATCAAGGAAAATTCCTAAAAAATTTAGTGGATGGATTTTAAGGTTAAATTTTAGGGTATGTGAATAAATGAAAATGTCATGATTTTTGTATAAACGAATTAATTCATTAGTCCTCCAACGACAAATACTGTGAATACAATTAGACATTTTACAGCAAAAGATGCAAATAGTTTATTTTTCTTTACCATATTGTTGTTTTCAAAAATGTTGAAATAGCTGGAACAATAGAGATAGGCCTGTAATTGTTCCAGAATGGAGATAGCTTTTAATTTTTTTTCTTACTATCTACGTTAGTGGCATTTCAACATTGTGTTATAACGTTGTTGAGGGAAAACGGTCCTAACCCCTTTAGCAAATTTAAGTGGGCCTCCAGGGATTTGAACCCGTGACCCTCTGCATATGAAGCAGAAGTACTAACCACTAGGTTTAATTTAATTCGAATGTATTCTTAAATTTAATTAAAGAAAATTTAAGTTCTTCACTAGTGTCAATAGCGACTAGTGTTAAAATTATAGTATTTAGATGGTAAACATAATGACTTACGTAGTTTTAATCCTGTTTGAATTTTCTTACATCTTTTCAACTTTAAAGTTATCAAATTTAAAAGTTTTCCAAGACGATTCGAATTGTTAAAGAACATAATTCAACTGATGTAATTGACTGAATGTGAGTTTCTAAATTATATTCATTCTAATTTAAATAATGTTAAAAGTTAGTTAGAAGTTTGGCTTTTTTTCTAGATGGTCTGCTTTCGACATTGTTTTAAATTTGTGTTTTCTACTTTGTATAAGATTATTATTATTATTTATGTTTGTGATATAATATATTTTATCTTCTATAAAAAATATTAGATTAGTTTGTCTCTATTTGATTTGATAAATACTTTTTATACTCATTTTTCACATTTTCTAATTTAGGAGAATACCGTTTATTATTTACACTACTTAAAGTAGAATAGAATAGCATAATTTTTTATTGCATGGACATTTAAAGTAAATGTATCGCAATCGTCAGACGAATTAAATTATAATGTTGATTAAAATTAAAGCAGCCATTCCTACAGAATTCCACATTCATACATACATTTTGGGTCATACATTCTTCACATTCACACAATTAGTCCAATTTAGATACTCAAGCTTCCAATGTCAAACCACCGAATTGTCTCCCAGTTAATTGGCCAATATTAGTTTCCCAGTTGTGGGATAAGAAATCTCTCACGGAGTAAAAGGCTTCAGAAATAAGAACCCTTTTTAACCGTGCCTTGAAAGCCTTTGGCTCAATATTTCTTTTGTAATCTATTGGAAGACTATTGACCAAACGAGCACCTGCTTGTGAGGAAAGGTGCTCGTAGGTTACTGTCCTATGTTGTACGATTCTGTAAATTTCTCTTTGTCTGGTTAGATAATTATGTATTTCACTGCCTCTGGTGAGGACACACTTGAACATACAATAAGATGCAGCCTCTAAAATATAAATGCAAGGCAATGTCAATAGGTTTAACGACTTAAACAAGGGTTTGCAGGACTCTCTAGACTTCAGTTTGGACAATATCCTTAGTGCTTTTTTGCAGTCTCAAGAATCTCATTAAAAGTCAGCTGAGGAACAGCCACCCTAAAGAACAACTCCATATGACAAGTGAGGATAAATGAGACTATAATACGCTCTAAGCATGACTTGATTGGGACATATCTCGGACAGGATTCTTAGAACGTATATTCCGGATGACAACTTGGAGCAAGCCATATCAATATGATTGGTCCAAGATAGTCCCTGGTCGAATATAACTCCGAGAAACTTTGTTTTCATGAACCTCATGCACCTCTACTTCATCTAAGACAACACTCGGCGATTGATCAATTTGTGATGGGTGTAAGGAAAATCTAATAAAATTAGTTCTAGAAGGGTTTATTTTAAGATTGATACTATTAAAATGTTGGGCACAACTATTTAAATCTATAAAAGTTACTCTTTCCAAATCCGAATTCAACTCCTCGCTTGTACAGAGGGTTGTATCATCTGCATACTGAATAAGCCGCCCATGACGCAGTGATGCAGGTATATCATTAACATACACCAGAAAGAGCAAGGGGCTGAGAATCGACCCCTGTAATATTTAACATAACATTCACATATCACATGTTTCTTGAGACATCAAACACTCTACTTTATCGTTCACTATAATCAATATTATGATTGTTGTTCCTCATCGCTTACGAATTCTACAACATTGAAAATCTATTTTGAATCAAGGTATTCTTTTAATCTACTCTTAATCTACATGCAATATTATTCATTTTATGTCACAAATAAAAATTACTAAACTTTTCGATTTTAATTGTTTGAATTTGACTAATCAATTAATTCGTTTAAAAATATGACAATCATTGGATTGCAATTTAACTTATTTTATAAGTGAATGTTTTGGTAAATTCATTGATGTCTATACATTTATAAGTTTGGGCCTTATCGAGTAAAATTTATAATTAATAATTCAATGAGTTTTTTCGTGTACTTTTTCAACTATACAAATATTTACCCTTAAATTTAGGCGACGATATAAATTATAGTTTCTTTATCTATTCTTGTTCTATTACGTTTGGGCATACATAAAATACAAATGAACGTTAGTTAAATAACAAAAACTTATTAAAACATAGGTACAAAATGTACGTTAATTACGGTGATCCATTTCGGTAAGCCACCCGTACTATAATAGTTGTACATTTTGTACTTACATTGTGATAAGTTTGAGTTGTGTGACGATAATTTGTATTGTAAATAAATAATGCAACTAAAACTTACTTTAAAATAGAAATAAATGGGAACTGCACAACTACCTAAAAAACTGAAACGCATTAACACGATGTGACGGACATCCGACACGACAGTCTGCACAAGTACAATACATCCGACACGACGGTCTACACAAGTACAATACATCCGACACGACGGTCTACACAAGTACAATACATCCGACACGACGGGCTACACAAGTACAATACATCCGACACGACGGTCTACACAAGTACAATACATCCGACATGACGGTTTACACAAGTACAATACATCCGACACGACGGTCTACACAAGTAAAATACATCCGACACGACGGTCTACAGAAGTACAATACATCCGACACGACGGTCTACACAAGTACAATACATCCGACACGACGGTCTACACAAGTACAATACATCCGACACGACGGTCTACACAAGTACAATACATCCGACACGACGGTCTACACAAGTACAATACATCCGACACGACGGTCTACACAAGTACAATACATCCGACACGATGGTCTACACAAGTACAATACATCCGACACGACTGTCTACACAAGTACAATACATCCGACACGACGGTCTACACAAGTACAATACATCCGACACGACGGTCTACACAAGTACAATACATCCGACACGACGGTCTACACAAGTACAATACATTTTCGATATTTGAGGATTCCATTTTCAATCAAGAGTTCCAGGAAAAGAAGAAGATGATGATGTTAACATTAAAAGATGCGTGAGTGATTTATACGTGATCTTAACATGCTCATTGTCAGTAACATTCTTACTTTGAGTAGTACTTTTTTTATATATATAGATAAACAAGAAATGTTTGTGATTCACATATTATAAAGAACCAGCCAAGCTACTTGACAAATAGAACCAAAGTTCTTTATAAGTATATATGGGTTAAATATAGTTTTTTCAGTCACATTTATTCACACAAAGGCTAAGACCCTCACGTAGATTATTTGACTGTTTTTCATAAACAGGTTAGTTTCCAGTATAGCCCCCCCCCCTCATGGGTAAAAAGGAAATCAGTTTTCAGTCAAACTACTTTGAATATAGCACTTAAATGAATATCAATAATCGTTAGTGTTTAATAATTACTTAAAAAAATAAATAAAAGACGTTGGAGTCTCTATAACATACCTCCAACTTACACAAAGGACAGCCATCGACAGAGTAGTGTCTGCAGACCCAAATAAACACTGCTGAATTCAAATAAACAAAAGCCAATATTTCAGGCCGAAAATAAAAATGATACAATCTCAGTTATAAGAAAAATTTTCAAATAAATTAATTTGTAAGATTATTTATAAGAACATCAATATAATTCGTAGTATTGGATACATCACAGAGAAGAAAGAAACAGAGGCCGCTTTTTTATGGCCGCAGCGAACGCCTAAGTGGTAGTTATAAAAAGATTTCAGGTGTACATCTTTATACATCTGTAGCAATAATTATTGTTTCCTTGAGGATTTGAGGGTAATAAAGGGACGGTGTCATCGCAAGGTACTACCTCTATTTCTTTCTTCTCTAAGTACCTGCAGGAACATGTCGCCGTCCAGTAAGGAGTGGTCGTAGACGGACAGGTCCCCTCTTCCTCTGTACTGAGCCTCTTCCTTGTCCTTGTGCATAGTCACTGCAACAGAACAGACCAAGCTTGAGTACACTGTAAGTATAAACAATTTGCCCATGCTAACTATATCGCGTTGTTCAAGGGCAAAGGTACACTATCTGCGAATTCGTGAGTGCGGCGTTGCCATATTGTGACATAGAGAGGGCTAATTTGGCCCACTAGTTTGGCCCTCTTTGGACGATGCACTGCAAAGCGGAGTTATATTTATGTACTTTTTAGCTATCTACGATTTAAGGCCAACATAAGAGGTTCGTTTTTGATTATAGACGTTAGATACTTTCCATTCACAAACACCACAGAGAAGAAAGGGACAGAGGTCACTTTCGTATATCCACAGAGGCAGTTATTATAAATATATTTAAACTAATATACATCTTTATAGATCTGTAGTAGCAACTAAAACTGTACATTTATCCTTGAGGATTTGGGGGAATAGAGGTGGCCCTGCCCTCCCCACGGGAAACTGGAGAAATATTATAGACATTAGATACTTTCCATTCACAAACACCACAGAGAAGAAAGGTACATAGGTCACTTTCGTATATCCACAGAGGCAGTTATTATAAATATATTTAACCTAATATACATCTTTATAGATCTGTAGTAGCAACTAAAACTGTACATTTATCCTTGAGGATTTGGGGGAATAGAGGTGGCCCTGCCCTCCCCACGGGAAACTGGAGAAATAACTAATCGACACACATTCAGAGCACTATTTTATGCGACCTCTGTTTATTTCTTCTCCGTACAAGTACACAATACCAACTGTGATTTAGGTTTACCTTCCTACATTTTCCACAGCTATATAAGTCGTATTTATTTATTTTTATTTATTTATTCGTAAGACGCCGATCGTCAAGATATGGGCGAATATGGATTTCGAATGAGTGTGATGAGTGTAGATGAGCGAATGTAGTCATTGTTACAAATTAAGGCCAACTTATTCCTTATAAAGTGTCATTAATTAATAGCCCAATGACAAATGAACAGCCGGTGATTATCAGCTGATCCTTCTCAAAATGTATTGACTCTGATTGGGATCGAACTGAGAACCTTTAGCACATGAAGCTGGGATTTAACCAACTACGCTACCGTACTGCAGAAATATTTGGGTGAATTTCGAGAATATAAAATATCAAACAAATTCTCTGTCAGGTCAGTATTTCCTTCTTAAAATGTCAAAAACCATCAACCACGATGGTCATCATTTCGTTAACTAAACTTATCATAAGGATTGTTATGTTTTAGAATTACGACCAAATAATACAAAAGTGTATGATACTGGCAAACCTTGTTTCACACATAATTGTAAGTTATTATATACTTGTTATATATAATTGTTAATAATATACTGTATTTGATCTGCCAGATAGTTATTTAATCTGGCATTTTTGGTAAACATTATTTTTAATTTGATGAGCTACATTTATATAATTGGAGAAAAGTGATTTGATTTTTAAAAATATATAAACAATAAAATAGAGTAGATTAGCAAATTAATGATGGCAAATAACGTATGGTTTGTTGTCAGCTACCATTAAAAAAGCTCTAATATGTATTTGGATCAAGATCCAAACGTTATGTTGTACATTAATAAAAATATAAAATAGTCTCTTGTCACAAAGCTTAATCCAATCCATGGAGCCATTTACGACCTACCTCACTACGGAGGTAACAGTTACCACACAATATTAACTATGGTGCTTTGTTACGATTAGAAAGAATTTCAAAACAGAACTCCTAGGTGCCCAAAGAAATCCCAATGGGAGTTCTACCAAGGGGAGTTCGGGTGGTTACTAAACCATTGAAATAATGTTTATGTAATACTATTGCATTCGTAGTTAGATTATCATTAGATAATATATGAGTGAATAAACTTTTAGTTACTGTAATGCTATTACAAGAATACGTATTGGGTTTTACGAACGTTTTACACAAATCTTGGTTTTGAAAAATAATTGAATATATAATAGATAGAGAATGTTGTTTTAAATATTAATCAATTAAATGTTAATGAAGTAATGATGATTGATAACTAGTGACTTTCAGGTAAATAATGAAACGTCTCAAATGAAATACGTAATCGTTGATAATAGAACAATTCCTTTAATCGTGATGTAACTTTAATTTTACCTTTTCAAATTACTTTTTAACATTCAGAAATGCAATTAAAAAATACGCTAAAATCAAGTTGGTTTGACAGAGGTATGAATTCAGTTATAACTGATGCAATCCTTAATTAAATAGTTTTTTTTAATTAGCATAATACGTGTTGGTACGTATACAGTACAAGTGAACATCATACAACACAAATTTATTACAATATAGGTACAAAATGCACAAATATTATGGTGATCGATTTCGGTGAACCACGCTCACCATAATATTTGTGCATTTTGTACTTGTATTGTAATATATTTGTGCATTTTGTGTTTATATTGTAATAAATTTGTGTTGTGTGACGTTTACTTGTACTGTAATCCTTAATTGGGTATTAATTTTAATACACCCGGTAAGTGTAAAATAGGTGCGCCTTAACTGGTATTGTAGTAACATGGTGTTGTGTATTCCGTGCTTTTGGAACTGGAAAAATTATATTTTTTCGTCATTTTACCTGTTTGCCAACTAATAAATTACCAAATCCTTTAACAAACAGTTAATGTACAATTAACACGATCCTTTTATCTTATAGGTTTAGTTTAAAAGAACATTAACTGAGTGACAATTTTAATTAAGAACAGTATAAGAACAACAATGAGATAAAATCAATCAAAATAATAATAATAAATTAAAATAATAGCTTAACGTATACAAAGCGGGGACAAGGTATCGGTTTCCTGTCTGAAGTATGTTATGTTATTAAACTTAACATTAACTTAATATTACACAGTGTTAAGACTAAAACACTGTGTATTTCTGTTATCAGAGTTAGAGTCTTGCTGAAACGCTTTGGAACATAAACAGTAGTCGCATACACGAAACTAAACCATAAACCAAAGTTGAAGGTAAAACGATATTTCACCGGAGTCAGAGGGGGGAGCTATACCAGGCGGTTGATTTACCGACGCTCCGCGACGAATAAGTTTTCCCTATCAGGGACAAATTGCCAGATAGATGCCGTCCAGGTAATGGACGCGTGTGCCCATAAAACAAAAGTCAGATGGGGGGGGGGACAGATGGATGAATGACTAATTTAAAGGGCGCGATAAATCATCAAAGTTCCCCCAATGATTAGCGGCCACCTGGGATCAATACAGCTCGCGACCGTTCGACGAAATGCAAAAACGTCGAGTTGCACCGGTGACTCAGACGGCAGGCGGCCTTATTTCCATGCAGCCTGCAGTTAACTGCTGTTGCGTGGTAATCAACACTATAATAATGGTTTGTTTTCTGTGTGAAGTAATTATAATAGTTTAAACTGCTATTGTTTCTATAATTATTGACTAAGTATAACTTAATTGTTATATTAAAGAAACAATCGCTGACAAGTGTGTGCCACTTAAATAGATCAACTATCAAAATCATAATTAGTTAAAGATAAAGTTTAAAAACATTGCGCACTTAAATTAATGAAATATATTAGAAATAAATTCTATACATTACAACTAGTAATATTTTAGATGTCACTTATTATTTAGTAAGTAACTTAACAAACTCCCATACTACTCTCTCCCCGTAAAGTAAGTCAATAATTGACTTTCGGAAAAATTTGGTTGATTGTTTAAGAAGTTCTGTAATATACAAATATTTTGTATAATATACGTATATTGAATTTGTTTAAGGTTTAACTGATTTCCGTGAAGATTGCCTCATGTTAAAACAATAATAAATAACTCATTTGCCATATAATAATATTTTAGTAGAATGTAATTTAAAACTATAACAAAAACAACTCTGTAATAATAATGCTGTAAAAAAGTATCATGCTATTTTAATTGCTTCCGACAATGTTGTGTATTTATGGCCAACACAACCGACCCATAGCATACCTCCAGTTCCGAGAAAGGAATACTCAGAGTAGGAATTACATGCAAATGGCCCTCGGTGCCTGGCGGGCGGCCCCCGGTAGGTTGGGGGTGGTTGTGAGGGTGGGGGCGGCAGTATTCTAATACCTCTCCTGGAAATTGGACTCGGACTTCCTAGAGCAATTATGGGGGAGGGGGCAATGTGATTTTAATACTGTCCCAGTCCCTCGGGCGCTGTCAGTTACTACTGAGCCTTGGTACTCAGCGAATGAGTCATGGTCATTTCAATACTGTCCCAGAGTTCATTGGCCACCGTCAGTACTACCGAGCCTTGGTACTCAGCGAATGAGTCATGGTCATTTCAATACTGTCCCAGAGTTCATTGGCCACCGTCAGTACTACCGAGCCTTGGTACTCAGCGAATGAGTCATGGTAATTCCAATACTGTCCCAGAGTTCCTCGGTCACCGTCAGTTACTACTGAGCCTTGGTACTCAGCGAATGAGTCATGGTCATTCCGATACCGTCCCAGAGTTCCTCGGCCACTGTCAGTTACTACTGAGCCTCGGTACTCAGCGATTTCAATCGCGTAATTAAATATTTGAACAAGGTCAGGAGACACGATGTTTGTCGCGATCTATTTGCATGTTGTACCAGAATGACAACAATACAAAGTCTTACGTTTGTTTACAATTATTATGTTACGGAGACTACATAATTGAAGTACGTAAAAAACACACAATTTAATTATTTCCAGTGGAGAGGATCTTTGGCGATCAATCCAATAGGCTAAGCAGGAAGGGGTGAGAACACTCGTTAATGTATGTGTCGACTTACCCAGAGATTTGTGGGGCCAATCCCCGGGCTCGGCTTATTTATCGCCCCCATACAATCACCATAACGAACACTTGTACCACATTTTACTCATAATCCTACATCTGCTGTAACAGTAGTTTCAGTGTCGGCTGTTTATCTTGCATGGTTGACACTGTGTGACAGATATGTGGTGATTGGTTCGACTGGGATAGCGTGGAACATTGCAAGCAATTAGCATTTTAGCAAATGAGTGATCCATTTTGCCTCAGCCTCTGTATTTAAGTATGCACGTAGTATTTGGTGGGAGTTTATAGTGTAACGTTGACTAACCTTCGACCATATACCTTCACCTACACACATCCTCAAGTAATAAGTATTGATTATTATTATTATTACATTTTACACAACATTTACATGTGTACATTAATTTGTAATCCACAATGATGATCAGGCCATCTGTGCATGGGGAAGGCATTTACAATTTGAATTTAAAACTAATAAATGAAATGAAATAAATGTAATATATACAATATACCGATATGCATCTTGGGAGTGTTGCAGTCAGAGAATCTAACATAAATGTATAATTTTTAAAGTTTTTTTAATAACATCCTAATGTTAAAAAAAAAAAAACATGTTAATGTTTTAGAGAGTTGTAAACTTAACATACAACATAGTGGCTGCTTATTTGTTATAGAGTTTGTTTACATATGTTAGTTGAAATTATTTACTTCTTCTTTTTAAAGTGGATGATAAACTATGGTTCTGGTAGGTTTGTGTGAAAAATTAATCAGTGGGTTAAGTGTGTATCGTAAGATATGATATGTCATGTCACTACAAAACAAGTGACCATCACTAAGTACATACTTATCAAGTTTATCATCCTCAGACCAGAAGGGTTCACATTGTAATAGTAAATGTGGCAAACTACAATACTAATACAATTTGAACTTATATTATAATACATTTTTGTCCTGTGACGTCAATTGTCTTGTATTTCTAAGAACAGGTAAATGCTAATTAAACCATTTTAATGATAAAAAACACAACACTTTAGGAGGTTGATAAAATACTGTAAAAGATGGACCAAATAAATAACAAATATCATTCTAATTAGATCCTATGCATTATAATTTTTATATTTTTAAATAATGTTAGGATAGGTGTCAATTTCTACAATTTTAATCGAACATTTTGCTGAAGACAAAATCATGTTCTCCAATATAAAAAACAAAATACAATTTTTTATTTTACATACAAAAACAAAATGTCAGATTCTCAAATACTATTACTTATAATTAAGGAAACGATTTCATACAACATAAAAATCATAGAACAAATCTATTTTAAAAATAACCATTCTATACGTGTGAAGACTAGTATATCGTCTAAAAATAAAACACAATATCAATTTTAATACACAACAAGGTATTAAGAAAACTAAAATAACTATACAAGAGGACCCCGCTATATTCACTTGAAATTTTTTTTATTGAGTTTGATACACATATACACACACGCGCGCCCGCGGCCACACACACACACACACACACACACACACACACACACACACACACACACACACACACACACACACACACACACACACACACACACACACACACACACACACACACACACACACACACACACACACACACACACACACACACACACACACACACACACACACACACACACAAACACACACACACAAACACACACACACACACACACACACACACACACACACACACACACACACACACACACACACACACACACACACACACACACACACACACACACACACACACACACACACATTTTAACTATTCCTATGAAATCCTGTATTGTTAAATTGAAATACAAACTTTTATTATTATTAATATTGTTTGAGTGAATTCGACAACTCCAATAAATCATGGTTTAATTGCTCTAATTTAACAACGACGTAATTAAATTTAAATTTCAGAGTCAAAACAAGGCTATAAATTAAGGAGCTAATCGTTAAATGTCTAAATGAAGTTAATCTTATGCATTCCTAATTAGTTGCAGAATGTCAAAAGATGTTAATATCATGTTTTTTACCTGAGTTTCCTGTCTGATTTGCTTAATTTGATGTCAAGAAGCCTTAATTATATATGACAGGTGCTTTAGAATTGGCAGGAAATTAAGAAAAAATTAAGCCTATATCGGCATATTATTTGAGCACCTACCGGTTCCATAATTGGCCTTCTTAATTATTTAAGTGTTATATTAACAACTTGGAGCTGTAATCTTAAAACAGTAAGATTCACTTGCCTCGGTTATTGTCGATCAGCCATGCGGTTTGTTGTACATCCTCAACTAGACGTTGTGTGGAGGCCTTTGCCTTTGGATAGGTTTTATGTGTTTGGTTGTTTATGTTTGTGTCTATGGATCGTCACGTGTTTTGGCTGTTTGTGTGTACGAATTCGTTATGAGTTTGGCTAGTATGTTTCCCTCTTCCTTATAATTGAGATTTTGTAGTTTGTGTGTATGGATTTTTATGTGTTGGATGTTTGTGTGTATCAGGTTGTGTGAATTTTGATTGTTTGTATGCATACATGCTTGACGAGTTTCGGCTTTTTATTTGAATAAGTTTTTCTTGATTGTAGGTTGTCATTGTGTAATTTATCGAATTATTTTTGTTTGCGTGTATATTTTTTGTAATTATGTTGTTTTCGTTTTATATATTCTTAAATTTCTTTTAATTTCTACATAAGAATAATTTGTTTGGAAATATTTTGAGTTTCATAATACTTACGGCTACTCTCTACGATCTATAAACCTTAAATGTTTTAATATAGATTTTGTTTGATTCAAGGTTTTATAGTTTGAATTACTCAGTAGTTCCACATCCGGAACAGCTCCAATCTTTAGACGGAGTTTAAAAGTATTTTATAGTTGTAGAATAAATTTACATATAAAATAAATCAACATGTATTTAGATACTGGGAGTTGAGTGCCGGGTGTCCTAGCAACGTAACCCCCTCCCTTCCCCGCCAAGGGCGGGTCGTTGCGTGCGCAACAGCTGCAGTCCTGGAGAAAGAATTCCACGTCTAAATTAAAACCCTTCCAGATATGATATGACAGCAATGTGTTTAATACCATAAAGATAATACGTCTGTTGGATAGCGGCTTCGTGTACATTAAATTCTCTTAAAATATTAATAGTACAACTGAAATGAAGGTGACGCCCTGAAATTACTGGAGCAATTATTTAATTAACTTTCTGGTCTATCACCGAAAACTGACATGCACAGTGCTGTAATTTCTAGCACCATAAAGATAGATTATAAGGATTAACTGAGGCACTTCAAATTAATTTGCAATTCTTCTAATATCACGTTTTGAGAACTTACGTGCGTACGCTTGCATTCAGTAACTAGAGAAAGGTAATTTTATATTACACATGATTGACACAACCAAGTCTTTTTTGTCGACGCAACTCCTCCCTTTATTTCTTAACATATTTATTTATACAGTTGAGGTGTCAACAAATTTGCCCGTATTCGTAGTTGTGCAAATAGGTTTTAATTCTTCAATATTGTCACTTTGAAGGGTATGGGGAGCCCTCAAAGTAAGATTTTTGACCATAAAAATAACATTGAGAGATTTAAAATGAATCGAAAAGTAACAGCTGTTCCAATGTAAATAATGATTTTCTGAAAGTTTTAACAGCTGTTGGGATGTAAACAGTGCTGTTTGTAATTAACTAACAAAATGAGTAGGTTAGATCTTTCATAATGATAAGCCAGGGAAGGATGTAAGCATGGTTTTATTCACATTCGATTATAGGACTCCGCTATACTGGACTTGAAGGTTTCAATTAATTGTAAACTAATTAGTTATTGCAGTTATTTTAGTTATTTAATTAATTAATTTATAAGGAACTAGCTGTGCCCGCCCGCTTCGCCGGTCATAATATTGAGTTTGATTTAGAACCTAATAGCTGAAAGAATTCGAGCATTTTTGCTTCTTCTACCAATATTAGACTTTTTAGGAGGCATGTCATAAAAAGTAAACTGCAAAACAAATAATTATTTATTTTTTATTTTCACGTTTCACCACATGTTCTAATCACCGAGGAAAAAAGGTTAACACCAAATACAGATCACCTGATCAAGTAAAAGTAGTGTGTGCTACACTCTCAAGGTGAAATGTAGAACTACAATAAATCAAAACATATACAGTACTGTTGTTGTGAGAACTTCAATCTGCTTATGGCATGTGAAACTACATTAAACCACACAGTCATATGTTTTTTGTAAACAATTCAGATTCTCTATTTGAATAACATGGGATCTTTAGGAGCCCGTGGGGCGGGACCCTGAGGACGGATCTGCATCAAACTTCACAGAAACCATCTCGGGAGTATACAGGACAACATCCTAAAGTTTCATGGCGATCAGTTGGATGGTTTGGCAGCGCATAAACTTCAAACATATATATATATATATATATATATATATATATATATATATATATATATATATATATATATATATATATATATATATATACAAACATCCTCTTTTATAAATATAGACTAGGGGGCACCCCTGCACGCTTCGCGTGCCAACCCCGTCGTCACTCTCTACGCTCGTGAGGTATGCTCGGCCTGCGGCCTCACTAAGACACTATGCTACAGTCTCATTTTTGGATCTTGGCATGTCGCCTCGTGAGGAAGATCGATCTACGACCTTACCAGGACTCTTAAGCAGTATTCTATGAACTATAAATTTAAAAAAATACCTTTTTAGGAGGCATGTCATAAAAAGTAAACTGCAAAACAAATAATTATTTATTTTTTATTTTCACGTTCACCACATGTTTTAATTACCGAGGAAAAAAGGTTGACACCAAATACAGATCACCTGATCAAGTAAAAGTAGTGTGTGCTACACTCTCAAGGTGAAATGTAGAACTACAATAAATCAAAACATATACAGTACTGTTGTTGTGAGAACTTCAATCTGCTTATGGCATGTGAAACTACATTAAACCACACAGTCATATGTTTTTTGTAAACAATTCAGATTCTCCATTTGAATAACATGGGATCTTTAGGAGCCCGTGGGGCGGGACCCTGTGGACGGATCTGCATCAAACTTCACAGAAACCATCTCGGGAGTATACAGGACAACATCTTAAAGTTTCATGGCGATCGGTTGGATGGTTTGGCAGCGCATAAACTTCAAACATATATATACAAACATCCTCTTTTATAAATATAGATAAGTAATTGTTTATGACCTGAGAAACTGGAAAATATTAGGCTCTGGATTAATCCCTCAAGTACCCTAACTCAATTATCGGCGTGATTGAAGAATCCTTCTCACAGTTCTGGTTGGGACTTGGAAACTGTATAACAACTCTCCCTTGAAAAGAAAAACTAAATCTAATTCTATTTTCTCAATTTGTTATGTTTGCATATTTGTAAAATGGTATTGCCGTCAGTAAACTTATTATTATTAATCTAAGCTGTTAAACAAAAGGAACACGATCTGAAATAGGCTAATTAATATCATTGTGTGCTCGTACTAATAAATATGTAGCAACGCAAGTAGTGATGGTATTATTGTGATTTTACGTTGTACAGTTAATCTACTATTATTTGCCGTCAAAAGTCACAGGCCGTGGGTGAAGGCTGATTTGTAACGAGCGTAGCGAGTGACGGGGTTGGCACGCGAAGCGTGCAGGAGTGTCCCCTAATATTGATTTATATATTTTTCAGCTTTTCAACAAATATATGTCTTTAATTATGCTATGAAAATTGAAATTATATTACAGACCTACGAATTTCTTGCAATGTGCCCTATTTATATTTAACACGAACAATAGTATTTATTTTTAAATAATAATGTAATACACCTACTATTATTAACGAACAACTGTTCAACTATCATCTTGTGTGTCGAGAGATGGAATCACACAGGAATCTAATAAGTAGCCAACATTAATTTTGTACTTAACGGAGTTCCTTGACAGTCTCCTAATCTTTATAATATTTAAATACTGCAGTTAAAGAGGTTTTCTAAACTATAGGGATGAAAATAAAGAACAATATTTATTCTCATCCCTAAAGATATGAAAAGAAAGATATGATTACTGTGATGACATCACTGTAAACAGCTGATAATGTGATTATGTTTCCACTAAAACAATAACAGCATAGGTGGTAATGCAAACATTTCATAAAAAGCTGTGGGGAGCATGTTGGCAGGGCAGTATGTACGTAGTAGGGTGAGGAGTAGAAGGATGGGAAGTGTATCCAGGTTCGTGTCAGTCTAACCTATCGCAAGTAGTGACAATATTATCATACGATGCCTGTCATACTTTTTAATTCTTTATAATAAAAATTGATAGCGTTTGCCATTTGGGGAAAATTATTTTGGTAAATCCTGACTAATGAAGTTTGAAACAAATACACTATGTATAACATGGAGCCAGCGAATGAGACTTGCTGTGCACTCTGACCACCAGACCATGCACAACTGTCATTGGGTCTCTAATTGCCTTAAGCCGGACATTGGCCTGTTTGAAACGAGTTTTATAACACACCGGCCGGCTGGTGAAACTAACAGTGACGTACGCAATTAGGGTGGCAGTGGAGGATTGCACCTGGTGAGGTCCCAGCCGACAAACTCCAGCATTATCAGAGGACCCAAGGATTCGACAGTATCCGACCGACTACACTGTGTGAGAACTACGTGGAGTGCCTGTGGCATCAGGAGGGTCCAACCGGAGTGCCATGCTATACGTTGTCACTGTAACCGAATACCATAGAGCAACTGTGGCAGCAGATTGTGCTAACCGGAGTGCGGTGCCGTACGGATACCGAACACCATGGAGTGACTGTGGCAGCAGGAGGTGACAACTGGAGTGCCATGCCGTACGGATACCGAACACCATGGCGTGACTGTGGCAGCAGGAGGGGCCAACCGGAGAGCCACACCGTACGGATACCGAACATCATGGAGTGACTGTGGCAGCAGGAGGTGCCAACCGGAGTGCTATGCCGTATGGATACCAAACACCGTGGCGTGACTGTGGCAGCCGGAGGGGCCAACTGGAGAGCCACGCCGTACGGATACCGAACACCATGGAGTGACTGTGGTAGCAGGAGGTGCCAACCGGAGTGCCATGCCGTACGGATACCGAACACCATGGCGTGACTGTGGCAGCAGGAGGGGCCAACCGGAGAGCCACACCGTACGGATACCGAACATCATGGAGTGACTGTGGCAGCAGGAGGTGCCAACCGGAGTGCTATGCCGTATGGATACCAAACACCGTGGTGTGACTGTGGCAGCCGGAGGGGCCAACTGGAGAGCCACGCCGTACGGATACCGAACACCATGGAGTGACTGTGGTAGAAGGAGGTGCCAACCGGAGTGCCATGCTGTACATTGCCATGGATACCGAACACCGTGGAGTGACTGTGGCAGCAGGAGGTGCCAACCGGAGTGCCATGCTGTACATTGCCATGGATACCGAACACCGTGAAGTGACTGTGGCAATAGGAGGTGCCACCGGAGTGCCATGCTGTACATTGCCATGGATACTGAACACAGTGGAGCGACTGTGGCAAGATGAGGTGCCAACTGGAGTGCCATGGCGTACGGATACCGAACACCATGGCGTGACTGTGGCAGCAGGAGGGGCCAACCGGAGAGCCACGCCGTACGGATACCGAACACCATGGAGTGACTGTGGCAGCAAGAGGGGCTAAGCGGACAGCCATGCCGTACGGATACCGAACACCATGGAGTGAATGTGGCAGCAGGAGGTGCCAACCGGAGTGCCATGCTGTACATTGCCATGGATACCGAACACCATGGAGTGAATGTGGCAGCAGGAGGTGCCAACCGGAGTGCAATGCTGTACATTACCATGGATACTGAACACCGTGGAGCGACTGTGGCAAGATGAGGTGCCAACCGGAGTGCCATGCCGTACTGATACCGAACACCACCATGGCGTGACTGTGACAGCAGGAGGGGCCAACCGGAGAGCCACGCCGTACGGATACCGAACACCATGGAGTGACTGTGGTAGCAGGAGGTGCCAACCAGAGTGCCATGCCGTACGGATACCGAGCACCATGTAGTGACTGTGGCAGCAGGAGGGGCCAACCAGAAAGCCATGGCGTACGGATACCGAGCACCATGGAGTGACTGTGACAGCAGGAGGTGCCAACCGGAGAGCCATGCCGTACGGAAAGCGAGCACCATGGAGTGACTGTGGCAGCAGGAGGTGCCAACCGGAGTGCCATGCTGTACATTGCCATGGATACTGAACACCGTGGAGCGACTGTGGCAACATGAGGTGCCAACCGGATAGCCATGCTGTACATTGCCATGGATACCGAACACCGAGGAGTGACATTGGCAGCAGGAGGGGACCACCGGACTGTCATGCTGTACATTGGCATGGATACCGAACACCGTGGGGTAACTGTGGCAGCAGGAGAGGCTGACAGGAGTACCATACTGTACATTGCAGTAGATACGGAACACCTTGGAGTGACTGTGGTAGCAGGAGGGGCCGACTGGAGTGCCATGCTGTACATTGCCATGGATACTGAACAACATGGAATGACTGTAGTAGCAGGAGGTGCCAACCGGAGTGCCATGCTGTACATTGCCATAGATACCGAACACCATGGAGTGACTGGCATAAAGCACCATAAGGGGATATTAGGAACAAAAACAGACATCTATATCTTAATGTCCCTTACTGTTTCTGTTTCATAGTTTACTTATGGAACAGAATCACAATGGTCACCAATTAAAGTGGACTATTCTGAACAGAGGTGGCTGCTTTGTGTTACATATATTATTGAAATGTCAGATCACCACGTGCGAAACAAATATACATACTTTCTTGATTGCATTACGATATCGATTTGGTTTTCAAACTATTAAATAGTTCAATATAATAAATAAGTTAAATTTTTATAGTAACTGATAAATTATTTAGATGCAACTTATACGGATTTTCTAATTAAGGCTGAAAGTCCTCCTGCGACACGTAATTCTAGTTTGTAGATATAAGAAAATAGACTAACTCATGTGAATAAATTTTTTATATTTTCTGACAAAGAATTGTAAAATAGAGTATATAAAAAGTTTAGGAATTGATAAAACTAACAAAATTTGGTTTGAAAATACGATATGACAAATATAATCTAAGTTCTGATGGGATATTCATTACCAACCGAGTACGGCTGGAATGAGGGCTAGTTGACTTGTCCGACCGTCATGGTGGGTGGCGGGGCGCCACCCTCCTTAGTCATCGATCAGTCCACCAAATTTAACTGCACTTATCCGTTAGGTAAGCGGTATAATGTGACCGGGGTAAATAGAGTCGACAGGCTTTGTATTGTAGGACGCGTGTTCCGCCCCGCGGGGCGCGCCCCATTTGGCGCGTACAAAGGCCCTTCCACCCCGGCGTTGTTTACCTTCGACACAATTAAACAATTACAGTTGTTGGTCTTGTGGCCGCGACCACAGTCAGTTAAGTGGTGCATAATACCATGAGTCGGCGTTTTTGGAATATCTTACTACCCTTCCATATTTGATGTGCAGCCCTGGTAGAATAACCTGGTTTGGAATTAGGGGAGTTGGATGACGTAGGGTGAGATGAAAAACTTATTCTCCACAGTGCATATGCCGTAAACCTTTAGAGAGTCTGTATTCATTATTAAGACCTCGATCGTAGAGAAATGGGTGAATATGAGGAACGAATTAGAGTGGTAAGTGTAGAAGAACGAGTGTAGTCATTGTTACTAACTAAGGCTTACTGAACTTAAAAAAACAGCCATTTACTAATAGCCAAGTAGCCAGGACATATAAAGGAAATACAGCTTTAGTGGAAACGGAACCACGTAGTATTAGTCCGATTTTCAGCTAACTGACAAGCCACACACTCAGTTCTCTTCCCTACACAACATCACCCTGACTATCCCTCTGAACCCTAAATATCACCCAGCACGTACACTGACGCCAGACTTCTCTAGTAGTGTCCATATCGATGGCAACCTTTGAGTGGACTCCGTGTCAGTATTAAGAATACCGAGCAAAGAAAACACTTTGTCCCCAAGTAGCCAGGGTTATAGCTCTGCGCTACCACGTCCTGATGTTCCTTGTTCCGCCCTACAAGGAACATCAAACAAGCCATTGACTTGTTTAATTTCAGCTACAGTACTTATAAGTTGGAAATCTTAAAATCACAAAATAAAAATTGCACATATTTTTGTGTTTGTTCATATCCTGATAAATTGCTTGGTCTATATTCGCTTGGACGATTTTCAGTTTGCATACACAATAAAATTTCCATAATCTCTGTAAGTAGACGAAGAAGGAAACACTTCTATCATAGATACGGGGACCTATGCTAGAATGCAGTTAATTAGAAGTATTCATGGTTAATTATTAAGCTGATGTCATTGTGGAAGAAAGTTTACTTTAGTATTTACATTCATTTTAGCTGATCCAGAAGTAGACGTAACATTGGAAAATAAGCACATGTTTACTGCATCAACACTTTAGAGAAGGTCATTTGTTAATAAATAGAATAATTTGTAACATACCTAAATCCTGAGGAACATGTTTGTTCCTGCAAAAAGACATAAAACTCAAGAGTGTTCATTATTTGTGATTTTAATTGTTGAATTCAATTTGTACTGTTTCTGCACGTTCCTTAAATATACATTAAGACACAATAAGTAATGCAACAAGCTCGGCAATTTCTTTCAATCTACTTCTCATTAAACCATAAGTTACGAAAGAAATGTCAATAATTAATCTGTTTAGTAGTTTTTAAATTTAAATAAACTCTCGAATCTACAACTACAGTCAAGGCTACGTTTATTCATCTATTTATTTATTAGTCACTATTTTCTTGCTAAATATTATAATTTGACAGTGTAAATTATCTTCTCTGATAGTTAAATAAGCACTTGGAATGAAATGACGACTCACTCTAGGTCACGTGGTCATATCAAGTGTCCAAATTAAAGCGGTGTTTTCATTGTAGGAAAATGCCCCCCAATTAACTGCACCAGGAACTGGAAAGTAATAAATCTCTAAAACATCTCGTATTTGCAAGTAATTAACAACAAATAAGTTCATGTTAACAACTTTATCACGTCCTTCAGAGATTGGCTCTTGCAAAATCCTCCCCCCCCCTCCTCTGTGTGACTGTAGGTCCAATAAATTGTCAACTAATTACACGAAAAATACCGACAAATTTATTTAAAACCTTAGGAGATTTCTAGAATATGAATTTACACAATTGAACATTTATTGTGTGGAGATTAATTGCATGGTCATTTAAAATTAATGAAAACCAAAATAGGTCAAAATATAGAAATCTCAAAACGACCAACAAGATTTAAAAAAATTGTCATCGTTTGCAGCTTGGCAAACTATGGTAATTAAAGATAAGTGACTTCAGACACAGAAAGGAACCTCCACTCTCACTACGTGCAAATTACTCTTGAAGGACGCACCTCTTGCCGGACCAGGGCCTCCTCAATAAAACAAATAATACTTCATGTACACAACCATGTCAGCTTTATACATGCTTCCCATCACATTTTTGACCGTTATATCCATAATGCTCTTGGATGGCTTTCCCAAACTGGGTGTATTTTTGTTTGTATTAATGTTCAACTATTGAATTTGTGAATAACGCAACAAATTTAAAATCGTGTAAAAGCTGTTTTGAGTAATCTAACCTTAAATAGTAATTTTAAAATACCTATGATAGAATATAACCGTCAAAGGACATTAAGTTAATAAAGCATCAATGTAATGTGTTTTCACTGATACCGGTTACGATTCTATGATACAATAATTAATATTTGCTCACTTGAAGCCTTCGCCCTTCAAACTTAACACTCCTATATTTTTCTTATTTTTATCTGAGCTTGTTTTGAAACAAAAAATTGGAATGTCCTCAAAATATTCGCGTTTTAGCATTCTTGGATGTCTTCTGTCTTTATTTTCTAGAAATATAATTCTGAATTTTGAACAAACAAAGCCTTAAGATTTATTCTTCACTCTATAATTTTTTTAACATAAAGTAATTTTTCTAAAATTGTTTTTATGCTATTTTTTGTAATAACTTAACTCGAAAGTTCACATGGGTCTGCTGGCCTGTGCGTACATTTTATTCAACACACCAACTCTTATCTAAGTTGGGGATTCGAACCTTGGGACTTGTTCTACGCACAGTCCGAAGCCTCAGCCACTGAGCCACCAAAAGATTGCTGCCAGGAATCGTTTGTGTGTTAAAAAAGCGTGAGGTACTTTCAGTTAAAAAAGCTACCTCAAATTTCATTATATTCTGATGCAAAGTGTTGAAGGTTTAAAAAAAGGTCTTGGGATGGTTGCCCCTTTTAATGTCAGTTAGTGAGTCAGAGGGTAACCATGTCTAGCTTCATTATATAGTTGTAGATGTTCTAGATAGAACATTGGTAAAACTATTTAGATAGTTCAGTGCTATAGGCCTACAAATACTGTAGTTAGTATATATATTGATCGAAAACTATCATCTACTTGATAAACAAATTATAAGACGAGAAATATATTTCAATAAATAGTATAACACATACATTAATAAATACGTAAAAGATAAAACTAACTAAATATTAAACATTTGATTTGTAGGGTAATAAAATACAAAAGTAAACACATACAACATACAATATATCACAGAGGAACTGAGCATATTTTAATCAAGGAATGTTATAAAAGTAATGAATTTCAACAAGACCAAAATCTAAATAGAAAAATCTACAAATAAATGTGCACCAAACTTAAAAGCAACAGTTCTGAACAAAGGTTTGCCAGTCCATAGTACGAAGGTGGGCGCAGGCCGACTGGCCCACTCAGGAGGGGTAGAGCTACCCTCTATGGCAAGGTACAATTAGTAGGTATGATTCACCCTCCGAGGGATAGGGAAGGCTATCAAAACGGCATATGTTCTCCCCCTGGCCATCGCAGGTAATTAAAACACGCTGATAGACCATAGATCACATTATACTTGTCAACTGGTTTTTTGAGTGGCCTGCGGGGGCCGATGTTATCGGTATATTACACCCTACCACCCCTCGCCGAAAGGGAAACAATGCACTTTTGCCTTCATTTAACCGTAATATTGGTTTTTTTTGTATGTTATTTACTGTATGAAAACTCTAATATGGTAGTTAAAAAGTAATTTATGAAAATGGAATTTGGATATTTTTTAATGGAGGAGAATAAATTGAAAAAATACTGTTTTGCTGACATAGATTTTCCCCAAAGAAAAATTTATGTACGAATGGAATGACCTGCGCGATGATGTTAAATGTAAAAAGAAATAAATGTGTCCAATTGACGTTTACAAGCCTTCTAGACCTGAACTTTTGGCTGGTTCAATTGACTTTTACAAAGATTAATAGGCTTTTCGTTTTGCCGATTTCATTCGCTTGTGACAGTCCATCTACACCTTCACTCTTGGTGGACACCATCACGATCATGCCAGACCAAACAGACCAAACATGAACAGACCAAAAAACAAACCGACCCTTAAAATGTGTTTTTCGTAAACCTAGTCCTGAAATTAATCATATTTTTTATCTATTGCGTGAGTATATAATATGTATCGAACTAAGAATATAAGGTTATTTGTGGAGTTACCAATATATTGTTGTCCTCGAATTTTCAAGACAGTAACACTGCACGTGTACTAAGGGTGTGTTTGTGGATCAATACTAGTTTACTTGTAAGGGCGGGTGAGTGGGTCAATACTTTATACTAAAAAACTTCATAATGTTAAATAGTCTTTCCATTAAATAGAAGATATAAAAAAGAATAAAAAAATAAGGAAAATATGTTCTACACAAATGTTATATTTCATAAAACAAACCGGAAGATGGTGCGGTCTCTAGAATCCCATGGCGACTCACCTACCCACCATACACTCGGATAGAGCAGTTCCAAACACGTATTAGGTGTCTGGCAGACTCAGGGACGCCGGACATTTCAACAGACGATTTCATTTAAATTGCAGATGGCAACTGAAACATTTCCTTCAAAGCGGAGGAATTATAAAGTGAAATCATAATGTGTAATGGCACAATAATGAGGTAAGATCGGAACTGTGCATCCTTCATCCTTCTGACGTAACCAGTCGTCTGCCCCGGCTGGCAATAACCTTGGAGAACATTATCTAACGGCTGATTTAAATAATATAATATAAATAACATCTCAACATCTTCCTTTTAGACGATATTTAAATATTCAAAATGAAAGGTAACTGAATGTTTTTAGAATATTTATAGATTGTTGATAAAAAAGATTGCACATATTTTATTTTGGTACTACATGCTTTTAAATTAGGGCAGAATTACATACAATGAAAGAAATTGTAGTGCAATGTAGAATATGTTTATACTTTTATCTTAAATGTTTCGACAAAGATGTCGGATATTTGTTTTAACTTTCAGTTCAATTTAAATTAAACCAGTTTTGAATTCTAACTTATGTAAAGCTGTGAATCGATTTCACAGCTTTAGGAGTTAATTTATCGTAAATATGGCCCTTCGTTGAACTATATTTTCTCAAATGTGCCAAGGGGCATAACCCTACTTTCACCCCAGGTTAGTGATGAGAGATTCGTCACCAATTTACCGCTCTTTGTGGTTGAACAAGTTTTCCACCAAGAAGTTGACGCTTAAAGAGTTCCGAATGTTATACTGCAAGTTAACGCATGTTATATTGCACGTTACCCTGATTTTCATACTTCGTGTTGTACTGCATATTACACTGCTTGTTATACTGCAAGTTACTGCATGTTACTGATCGTTATACTGCATGTTACACTGCTAGTTATACTGCAAGTTACTGCATGTTACACTGCTAGTTATACTGCAAGTTACTGCATGTTACTGATCGTTATACTGCATGTTACACTGCTAGTTATACTGCAAGATAGTGCATGTTACTGATCGTTATACTGCTAGATATACTGCAAGTTAGTGCATGTTACACTGCAAGTTATACTGCAAATTTACTGCCTGTTACTGATCGTTATACTGCATGTTACACTGCTAGTTATACTGCATGTTACACTGCTAGTTATACTGCAAGTTACTGATTGTTACTGATCGTTATACTGCATGTTACATTGCTAGTTATACTGCATGTTACACTGCTAGTTATACTGCAAGTTACTGATTGTTACTGATCGTTATACTGCATGTTACACTGCTAGTTATACTGCAAGATAGTGCATGTTACTGATCGTTATACTGCTAGATATACTGCAAGTTAGTGCATGTTACACTGCAAGTTATACTGCAAATTTACTGCCTGTTACTGATCGTTATACTGCATGTTACACTGCTAGTTATACTGCAAGTTACTGATTGTTACTGATCGTTATACTGCTAGATATACTGCAAGTTAGTGCATGTTACACTGCAAGTTATACTGCAAATTTACTGCCTGTTACTGATCGTTATACTGCATGTTACACTGCTAGTTATACTGCAAGTTACTGATTGTTACTGATCGTTATACTGCATGTTACACTGCTAGTTATACTGCAAGATAGTGCATGTTACTGATCGTTATACTGCTAGATATACTGCAAGTTAGTGCATGTTACACTGCAAGTTATACTGCAAATTTACTGCCTGTTACTGATCGTTATACTGCATGTTACACTGCTAGTTATACTGCAAGTTACTGATTGTTACTGATCGTTATACTGCATGTTACACTGCTAGTTATACTGCAAGTTACTGCATGTTACTGATCGTTATACTGCTAGTTATACTGCAAGTTACTGCATGTTACTGATCTTTATACTGCTAGTTATACTGCAAGTTACTGCATGCTACACTGCTAGTTATACTGCAAGTTACTGCATGTTACACTGCTAGTTACACTGCTAGTTATACTGAAAGTTACTGCATGTTACACTGCTAGTTATACTGCTAGTTATACTGCAAGTTACTGCATGTTATACTGCTAGTTATACTGCAAGTTACTGCATGTTACACTGCTAGTTACACTGCTAGTTATACTGAAAGTTACTGCATGTTACACTGCTAGTTATACTGCTAGTTACTGCATGTTACACTGCTAGTTACACTGCTAGTTATACTGAAAGTTACTGCATGTTACACTGCTAGTTATACTGCTAGTTATACTGCAAGTTACTGCATGTTATATTGCTAGTTATACTGCAAGTTACTGCATGTTACACTGCTATTTATACTGCAAGTTACTGCATGTTACACTGCTAGTTATACTGAAAGTTACTGCATGTTACACTGCTAGTTATACTGCAAGTTACTGCATGTTACACTGCTAGTTATACTGCAAGTTACTGCATGTTACACTGCTAGTTATACTGCAAGTTACTGCATGTTAAACTGCTAGTTATACTGCAAGTTACTGCATGTTACACTGCTAGTTACACTGCTAGTTATACTGAAAGTTACTGCATGTTACACTGCTAGTTATACTGCAAGTTACTGCATGTTACACTGCTAGTTATACTGCAAGTTACTGCATGTTACACTGCTAGTTATACTGCAAGTTACTGCTAGTTATACTGCTAGTTATACTGCAAGTTACTGCATGTTACACTGCTAGTTATACTGCAAGTTACTGCATGTTACACTGCTAGTTACACTGCTAGTTATACTGCTAGTTATACTGCAAGTTACTGCATGTTACACTGCAAGTTATACTGCAAATTTACTGCCTGTTACTGATCGTTATACTGCATGTTACACTGCTAGTTATACTGCAAGTTACTGCATGTTACTGATCGTTATACTGCATGTTACACTGCTAGTTATACTGCATGTTACACTGCTAGTTATACTGCAAGTTACTGCATGTTACTGATCGTTATACTGCATGTTACACTGCTAGTTATACTGCATGTTACACTGCTAGTTATACTGCAAGTTACTGCATGTTACTGATCGTTATACTGCATGTTACACTGCTAGTTATACTGCAAGTTACTGCATGTTACACTGCTAGTTATACTGCAAGTTACTGCTAGTTATACTGCTAGTTATACTGCAAGTTACTGCATGTTACACTGCTAGTTATACTGCACGTTACTGCATGTTACACTGCTAGTTACACTGCTAGTTATACTGCTAGTTATACTGCAAGTTACTGCATGTTACACTGCAAGTTATACTGCAAGTTACTGCATGTTACTGATCGTTATACTGCATGTTACACTGCTAGTTATACTGCAAGTTACTGCATGTTACTGATCGTTATACTGCATGTTACACTGCTAGTTATACTGCAAGGTACTGCATTTTACTGATCGTTATACTGCTAGTTATACTGCAAGTTACTGCATGTTACTGATCGTTATATTGCTAGTTATACTGCAAGTTACTGCATGTTACTGATCGTTATACTGCTAGTTATACTGCAAGGTACTGCATGTTACTGATCGTTATACTGCATGTTACACTGCTAGTTATACTGCAAGGTACTGCATGTTACTGATCGTTACACTGCTAGTTATACTGCAAGGTACTGCATGTTACTGATCGTTATACTGCATGTTACACTGCTAGTTATACTGCAAGGTACTGCATGTTACTGATCGTTATACTGCTAGTTATACTGCAAGTTACTGCATGTTACTGATCGTTATATTGCTAGTTATACTGCAAGTTACTGCATGTTACTGATCTTTATACTGCTAGTTATACTGCAAGTTACTGCATGCTACACTGCTAGTTATACTGCAAGGTACTGCATGTTACACTGCTAGTTATACTGCAAGTTACTGCATGTTATACTGCTAGTTATACTGCTAGTTATACTGCAAGTTAATGCATGTTACACTGCTAGTTATACTGCAAGTTACTGCATGTTATACTGCTAGTTATACTGCTAGTTATACTGCAAGTTACTGCATGTTACACTGCTAGTTATACTGCAAGTTACTGCAAGTTACTGCATGTTACACTGCTAGTTATACTGCAAGTTACTGCATGTTATACTGCTAGTTATACTGCAAGTTACTGCATGTTACACTGCTAGTTATACTGCTAGTTATACTGCAAGTTACTGCATGTTACACTGCTAGTTACACTGCTAGTTATACTGCAAGTTACTGCATGTTACACTGCTAGTTATACTGCAAGTTACTGCATGTTACACTGCTAGTTATACTGCAAGTTACTGCATGTTAAACTGGTAGTTATACTGCAAGTTACTGCATGTTACACTGCTAGTTATACTGCTAGTTATACTGCAAGTTACTGCATGTTACACTGCTAGTTATACTGCAAGTTACTGCTTGTTATACTGCTAGTTATACTGCAAGTTACTGCATGTTACACTGCTAGTTATACTGCAAGTTACTGCATGTTACACTGCTAGTTATACTGCAAGTTATACTGCTAGTTATACTGCAAGTTACTGCATGTTACACTGCTAGTTATACTGCAAGTTACTGCATGTTATACTGCTAGTTATACTGCAAGTTACTTCATGTTACACTTCTAGTTATACTGCAAGTTACTGCATGTTACACTGCTAGTTATACTGCATGTTACACTGCTAGTTATACTGCAAGTTACTGCATGTTACACTGCTAGTTATACTGCAAGTTACTGCATGTTATACTGCTAGTTATACTGCAAGTTACTGCATGTTACACTGCTAGTTATACTGCAAGTTACTGCATGTTACACTGCTAGTTATACTGCAAGTTACTGCATGTTACAACTGCTAGTTATACTGCAAGTTACTGCATGTTACACTGCTAGT
This sequence comes from Stictocephala bisonia, assembly GCA_035578905.1. NCBI lineage: Eukaryota > Metazoa > Arthropoda > Insecta > Hemiptera > Membracidae > Stictocephala > Stictocephala bisonia. The sequence continues at coordinate 1,467,495 of JAQJVL010000113.1, forward strand.
TATACTGCAAGTTACTGCATGTTACACTGCTAGTTATACTGCAAGTTACTGCATGTTACACTGCTAGTTATACTGCAAGTTACTGCATGTTACACTGCTAGTTATACTACAAGTTACTGCATGTTACACTGCTAGTTATACTGCAAGTTACTGCATGTTACACTGCTAGTTATACTGCAAGTTACTGCATGTTACACTGCTAGTTATACTGCAAGTTACTGCATTTTACACTGCTAGTTATACTGCAAGTTACTGCATGTTACACTGCTAGTTATACTGCAAGTTACTGCATGTTACACTGCTAGTTATACTGCAAGTTACTGCATGTTACACTGCTAGTTATACTGCAAGTTACTGCATGTTACACTGCTAGTTATACTGCAAGTTACTGCATGTTACACTGCTAGTTATACTGCAAGTTACTGCATGTTATACTGCTAGTTATACTGCCTGCAAGTTACTGCATGGTTACACTGCTAGTTATACTGCAAGTTACTGCATGTTACACTGCTAGTTATACTGCAAAGTTATACTGCTAGTTATACTGCAAGTTACTGCATGTTACACTGCTAGTTATACTGGCAAGTTACTGCTAGTTATACGTGCTAGTTATACTGCAAGTTACTGCATGTTTACACTGCTAGTTATACTGCAAGTACTGCTTGTTAACTGGCTAGTTATACTGCCAGTTACTGCATGTTACACTGCTAGTTATACTGCAAGTTACTGCATGTTACACTGCTAGTTTTACTGTAAGTTACTGCATGTTACACTGCTAGTTATACTGCCAGTTACTGCATGTTACACTGCTAGTTATACTGCAAGTTAGTGCATGTTACTGATCATTATACTGCATGTTATACTGCTAGTTATACTGCAAGTTACTGCATGTTACACTGCTAGTTTTACTGTAAGTTACTGCATGTTAACTGCTAGTTTACTGCAGTTAACTGCAGTTTACTGCATGTTACACTGCTAGTTATACTGCTAAGTTTGATACTGCAAGTTTACTGCATGTTACACTGCTAGTTATACTGCAAGTTATGCATGTTTACACTGCTAGTTATACTGCAAGTTACTGCATGTTACACTGCTAGTTATACTGCAGTTATCACTGCATAGTTATAGCAGTTACTGCATGTTACACTGCTAGTTATAATGCAAGTTACTGCATGTTACACTGATAGTTATACTGCATGTTACACTGCTAGTTATACTGCAAGTTATACTGCATGTTACACTGCTAGTTATACTGCAAGTTACTGCATTATGTCTACATACTGCTAGTTATACTGCCAGTTAGTTACTGTCATTATGCTGTTACACTGCTAGTTATACTGCAAGTTACTGCATGTTACACTGCTAGTTATACTGCAAGTTACTGCATGTGCATGTTAACTGCTAGTTATACTGCAAGTTAGTGCATGTTACACTGCTAGTTATACTGCAAGTTAGTGCATGTTACACTGATAGTTATATTGCAAGTTAGTGCATGTTACACTGCTAGTTATACTGCAAGTTAGTGCATGTTACACTGCTAGTTATACTGCAAGTTAGTGCATGTTACACTGCTAGTTATACTGCAAGTTAGTGCATGTTACACTGCTAGTTATACTGCAAGTTACTGCATGTTACACTGCAAGTTATACTGCAAGTTACTGCATGTTACACTGCTAGTTATACTGCTAGTTATACTGCAAGTTACTGCATGTTACACTGCTAGTTATACTGCAAGTTAGTGCATGTTACTGATCATTATACTGCATGTTACACTGCTAGTTATACTGCCAGTTACTGCATGTTACACTGCTAGTTATACTGCAAGTTACTGCATGTTACACTGCTAGTTATACTGCAAGTTACTGCATGTTACACTGCTAGTTATAGTGCAAGTTACTGCATGTTACACTGCTAGTTATACTGCTAGTTATACTGCAAGTTAGTGCATGTTACACTGCTAGTTATACTGCAAGTTAGCGCATGTTACTGATCATTATACTGCATGTTATACTGCTAGTTATACTGCAAGTTACTGCATGTTACACTGCTAGTTTTACTGTAAGTTACTGCATGTTACACTGCTAGTTATACTGCCAGTTACTGCATGTTACACTGCTAGTTATACTGCAAGTTACTGCATGTTACACTGCTAGTTATACTGAAAGTTACTGCATGTTACACTGCTAGTTATACTGCAAGTTACTGCATGTTACACTGCTAGTTATACTGCTAGTTATACTGCAAGTTACTGCATGTTACACTGCTAGTTATACTGCAAGTTAGTGCATGTTACTGATCATTATACTGCATGTTATACTGCTAGTTATACTGCAAGTTACTGCATGTTACACTGCTAGTTTTACTGTAAGTTACTGCATGTTACACTGCTAGTTATACTGCCAGTTACTGCATGTTACACTGCTAGTTATACTGCAAGTTACTGCATGTTACACTGCTAGTTATACTGCAAGTTACTGCATGTTACACTGCTAGTTATACTGCAAGTTAGTGCATGTTACACTGCTAGTTATACTGCAAGTTACTGCATGTTACACTGCAAGTTATACTGCAAGTTACTGCATGTTACACTGCTAGTTATACTGCTAGTTATACTGCAAGTTACTGCATGTTACACTGCTAGTTATACTGCAAGTTAGTGCATGTTACTGATCATTATACTGCATGTTATACTGCTAGTTATACTGCAAGTTACTGCATGTTACACTGCTAGTTTTACTGTAAGTTACTGCATGTTACACTGCTAGTTATACTGCCAGTTACTGCATGTTACACTGCTAGTTATACTGCAAGTTACTGCATGTTACACTGCTAGTTATACTGCCAGTTACTGCATGTTACACTGCTAGTTATACTGCAAGTTACTGCATGTTACACTGCTAGTTATACTGCAAGATACTGCATGTTACACTGCAAGTTATACTGCAAGTTACTGCATGTTACACTGCAAGTTATACTGCAAGTTACTGCATGTTACACTGCAAGTTATACTGCAAGTTACTGCATGTTACACTGCTAGTTATACTGCAAGTTACTGCATGTTACACTGCTAGTTATACTGCAAGTTACTGCATGTTACACTGCTAGTTATACTGCAAGTTACTGCATGTTACACTGCTAGTTATACTGCAAGTTACTGCATGTTACACTGCAAGTTATACTGCAAGTTACTGCATGTTACACTGCTAGTTATACTGCAAGTTACTGCATGTTACACTGCTAGTTATACTGCAAGTTACTGCATGTTACACTGCAAGTTATACTGCAAGTTACTGCATGTTACACTGCTACTTATACTGCAAGTTACTGCATGTTACACTGCTAGTTATACTGCCAGTTACTGCATGTTACACTGCTAGTTATACTGCAAGTTACTGCATGTTACACTGCTAGTTATACTGCCAGTTACTGCATGTTACACTGCTAGTTATACTGTAAGTTACTGCATGTTACACTGCAAGTTATACTGCAAGTTACTGCATGTTACACTGCTAGTTATACTGCAAGTTACTGCATGTTACACTGCTAGTTATACTGCAAGTTACTGCATGTTACACTGCAAGTTATACTGCAAGTTACTGCATGTTACACTGCTAGTTATACTGCAAGTTACTGCATGTTACACTGCAAGTTATACTGCAAGTTACTGCATGTTACACTGCTAGTTATACTGCAAGTTACTGCATGTTACACTGCAAGTTATACTGCAAGTTACTGCATGTTACACTGCTAGTTATACTGCAAGTTACTGCATGTTACACTGCTAGTTATACTGCAAGTTACTGCATGTTACACTGCTAGTTTTACTGTAAGTTACTGCATGTTACACTGCTAGTTATACTGCAAGTTACTGCATGTTACACTGCTAGTTATACTGCAAGTTACTGCATGTTACACTGCTAGTTATACTGCAAGTTACTGCATGTTACACTGCTAGTTATACTGCAAGTTACTGCATGTTACACTGCTAGTTATACTGCAAGTTACTGCATGTTACACTGCTAGTTATACTGCAAGTTACTGCATGTTACACTGCTAGTTATACTGCAAGTTACTGCATGTTACACTGCTAGTTATACTGCAGTTACTGCATGTTACACTGCAAGTTATACTGCAAGTTACTGCATGTTACTGCTAGTTATACTGCAAGTTACTGCATGTTACACTGCTAGTTATACTGCAAGTTACTGCATGTTACACTGCTAGTTTTACTGCAAGTTACTGCATGTTACACTGCTAGTTTTACTGTAAGTTACTGCATGTTACACTGCTAGTTATACTGCAAGTTACTGCATGTTACACTGCTAGTTATACTGCAAGTTACTGCATGTTACACTGCTAGTTATACTGCAAGTTACTGCATGTTACACTGCAAGTTATACTGCAAATTAACTGCCTGTTACTGATCGTTATACTGCATGTTACTACTTGTTATACTGCGTATTGCACTGTATGTTATAATGAAAGTTCTGCACGTTCAGAGCCAGTTATATGTTATCACTTAAAATATCCCTATCATAAATCACACACAGAGCTGTAGTGCTGTTTATATTCCACAATCAATGTGAAATATTTGCTACTGAAGAAAAAAAAAAATAATATATACTGATGTTGTTATTACAATTACAAATTAGCATTTTCACATGTTTGTTGAAATGTCAAGCCATACAATTGTCCTACAACACAGGCCTAATGCAATATAAATACTTGATTTACCGTCATTATTTTATCGTATTGAATGTTCGTTGAGTGATGTTTTATTTCTCTTTGATTTTTTTCTCTTATTTTTTTTTTTTTTTTTTTTTTTAGAAGAAGAAGAAACAAAGATACCGCTGTTAAATATAAGCCAATCACTTCAATTATATATAGTGCTGGCTGGTAGCGTGGCTTACTTGCGAAACCATATATCATACGAAATATAAGGAATCGGTTTATACCCACCAGATGTTCATATGTCATAAGGCTCAGAATCCATGAGACTTTCTAAGTAAAAGTCAGCCTTAGTTTGTGACAAAGGCAAACTACATTCTTCACACATAACTTGATCCACAATCCCGCATGCCTATTTTTTTCATTTATCCGTACCGATGGTTTCCCATTTTTTACAAACAAATTAACAAAATTGGTTACAACATTGGCTAACAACTAATTATAGTTTCAACTTAGTTATAAAATTACAACATTAATGATGTATAAATATTATAACAAAAATACATGTCATACATTAAAGTGCAACATTAAAGACGTCATGTCAACATTATTATTTACAGAACAGTCTTATTCCTGGTTTTATATCAATTTAGGAACTTCTTTTTTGAAGATTTATCGATGTATCAAATATGTGGATATCCGGAAATGAAGAAAGATTTTTATGAATGAAGTCGTAAAAGCTATCCGCGACTAAGAAGTTCGGTTTTTCACCGTTTGGATCTCAAGAATCACCGCATTTTACCATCCCATATTGCGGCTAAAGCTTTAAAGATATCGATCTAAACCCAAAACTAAATTGAAACTAGATGAATTTATGACTAAAATTGCTTTTTAAAATTTCGATAACAGCTCTAGTTTTATTTTGGCACCCATTGAATATTGGGTAACTTCAATAACCTATCTATTCAATCAAAAATTTAAAAAATTCGAAAATTTAAAAAAGCTATTCTAGTCAAAAATGTCTTTATCTTTAAATAGATACATCATTTATAATTTTACGGTGGTAAATATCTTGGACATTTTTTACGTTTCTCAGCGCGGAGGTTTAGAGCCTCAGGAGTCGCAGGATGCAGCTGTGGTAAGCGTATTCGGTAGATTGACTACTTTTTGCAAAAGTATCGGATAGTCTTTTCACGTAATTCAATCAATGGTAGAAGTTCTGAGCAATCGAGTTGTCCGTTGATCAGTTTGTATAGGAAAATTAGATCAGACACAAGATGTATTTGTAATATTACAATTAAAATATTTTAAGACAAAGTATTTAATGAATAAGATACGTATCACGCACGCGTAACTCGCATGAAAATGAAAGTGAAAAATGTGTCCAGAGGGTTGACGTTTTGGCCAACCCCACCTAGGTAATTCACGGTGGTTTACAATATACTTCATTCCTTACTCACAAAATAACGCTACTTATCCGCTTACTATGCTATACAGTATCTTCTTTAATCTAATTTATTTATAAAAATATAATGGAAATAGATGTATTTTAGCCTACGAACTAAAAAGACATGAATGTACGTTTAAATAATGTTTCACCTTTTAAAAAATAACAGAGCTAATCATTTATCCGATGGAGTAGAGGCGTTGGAGATGAACCTATTAGTGTAGTGTGAGAGCGCGATCGTATCCCAGATAGCATCTATGACCCGAGGCGAGCGGAACCAAGCGGGGCTTCCGTCTGGACCCAACCCGTACTTAACGTGCAAGTTGCGATATCATGGTAGGGAGTAGAACATATTTGCTACTCGATACGCATTTTGGCTTCGTTTGTTCCCAAAGCCGATTTGCATGTTAAGTGACAAGAGTCCTTTGAAAAGAGGTAATATTTTGTAAAATATATATACTTTCTCTCCTGTGCATTTCACGTGGCATTTACACACTACTAGCTGGACCGCCGACGTTTTACACAATCTAGTTGTTTTACACGGAATATACTAAGTAATATTGTTTAATTGACAATAACAGCCTACAATAAAATTAATAATTACGAAACAAATATTTATATCTTAGCGCGTGTGTGATTATTCATATTAAAGCATTAATTAATAAAATACGAACAGAGTATAAATTTTTTATTTTACTTTAATAAAATACTCTTTTTAGTTTATTAAAAATTTTCTAAACGAGTCAAACGACAATATTACTTAAACATATCATTTAAAATCGAAATGATATATATTATTTTAACATTAACATCAAGCCTAAGTTTAATACAAGTAAACAATACAGTAGGTGTGTTTTGTTTCCTTATATTTATTTATTTTTCTAAAGGAAAGTACCGTCATACAGCATTCTCTTATTTTTAGTAAAGATTATTTGTTACACACGAAAGTAAAGCCATCGTTTACTAATTTCGGTAAATAATATTATTAATTTTTTTAACTGGCGTATCTGTTGACAGAGTGTACTGACTGGTGGCGCAGTGCTGTAACCCAGCTACATGGGGACAAAGTGTTTGGGAGATTGCAAGCGATAGGTTGGATACTCGGTCCTCTTAATACCGACATGGCGTCCGCTTGATGGTTGCTATCGGCGTGGACACTACTAGAGAAGTCTGGGGTGTCCGGGTTAGGTGGTAATCATTGTCCGAATGTTGTGTGGGGGAAATAACTGAGTATCAGGCTTGTCAATTAGCTGAAAATCAAACCAGCACTACGTAGTTCGGATTCCACGTAAAGCTTTAGGTCCCTTAGTTGCCCTGGCTGTTGGGCTATTAATAAATTGCCCTTTCTGAGGATCAGTTGAACTCAGTTAGTAACCAGACTACACTCATCCACACACATCCTAAATTCATATAACCATTCATATTCGCCTTAAAATACCAACAACGTTGTGTCGGCGTCTCATATGTAAGAATGTAAGAACTGTGTAGAAGGGAAATTTTGCCCACTTATCACAAAACCCAGTGTGCACCTTAGGTTAGGTTGTCAGAAGTGGACATTTTTTAAATTCATACTGTTATACAGAAAGAACTGTTTATTATGAAGCATTTATAAAGGCCTTGTAACATTTAAAGGAATATTTAAAATTGTAATAATTACACATAGTTAAAAACTGAACTCACCACTATCAAGACAAGACTGACATGAACAAATTATTTCCAAAATATCGTATATCAAACACAGAAATTGAGAAATAGTTAATAACTATTAATTTATTTGTTCAGTAATGGCTGAAAATCGTTAAAAAATTTTAGTCATTGTACTAATCTACAGTCTACAGCCTTTAAAGCAAACCAAAAATATAAGAGCAACAATAAAACCATAATTAGGCCTAGTATTTATTGTTATAAAACGTCAATTGCAACTGAAATTGTAACTTTATACTAATTGTAATGCTATAATTAGTAAACAAACGACCCATATGACTAGCATTTTTAAATTAATTTAAAATAGTTGCTTTAATCATGTAGAGGTTAATGTTGACTAATATGTTACCAGGACGGGTAATAGTGAGGCTGCTCTCCATATGCCCCTTACTGCCAACTAAAGTTTGAACGAATAGTAGAACCATGAATATAGCGTATTTTTCTGTACGATATTTCTTTTTAGCAGTTTTAGTTTGCTGTTTTGAGTTAAAGCTGTTTTTCTTTCGTCCAAGGGAAGGACATACAGTGCGAGTGCCGTAGTTGTGGCGTTAAGTTAGAGCATGTCTTATTTTACGTACCAGGCTCTAACATTTAACCTGGGTACCTACGGCTTAAGAGTGTCTTGTTTCGACCGTCATACATATCCCAAGTTAACACCCAGTTAGTTTTCGGCGAAAGTCCGTTCAGATTAACTGGGAATCTCGTCGAAGAGGTGGTTGTCTAGATTTAAGTCGCCCAGCACGTAGTGGGTTGGGGAGATTCAAGGCTCTTTTTGAACTCTCAGAGAAGTGCCTCTTGCGTCTTACCGGAGAAGCTATGTTGCACACCACTGGAAGCCACGGTAGAGGGGTTGCAATAAGGTAACCGTTGATAGCCCTCAATACCCTATTTAGTTGTACATCAACTCCTCGTAGACGTACATGAGTACTGTTGGGGATGATGTTGTTAGCGTCCGCAGCAACCCCCCGGGTGGTGCTAAACGACCGACGATCTCCCAACTGCCAACGACTGGCTTGGTTGGACTCAACTAAAGGAGTCGTTAGCATAATTCCATGTTTGAACTATGCAAACGTTTGGATAACGTTATTCTGCAATGTATTTTCTGTAATCTGTATGTAATTGGACATAATGAACACAGAAGCTACGTTAAACAATGAATCCATACAAACTGCACAACAGTTCTCAGTCTCTGTGCTCTAGCATAGAGAAGAAATGTTGTTCTTCTCTGTGTCTTTACATAAGTTATGAGGTATACATAAGTTACCATAAGTTTGGGAATTACTCAAATACGGATAAATTTAGCTGAGTTTAAAAAATGTTTTGTAAGTAGTACGACCTTTACGGTACTTCTTTTTCTAACTTCAACTTAATATTTTGACTAGGTCAAACTTTACTATTGAAGTTTAACTGAAAAAGTTAGAGTAAGTTATAATTTTGGTTCAATGCATATTAAACTATAAATATTATGAACTTATAGCTTTAGGATCTGTCTCAAGGTAAAAAAGTAAGTTTTACTATACGTGGATGGCCTTCAACCACATATCATCTCTCCACTTATAATCGTTAATTTTTAGTTGAACTGTGGTTTGAAACTTGGGTTTATGAGTTCCAATAACCCATCACCTACTGTTATGTTAAGTCTGATCAACCAGGATTCAGAAATATCAGCCCTGTTTTAAAATGCTCCTTATTTAGATCAAGGCGTGTTTTACTGAGAAAAGTTTACAAAATCTATTTTATTCCATCGATTTTGTAGTATTCCATTTACTGTCGATGTAAATTGATATTGTTATAATTTATTATTGAATATCCCGATTTCAGAGCGCTCTCGAGTTTTAGAATGCTACTGCCAACGGCGTGACGATATAAGCCAGCTGCAACCGTAGCAATGCCTTTACGCCTTGCATTGTTGCCACTTTACAGTTCTTTGAATGGACCTGTTTTGTAACCTTCTTGTTTGGTATAATGAACTTGAGTGTGGGTAAACATGTTGCGTCGTGGACTTAACATTATTCTTTCCAATTGTTTACACGAGACTCGTCAGAGCTGCACTAAAACGCCACTTTAAAAGCGTGCCCACGTCAAGTGGGGACATTCATTAAAAAAGTATAAAAGTAATGAAGTTAGATGAAATCACTAATCGGTTATAGATATCGTTTAAATCGACGAAGTTTGTTCGAGGTCAACTTCTAACAAAGCTCGTGTTTTCTTATATCATTTCAAATATATTCCATACTATACTGATAATTAATTCCAGAGATCTATTTGATAGTGAAAATTAGTTATGAACATTATATGTGTAAATGCGGGTAGTTTTCCTCCGACCTCTATTTGTCCCACGCTCCATAAGTTTTAATGGCAACTTCCATAACATCGTTTTACTCTCTGTAACATCCACGTTATTATTAGTATGACAGATAACACTTGCTAGAGCTCGAGTGATAGAAAGTGAGTTCAGACCTCGTATGGAGGCTACAGTGGTCATCATAGGTCATACAAGTTATAGGTATAAGTCAATGTTTCATAAATATATATTGAAGAAATTTTGTACTATTGGGATTACAGTACTAGTATGATGATGTAGTCTTGTTACTTACAGCCTACCTAAAAACGCGTACTAATAAATCAATGTAATTAGCATATTTTAATTGCACTAATAATATTAATATGCTAAAACTTTTTTTAACTTTTATTTTCTTAAAGTTCCACTTTAAGAAAAACGAAAAAAGTCAAAATGAAAGATTTTAAGCTAATGTCTGAAATTGTGTAACAATTGATTTATTAGAATTTAAGATCTATTAGAAATTAAATTAATTATACTCTACCTAAATAAATGATACAAACATTATTTCGGTACTTTTGTTAATAAACGTTCGTTGACGCGTGTTCTGGGAGGCCTTTTGTTTCTACTCCAATGTTTTCCGATCATATATAACAACATTGGTAGTAAATGTCTTATAACTAATAAATATGTTTAAATGTTGTACTGAACATTTATTTATTTTCTATACACCTTAACACACAAACATTAGCAAAACGAAAAATCCAGGTAAACAGTGAAACAAAACAATACTGTAAGTGAATTGAATGAACGGAACAAAATAAACTCAACTAATCAATTCAAGGACTGGCAAGAAATGAAAAATATACACTTTTAAAATGTTTATTACTATACAAATATAATATAAGTGTTGGCATGAAATCATGATCAGTAATAAGTTATCAGCACTACACCAATAACCCCATTCACAAAACTCAATATGTTGGAGACAATATTGGAAACAAAGAAACTAAAAAGGTACATAGTTGTAACTAACTTAATTAAGTTAGGACGGTTTATTGGTCTTTTTTTATTTTTTTTATATTTTTTTAATATTCTTTATTGCCATAAACACAATACATTGTTGTATAGCATGCGTCAAAATTAAGTAAAGTTTAACAAATAAATAGGTTAAAACAAATATATATATGTACATGTAATAGCCTACACAGGAGTCGTTGAAATATTTGATTTTAGTGCGCAGTCATCTCCAAAAACTCCCATACGCTATAAAAAGCTGCATTGACGAAGAAGCGCCGCAATGCAGAAAGAGAAAGGTCTACTCACATGATACATTGGATGATGCTATCCAAAATGATGGTCAAATCATACCAAGAAAGCTAAAAAAAGCTTGCTAAAGCTTTCAATTTGCCCGTAAGAAAGCGAACTTTTTTTTATTTTATTTGTGGTTTAGCCCAGTGAGAAAAAACACTTGCTGGCTGCTTATATCAAGTTTAACTTTATTTTTTCTACGGAATGTTTTTACATATTTAATGTTTTGCAAATGAGGATAGAGGCTATAATTTCAACTGGGGGTCTTCCCTAGCTGGGTGAACTTTGAGATCTAAACAATCCAGGCCCAGTGCAGGCCCGGTCACACGCGAAGTCGTCATTCGGCCGTTTTTATGAGCGGTTAACAAGGTCCTTTGAACTGTTTAATGGAGCTACGTAATATTCTTGTGAGAATAAAAATACGGTTGGTCTCACTTCTAAATCACATCATGCAATTGAAGGTGTCAAGTGCATTAGTGCTGGTCAGATGTAGAAAGGAATTTAGTGAGAATTGTATTTGAGTATGACAGATTGAATATTGTCAATGTTTGATGACTATATAGGGTGTCTTTAAAGTTACCTCCCCCTATTAACTTTCTTATGAGTAGAGATGAAGTTATTTACTTCGGGATATGTTTAAATGATCAATTGAGGAGTTTTTTATAAATGAAAATTGTTGACCCCACCCCATTGAAAAAATGATGTAGTTTTGGGCGTAAGTCAAAATGTTCAAATAGGAACCCCAAGCAAGTGACCTCATTTCAAAGGTATTATCAATGGAAGGAGAATGGCACTAACTAGCAAATATTAAATGTCTAATGTTACTATATCAAAGTTGGGTGTTAGTTTTAGTTGAAATTGTTAAAAAAAAAACGCAATTTAAGTTACATTTAAAGTTATTGTAAGGCAAATAAAACATTCACACACCTGTCAATTTTGAGAACTTCGACAGCAAATCACAAAAAAGTTATTTCAAGAATCAATAATCAGAAACAACCATGAGTAACATAGCATTCATTTGGGTTTGTTCTGCTTTACCATTGACAGATTAAATTTTTAATTGACATATTATATAAAATTGTGGTATTGAGAATGTTTAATAAACTCCCATATGAGTTACAAAACAACTTATTAAAAATTCTACTTAATGATTTCCTCGTTAGTTGAATTTAAGCAATGTTGAACTTAAAATGTTACCGCTTTCAGTATTTAGTTTGCATAGTTATATTAGTCTGCATTATTAAGCTGATTGTTTTTTTATTACTCATTACTATCGTATCGTTACTATGTATCGTTAACTATTACACGATATTATTCATTACATGTAATCGGTATGATGATTGCAATTTGTAGACCACTGGTTCACATTTTTCTGTATAACTTGTATCTGGTTACTGGCCTAAGCATTGTCACTTATTTTCCTGTATTGTTTAAATTATTGTAGATTACTGTATTATATTTGATACTTGAAATTTTTAGTAACAACTGTTGTTATTCTCATGGTTTGTACAAGGTTTTATAATATGCTCAAGGTAATATTATTAAAACTTAAAAACCCGTCGTTTTTTGTCCGATTGTTTTGGTTTTACTTTAAACTTTATAGGTATACTAGTTGTACCCACCCGCTTCGCCGGTCATAATATTGAGTTTTGATTGTATCATTGAAATGTGCAGCAACCTTTCAGTTTACACAGTATCCAATTTACAACAACGTATGTTTTGTGTAGTTTACTACTGTACTCAATTATTTTTAATTTTGAAAGTTTTGCCTACCACAATTTTATTCTATTTGTTTTTATTTAACAGCTGTTAATAAAATAAATCAATCAATTAATATAGCCTCACAAGAAATAAAAACATAAAAATATAAACAGTTTAAAAAATTAACACATGGTTTGATTTAATTTTGACATATTTAAAACCCACAGCTGATATTCTTTTTATATTTGACTTATTATACCTTCATGCATCCTGCTATTTGATTAACATCAAAACTTTAGAGGTCCAAGGGATGGAGCCCTGAGGGATTAAAGAAACGGGAATAGGACAGAAACCTTCCCTGGGGTATATAGAACAACTTGCCCAAGTTTCATGGCGATCGGCTGGACGGTTTGGTAGCGCATAAAGGATAGACAAACAAACATACATTGGATTTTATAGATATAGATATATATAGATTTAAAAACTTGTTTAGATATGTTACAGTGTAAGTGGCTTGTTGCTTTAGGCTAAAGGACGTTTTTTTATAAGCTCAGTAAACTTACTGAGCTTATAAAAAATAATTAGTTAATCATAAGCTTCACAGTTTAACATTTGTTCGTCAACACAAGTCAACAATTATTAATTTAACTTATACTGAAGAGTTCAAAATTTAAAAAAGGATTAAATAAATATATTTGAGCTTAAGTTTATTTATTAATTGTTTCAGTAACATTTAGTAAAATTTCGCTGTATACTTTTTCAACTATCAAATTACTTATATATTTGGCTTTTGTCACAGGTAACTGATTATGAATATTATAAATGTAATACTTTTTAAACAATTAATATTATTTACAATAAAATTGTACAAGTAATAGTAATAGATTATAACTTCATAACTTAACATCTCTATCCTTTCTGATGAGAGAAGGCCTGAGGTCGTGAGGTCGAGTCAATTGCGTAACTTCAAAATATAATTATAAAAAAGTGGAGCAAAGAGATTTAAAAAATCTGATTATGTAAATATAACTATTTACCAACAAATTTCCCGCTTACATCACTTCTCTGATCAAAAAATAAAAATGCTAGCAGCCGACTAACTTTTTCATGTCACGATCTAAAATCTATGTACAAAAATTAACTGTAATAGTTTATTTAAAAAATGCTAAAGTTAAATTAAATATTATAAACAACACAATTATGATCATAAACTAACTGTTTGTACACATGAAAAATTTAGTAACCCCCGGGTAGCTCGGGGTCGAGAATTAACGATGACGCACCAGCGGGTAGCTCGGAGTTGAGAGTTGACGATGACGCACTAGCGGGTAGCTCGGGGTTGAGAATTAACGATGACGCACCAGTGGGTAGCTCGGGATTGAGAATTAACGATGACGCACCAGCGGGTAGCTGGGGATTGAGAATTAACGATGACGCACCAGCGGGTAGCTCGGGGTTGAGAGTTGACGATGACACACCAGCGGGTAGCTCGGAGTTGAGAGTTGACGATGACGCACCAGCAGGTAGCTCGGGGTTGAGAGTTGACTATGACGCATCAGCGGGTAGCTCGGGGTTGATAATTGACGATGACGCACCAGCGGGTAGCTCGGAGTTGAGAGTTGACGATGATGCACCAGCGGGTAACTCGGGGTTGAGAGTTGACTATGACGCACCAGCGGGTAGCTCGGGGTTGAGAGTTGACGATGACGCACCAGCGGGTAGCTCGGGGTTGAGAGTTGACGATGACGCACCAGTGGGTAGCTCGGGGTTGAGAGTTGACGATGACGCACCAGCGGGTAGCTCGGGGTTGAGAGTTGACGATGACGCACCAGCGGGTAACTCGGGGTTGAGAGTTGACTATGACGCACTAGCGGGTAGCTCGGGGTTGAGAGTTGACGATAAAGCATCAGCGGGTAGCTCGGGGTTGATGGTGACGTCACACCCATTAAACCGGGCGGAGCAGCGCTCCCTGGTAAACCACAGACCAGCGACCGTTCGTTCTTATCTGAAATTGCACCTGCCCAACCCGTGATGTCTGTAATCACAATCAATTATGGAAAATAATAGTGGCATTAACGAAAGATAATCTGGCGCGGGGGATTATGGGGTCGATAAACAGAAACAGTGGTAGCGGCGGTTGCCATGGCGAGCGGCAACAAACAAACGTCAACAGCCATGTTAATTGATGTGGAGCTCTGATTACGGCGGGATATAGTATTGACCCCAGCCCAACACCACAACCGTCGTTTGGACAGAGAAAAAGAGGTAAATAAACGATGAAATTAATGAGGTTTTTGTTTGTCGGAGTCGTTAAATATTCCTGTACTAGCATTGCCTGCAATCACGCAGTGGGGAGTATAGGGTGAATAATGCCGATTGAGCTCAACTCCAGTTGAAACACATATTTATGAAAAGCTCTACAGTGTTATATAAGTTAGAGGCCTACCTGACGGAAAAGAAGAAGAAACAAATATAAAGAAATGAAATAATCCGAATATTAAAAACAGTTCTTAATCTTAAAAATACTCATAGCCTATAATGAAAAGAAGACTTATAATATGAAACACCTATTTTGCCACAAACATTAGAAGTAAAAACTAAGAATATTAAATATATACTATTAATTAATATTATATAATTAATGTTACAACAATAATTAACTAACTGAAGTAAAACAAAAAGGTCAAAATCAAAATAATAATATTATTGTAATCCAAGTGAGCAATCTTGCTGGTATTCATATTAGAAATTAATGCCGTACTTATTTACTGTATTTTGAGATATAACTTCATAAAATTATACTAGGACGAGCTGACTCCAGTAACAGAGAATAGGTAGTCTAAAACAGTATATGCCTTGAATCGTAGGTCTGCTATCTTAAACAACACATAAAGAGAAAGCAAACGAGTTTGAAAATAATTCTTCAAAAACTGTCTCACGGAAAACCGAAAACTTACCCCGTTAAGCTATCCATTGCGACAAAGGAAGGAAGAGCGTGGTCTCCTGGGCGGTAGTACAAGTCGAACTGGCGTGGTTGAAGGTAGGTTTCTCCATTGTCATGGCATGTATCATGCACCGAGTCCAAAATGGCGAGTGGGACGCACGAAACGGCGGAGGTGGCGTGCAGCTAAGAACACACGTCTGGCACGCACGGCCATCTTGCACGGAGACATGCAGCTGCTACTGCACTGGAGATGACACGTTGTCCTTCACTCAGTGACCGTCATGACAAACGTTCTCAGGCTTCATGTAAATGGAGTGTTCGGAGGCCCAGCTCGTAAACGCCAAAAGACACTTCTGTTTCTTGTTCTGAACAACGTTTTTCTATAATTCGGGAAACAAAACTGAAAACTGATAGACATCGCTTAAATTTTATTATTTATTTATTCTTAAAACGCCGATCGTTAAGATATGGAATTCAAATAAGTGTGATTATTGTAAATGAGCGAATGTAGTCATTGTTACTGACTAAGACCGACTATTTCTTAGACTTAGACAATATAATTGATTAATAGCCCAATGAACAAATAAATACCCGGTGGTTATCAGATGATCCATTTCAAAATTTGTCTTTTATTGGGATCGACTGAGAACCTTTAGCTATGAAGCTGAACCTCAACTAACTACGCAAATTTTACTGGTCAACTTGACATAGTTAAACTGTCTATTAGAAAAAAATGTTACAAGTTTATTAAGGATCTGATGATGGCATAAAAAGCCGAACGCGTAATCCAAGAGGATTTACAGGATCACTGGCAGATTTAAGAAAATTAACCTATAATACATTAAACTGTGTATCCAAGGACAAACAACACCAAACTACAATATAGCCTACTCGTTAGTTCTATTATTTACACTTGAAAAGTAAAGTTTACCACGGGGAACTTGGATTACCTTTAATGCTCATTACCATTTAATGCTCATTACCATTAAGAATGGATTACCATTCTTTGGTAAGGCTTTTTGAATGACTGCAATGTGTTGTAAGACATTCTATAATCTTCCATCAAGTTCACCAAAAAATAACTTGTATTTAAATGAAATTAACTTTTTAAATCAGTGCACTGAAAAAACGTAAGTTGTGTCAGAAGATTGTTTCTCAGATACATGCTCTAAGGTAACAATCACTTCATAATAAAGCGTTGGTGTCAACAACAGCAGTTATATATGTAGTGTGACGACATCATTTTATATGGAACAGTCCTCATCATTATAGAAGAGTGTTTACAATACCATATAGACATTTGAATGAACATCAAAAGTCAAATGTCTACACGCAGAGGCGAACTCCAAGTTCTCAAATATCCTGAAACCTCCTCATGCCTGTACATAATTATTGTGATAACTTCCCAATTACCATAAAAATCATGTCCCGTGAAAAGCGTACAAAGGAGTCGTTACCTACGCACAGAAATGTAATACAACGTACTGAACACTATTCTTTTATGTACATGGATTATATATATTATTATTTATTATGCTTTTTTTTTAAAGATTATTATTTTTGTATAAACTGGCCACACTACTTGATACGTGGCCAGTCAATTTCAAACAATTATAAATTTTGTATTAATGTAGTAAGTACTATTGAAAAATAAATAAATAACATTAATGTATCATTCATATCTTTAAATTTAACTGTTACAAATGAAAGCGGTAAGTATATCTACTAGCAGTAAATCAGTAATTTAGATAAGTTACCTAATAAAACTGTTAATAAAGATTAAATTAAATCAACAAGCAGACATCAATGATATAAACAAGTAGACTGTCTAAGGCGATGCATTTTATATAGACACTCGCATATGCTGCTATCTAACATTGCAACGCAATCAATAAGCAATGATTTTTTGTATGAATTCATCAAACCTCATAAAGAGGTAAGAGAAACTGTGCTGAGTAGAACTGGTCGTAAACCTTAAAACATTTCCTTTATTATTCTTTTTAGGTAAAAGTCTGTTGGTAACGGAAGTAAGGAATAGTACTACAACCATAGAAATAACCGTTTCCTGTTAACTCTGGACAGAGGAGTCAGGAGTACTGAACTGTTTGGGTGTGATCAGGTGTTAAGTCTGCGCAGGTAGTTAGGATGTCGTGACAAGTAACTCGACGGATGTCCTAGTACAGTACTTAGGAATGCCAACTTCTCTGTCTCTGTCCAAACAGATTCCAGACGAGCTCATAATGGGCTGTTAAAGACTCCTACTATTGTAGAGAGGAAGAATTGTGACTTCTCTTATTGTAAGTTCTGGCAAGCACAGTGAGGTCGCTTTCTTATGGTGACCTAAATGACAGCGAACGCCTAATTGTAAGCTGTAAATAGATGTAAACTATTTTGCATCTTTATATATATATATATATATATATATATATATATATATATATATATATAATATATATAAATCTCGTGTCACAGTGTTTGTCTGCAAACTCCTCCGGAACGACTTCACCGATCGTTATGAAATTTGGTGTGTAAATTCTGTAGGTATGCGAATCGGACGTAAACTATTTCCCGTTTCGAAATTCTTATCCGTTTCAATATGGCGGACGAATTCCGAACACACTGCATATAATACTATATTCTCGGAGTTTGGGCTCTACAGAGCATTTGGATGTCAAGTTAAATCACATGTTTTTATTAATTGTAATTTAATATTTATAAACAAAACAAAGACAGCTGTTATTATATTGCTAAGAAGTTATTATTCAGGTTTTGTAATGTAGTTAGTGGTTCACTAATTTTGAAATTTATGGTTAAGTATTTTAGTTTAATCTGTGTTTTTACAGTGAACAATGCCAGCAAGGCGAAGAGGGTCAAATTTGGGCCGTCGAACGGCTGGAGCTATACAAAGGCGAAATCTAAGAGCCCAAAGGACAGACGTCCAAATTCAACAGGAAAATGAAGTTGTGCGCGTGAACATGTCGCAATTGCGCGCATCACAGTCACAAGATGATCGCGCTGAAAGAAATGAAGAAAGACGACTACAACAAAGACAAGCGCGTCGATACGTAGTTGAAGCACGCAGAGAAAATGACATACGACGACAACAAGTGCATCGAGCTTTTATATCGCATACATTCCGTCGTCTAGCATTTGAGTATGAACCCGACGTTAAATATTTTGATCATTCCAAAGTGGCGATTGGTGATATGGACAATGAATGTGCGAATTGTAAGGCGCTTAAATTCAAAAATGAGCCAGCCGGGATGTGTTGCGCCACAGGTAAAGTGCAACTACCAGTAATTGAATCACCACCTGAACCATTGAAAGGTTTACTTAATGGTACGCATCCTGATTCTAACATGTTCCTGAAATCAATTAGAACATTCAATTCATGTTTTCAAATGACATCGTTCGGAGCAACAGAAATAGTTAACAATAATGCTGCAAATGGTCAACAATTTAATACAACGTTCAAAATCAAAGGCCAAATTTACCACAAAGTAGGCTCATTGCTTCCTATGCCAAATGAACCACATAAATTTTTACAAATTTACTTTATGGGTGGCGAGGACACCGAAAGCGCGCTAGCCAATCGCGTGGATGCACGTTTAAAATACAATAACCTTAATTCACAATTTGCCAGACGTATTCTCGGCGAGCTGGACGATTTATTGAATGAGCACAATGAATTGTTGAAATTGTTCAAATCACACATGCACAAATTGCAAAGCGACAATCACGCAATTATCATCAATCCTGATAAAACACCATCTGGAGAGCACATTCGTAGATTCAATGCACCTGTTGTTGACGACGTTGCTGGAATTATGGTTGGCGACCGTACAGCTAAGCGTGAAATTGTTATTCGCAAAAGAAATAACAATCTTGAGTTCATTGCTGATACACACCGTTCATACGACGCTCTACAATATCCACTAATGTTTTATAAGGGACAAGACGGATATTACATAGATATTAAACAAAAAGATCCCGCTACAGGAGCCGAAACAAACAAGAAAGTTAGCTCGAAGGATTTTTATGCGTATCATCTGATGATT
The DNA here is from genome assembly GCA_035578905.1 of Stictocephala bisonia. Lineage (NCBI taxonomy): Eukaryota > Metazoa > Arthropoda > Insecta > Hemiptera > Membracidae > Stictocephala > Stictocephala bisonia. The sequence continues at coordinate 1,487,609 of JAQJVL010000113.1, forward strand.
AGACGCGATCATGACAACGTCATTCTACGGTGCCGTGAACTTTGCCAACAATTCATGGTCGACATGTACGTGAAAATAGAAAACGAACGACTACGATACTTACGATTTAATCAAAAGAAGCTGCGTGCTGAAGAATATATTCACTTGAGAGACGCTATTGTGAACAACGCCGACACAGCCGAAATTGGTAACTCCGTCATTCTACCATCAACGTATATAGGAAGTCCACGTCACATGCAAGAATATATCCAGGATGCTATGACTTTCGTCCGCGAATACGGACGACCATGTTTATTTATAACTTTTACATGTAATCCGAAATGGCCTGAGATTACAAATTTATTATTGCCAGGACAAAATGCAATACATCGTCATGACATTACAGCCCGTGTCTTTAAACAAAAGTTAAAGTCTTTAATGAGTTTCATTACAAAGTTACACGTATTCGGCCCTACACGTTGCTGGATGTATTCGGTAGAATGGCAGAAACGAGGATTACCTCATGCCCACATTTTGGTTTGGCTAATCGACAAAATACGTCCTGAAGAAATAGATAGTATAATTTCTGCAGAAATTACAGATCGGTCAACAGATCAATTACTGTTTGATATTGTGACAACTAACATGATTCATGGCCCATGCGGTGACCTGAATCGTTCTTCGCCTTGCATGGCTGATGGAAAATGTATAAAGAGTTTTCCAAAAAATTTCAATAACGAGACAATTACAAATGTCGACGGATATCCATTATATCGTCGAAGAAATACTGAAAATGGAGGGCAATCATTTTCAAAATATGTGAACAGAGCAGAAATTGACATTGACAATCGTTGGGTGGTCCCATATTCACCTCTGCTGTGTAAAACATACAATGCTCATATTAATGTTGAGTTCTGCAGTTCGGTAAAGAGCATAAAATACATTTGCAAGTATGTAAATAAAGGAAGTGATATGGCTGTGTTTAGTATTGAAAATACCAATGCGACTGCTCCTCCAGTAAATAACACTGATGAAATAACTCTCTACCAAATTGGCCGGTATATCAGCTCTAATGAAGCTGTTTGGCATATCTTTGGTTTCCAAATTCATGAAAGGGATCCAGCAGTCATTCATTTAGCCGTCCATCTTGAAAACGGCCAGCGTGTATTTTTCACAAACGAAACAGCGATCGATCGTGCAATGAATCCACCGAAAACTACTCTCACAGAGTTTTTTCTATTGTGTAATCGTGCTGATGCTATTGGTGCTTTTGCAAGAACACTACTCTATTCAGAAGTACCACACTATTTCACATGGAATCAAACAAAAACATGGATACCCCGCAAGCAAGGCACCCCAGTTGATGGATACCCCGGTTTATTCAAATCAAACACCTTGGGGCGAGTATTTACAGTCAATCCAAGGCAGACTGAGTGTTTTTATTTGCGACTATTGTTGGTTAATGTAACCGGCCCATTATCATTTCAAGATATACGTACAATTAATGGACAACAGTGTGCAACTTATAAAGATGCATGTCTTGCGCTAGGCTTGCTGGAAGATGACAACCAGTGGGACTATATGCTTACGGAAGCAGCATTGAACTGTACAGCAATACAAATTCGGCTACTATTTGCTATAGTGTTGACTACATGTTTCCCAGCCCGAGCTGAAACGTTGTGGGATTATCACAAAGATTCAATGACTGAAGATATATTGCATCGGCATCGTACACGGTACAACGATCTAACAATACAATTCAGTGACGCTATGTACAATGAAGCACTTATTGCTATCGAGGATCTTTGCTTTGTGATTTCCAATTTACCACTCAGCCATTTCGGTATGCATTCGCCAAATCGATGTGCACATGATTTAATGAACAATGAGATGAATCGTGAACTACAATACAATACTAGAGAGATGGAAGCGATTGTTAATCTCAATGTCCCACTACTTAATCAAGAACAAAGAAGCATTTACGACCGTATTATGACAGCAGTTTCGGCAGAACAAGGTGGATTCTTTTTTTTGGATGCTCCAGGTGGGACTGGAAAAACATTCTTAATTTCACTAATTCTCTCCAAAGTACGATCAACTAATGGTATTGCATTGGCCGTAGCTTCATCTGGCATTGCAGCTACGTTATTGGATGGAGGCAGAACAGCTCATTCAGCATTTAAGCTGCCATTAAATATTCAAAACAATCCAGACGCAGTGTGCAACATAAAAAAACAATCATCAATGTCCACAGTATTAAAACATTGTAAAATTATTATCTGGGATGAGTGCACTATGGCACATAAACACTCACTTGAGGCGTTAAACAGAACTTTAAAAGACATAAAAAACAACGACAAACTATTTGGAGGCACTCTGTTACTCCTGTCAGGTGATTTCAGACAAACACTTCCCGTAATTCCACGTTCAACATACGCTGATGAGATTAATGCTTGCTTGAAATCATCAACACTGTGGCGTAATGTTGAAATATTACATCTGAAAGTAAATATGCGCGTATTACTGCTTCAAGATCCATCCGCTGAAAACTTCTCAAAACAACTGCTAGATATTGGCAATGGAAAAGTAGATCTACATGAAAATACTCAATTCATTAAATTGCCGGCCAATTTCTGCACCGTCGTTAATTCACAAATTGCTCTAATTGAAAATATATTTCCCAATATACAAACACAATACATGAACCATGAGTGGCTAGCAGAAAGAGCAATTCTGGCATCTAAAAATGTGGACGTTAACGGTATGAATTTCAACATACAACAGTTGTTGCCAGGGGATTTGGTGTCATACAAATCTATTGATACTGTTTGCGATGCCAACGAAGCTGTAAATTATCCCTCCGAATTTTTGAACTCATTAGATTTGCCAGGCATGCCACCGCACCTTTTACAACTAAAGGTTGGATCTCCAGTTATTTTGCTTCGCAATTTGAACCCACCAAAGCTGTGTAATGGCACAAGATTAGTTATTAAAACATTAATGAAAAATGTTGTCGAAGCCACCATTTTGAATGGCAAGTTCCAAGGGGAAGATGTATTACTGCCACGAATCCCTATTATTCCAACAGATGTGCCAATTGAATTCAAACGGGTTCAATTTCCAATCAAATTGGCATTTTCAATGACAATCAATAAGTCCCAAGGGCAAACATTGTCGGTTTGTGGATTAGATTTGGCCACACCGTGTTTTTCACACGGCCAATTATACGTGGCGTGTTCTCGAGTGGGCAAACCATCCAGTTTGTTTGTTTTTGCTAAAGATGGACTCACTAAAAATATCGTACACTCCATTGCACTAAGAAACTGATAATGTTTATTTTTCATTGTCTTAATTTGTTGTTTATATTAAATTTTGATAATTATTTGAATTGCAATTATTATTTGAAAATTATATTTTGATATTTTATTATTTTGTACAGTTCGGCATGATTAAATTTGCTAAATTACCTTTCAATCATAAATCAACATCCCCAAACACTTACTCTATCTTTTTGACTACCAAAATATTCACTACAACTAAATTAACAACGACTAATGTTTAATAAATTCAATACACATACAACATGATGTTCTTTCCATCGGTCTGTCTTAGGGGAAACCTATAACTTAGGCGATACGAAGTTCGCCGGGTCAGCTAGTATATATATATATATATATATATATATATATATATATATATATATATATATATATATATATATATATATATATATATATATATATTCTTGTCTGTCTAGTAATTACTACTACGTTTATTCCTGAGGATTTGGGGTTATTATAAAAGGAACTGACAAGGTGCCGGTCCTGCCAGCGCATGGAAAATTTAACAAATAACTGCTCGACACACATATAATGCACTATTAGATGCGACCTCTAATTCTTTATTTACTGTGCTGATAAGCAAAAAGTGATAAATAAATAAAAATAACACACACATCGTGTTACAAGGGCTTGGTCACCATTTTTGCAATATGTGTTAATTTTTGAATGAGACTAACTCCATGTTCAGTTCCCTTCCCTACACTACATCTGTACCTTGACTACCATCCAACATGGACACCCCAGACTCCTCTAATAGTGTCCAACCATTGAGTAGACGCCGTGTCGGTATTAAGCGGACTGAGCATAGTACCTATCGCCTACAATCTCCACAACACTTTGTCCCCAGGTAGCTGGGTTACTACGATTGTCCATATGAGATTTGAGATGATCTAGCTAGACCTCTATGCTTTTTTCGGCCAAAAAATGTAAGTATAGAGCAAACATAATTTTGCAAGAAAAAGAAAACTACGTAGAATTAAAGTAATATTCATATTGTAAGGAACGTGTTAACAAGACAAGAAACCAGCATGTTGATTCATGCACAATTGTGCTACTTTGCAGCTGCTAAAAGTAGACTTATATATTTTTCTAAACTATTAAACTTTGTTATTTACCAAAATAAACTGTCAAAACACAGTTCAATAGGAACATGTCATTGATAAAGCTATGGCCTGCTCATAGAACATGGCTAAAAAGGCAAACACCTAATATTTTTCTGATTTAGACACAATTGCCCTCTAAAAAAGCCACACTGAAGATTTTTCTAGACTGTATAACTCTGTTAATTAGGAGAACAAACTGATTTAATTTAGGACATTCCAAACTTAATCTATTTCCAAATTTCATTTAGTATAGACAATAGACTAGTGGCATATTTTGTGTCAGCGCCATTGCATTTACTCGAATGTGACTTAATCTTTAATTTTGTTTATAATATTGGAAAAATATGTGTCCATTTATTACCTTAGTAAAAACAGATCATTGTAGGCCTATTATCTTGTTTTAGAAAGACCATCTTTATCAATTTCGATTTAGTATTATAGTTCACACTTTCCCAATTTTTGCTTCATTATTTTCTTTTCTTTTTATTGAATATAATATATATATATATATATATATATATATATATATATATATATATATATATATATACACACACATAAGTATAAGTTATTCTGCAAGTAAAAAAAAAAAAAAAACATACGTAATGGAGAATATCATGTGTTGAATTTTTTCCTGGATTGTGGTAGGAGTTGGAGGTAGATCATTGCTAAAATATTGGAATCCGTACAGTTTAAATACATATAAAGCGGTCGGTTTCTGTATCAACAAATAAAATCATAATAGTTCCAAGAATATCAGAACTATTGTGAAAAAAATAGTAGTATATAAAAGTGTAAAACATTTTGTTATATTCAAGTGAAGAACACATTTTCCTTTCTCGTATCTCTGAGGAGACTTATCTACTCTACAGACCTTACACCTACAGAGGAGTTACACGTGTGGGACTGGTCGCAAAGATGTCGGCTACCGAATTTAAAGGCCTTTGCTACAGCAGTCTTGCTCACGCAATCCCCCCTCCCCCAGTGGAGTACAACTTCCCCCCATATAATTCCATTACGTGATTCCGGTAGTTACTGATTGTTGTATTAATGGATGGTTGAAGACTAGAGCCATCACTGTCCAGGTAGCCATTGTTCTTTGAATCAATCAGAGGTTTCAAGCTCAGACACCGATGAATAAAATGAAGGACGGTACTGATGAATAAACACTAGACAGATCAAGTTACGACAATAATAAAAAATTAATCTGTATCCAATAAAATTGCTCCAACACTAAACTCAAACTAAAATAAATTCATTTCAGGACCTTTTCCGTTAACTTTGGTATGTTTAGGTTATGTTAGGTTCAGTTATGTTATGTTAGATTTAGTTACGTTTTGGGTTTGTTTTGGTTATGTTAGGTTAAAACCTAAGTTATGGTTATGGTACTGAATTAACGGGAAAGATCCTAATTCCGTAAAGTTTAAATAATTCATTAATTTAGCTATTAAATCTTTAAAAATCTAATTACGATGAATATTATATATTGTTAAGGCGTCGATTGTAGATATGGGCGAATGAGTGTGATGAGTGTAGTCGTTGTTACCAATATCAACTGTTCCTCAGAAAGGGATATTTATTAATAATCCCATAGCCAGTGTAACTAAGGGACCTAGAGTTTTACGTGGAATCCAAACCACGTAGTATTGGTGTGATAGCTAATTGACAAGGCTGGTACTTAGTTCTCTTCCCTAAACTACATCTGAACCTTGACTACAATCCAACCTTCTCCTTCTCTAGCTGTATCCACGACGATTACAACCATTGAGCGGACGCCGTGTCGGTATTAAGAATACCGAGTTTAGAACCTATCTCCTACAATCTCAACAACAACACTTTGTCCCCAAGAGCTGGATTATTTTAATAAGTTTAAAATTAATTGCAAGGAGATGAGTTTTAGTAGATCCCTTTGCAAGAAGAACATTTCATACAGTGGTGGGAGGTACTAAAGAACAACTCACGTGAGAAGTGTTAGGTTATGTCTGTAAATGGATGTGTTAGGACATTATTTACACTTGCGCACCTAAATATGTTGAGAAGCAACTTCAAGTAACTGAAAGTAATTTCAGAATAACTATTGCATAATGTTTTGGAAACATTTAATTTTTATTGGGAACATATAAACAATTAGATCTGTTTGAAAGTTGTTGTGAAATATGCAACTAAGTAGTGTTGTATTTCAGGAGTATTATTGGCCTATTTGTTGGTTTAAATAATGTTTCTAAGTAAAATGCCGATGTAGGTCATCCAGTTTGTCCAGACCTTCAGTGTTTTAGATGCACCAGAGGGAAAGGGCTGTTGTACCGGGGCAAGGTTTTGGTAACCAAAGAAGCCTCAGAGGAAGGTCGTTGTTTTGCGTCTGAACAGGGATTAGCGGCTGCAGATTGGGTTTCCGCTAATACCCACAAGTCGTTGGACTGACTCGGGAGCTCTCCCTGCGTGAGGGATGTAAGATTCCATGTGAAGAATAGATTTTTCAGTATTCTTCCTACTGCCTCGAAATAATGTATATCTATTTAAAACTAGCTTCTTTTCATGCAAAAATAGTGGTATGCCATTAGCGCATGTAAAAATGAGGACTGGCAGTTCTTCTATATCACATTAGCCGATAGCTACTTCACCAAGGGGTGGCCCTCTATACTTATTTACCCTCCCCTCCGCGGTAAACCATCACATCAATTGGAAAAAAGGAAATATTGAGGGACTAGTTCTACTCTTTAGGAATGGAATTTCGATCAATCTTTTTGTAGAGGGTCTCTATGACACAGATACAAGAACTAATTTCCCTACAAATGTCATTAAAATCTGTCCAGTAGTTCTAGAGAGTTGGTGATCAGTGAGTTCATCATTTTGGATTTTATATATTAAGATTAGTTATTGTTTGTATTGTCTATCAAGACGTAAACGAAGTCACCGACACATATACATATCTTCGCACACGGCTGAACATGAACGAGAATTTGATTATCATCAAACAGAAATCTGTCCTCGTTTACTGGATTGTGGTTTATTGTGATAATTTATGTGATGATAATTCAATTTTTATGAAAAATAAACATTAACATTTTATTTGATTATATAAATTGTTAAACATAATAACAAGTTATAAATTAAACACCACAAAACAAAAACCGTATTAAATGACAGTAAAACATGATATAAAATTGTGACAAATATGCTCGTATGTGTTAATAAAAATAACTATTAGAACTCTATATATTTCCAATACTGTTGATAAATAATCTAATATCATTTATCTATACTGATATTGACATACAGTTATTTTTTAAGTTACATCTGTACAATATTTGTACAAAATTTAGTTCGAGGTGGCCTATTTATGTCGTACGACAGAGCAATCACACAGTTTGGGGTGGGGGGTGGGGGGTAGTTGTTATCTGATCTTATATTGATTATAACTCGATATTCTATAATATCAATTCAAATATTACATTTTATCGGAAATCAATATTGCAAAATGTGTTGCATACAATTTAAAACGTCTATAAAAACAAGCTAGTCTGAAAAGACAGTAACTGTACAATACAAAAATCTGACTTTTTTTAGACATCCCAGTCTTTATATTTTGGAAACGTGTCTTTTATTATTATTTTTTTCGAGGACAAGTGTGACCTTGTAAGTGGTAGTAACATAGCTTACACTGCTATGAGACAGAAGCAGCGAGAACTACCGAACTGTAGGGCAAAGGACGGTGGTTCATGAACGATTGCCTCCACTGGCAGTTAGTTCTATTCGGCACTGACTACCCAACTTGATTAAACATTCCTCGATGCGTAAAACCTGATTGAAACAAATTTTAATGAAAGAGGCATTTTAAATCCCTGACCAGTATTTGGTTGGAGGACTATGCAACCAAATTAGGCAAACAAAGGCAAGAGAAAAAAATTAGAATTTATGAGCAAGGAGTGAATTTAATGAGTGAAAAGTGATTATATTTGTGTATTAATGAATGCACGCTTTGTGTGCGTGAATGCTAAATATAAATTTTATTTAGCATTAAGACGTCAATTATCAGGACATGGGCGAATATGGACAAATGGGTGTGATGAGCGAATGTAGTGGACAGGGTTGAATTGTTGTAAGTAGCAAACATAAAACAATAAAAAGTAAATAACATAAATGAAAGTGCATTACGTTAAGCTACCGGCAAGTTCATGTATCCTCCGAGTGGCCAGCGGTCGATACTCAGTGACGCCTGCCAAACAGTGACCCTCGCTCCTCCGATAAATAATGTGTAATTACCTGGGCCCCTGGCTGGCACGTTGCGTCACTGCCCCCATCCACCCCCTCACCTTGGCTACCACGTAATCGATACCTCCTGTTCCTGTCTCGTTCGGGTACGTAAGGAACACAGATATAGAAACTGCATAAAGGAACTAGAAATGTGCACGACAAGTTAATAGTAGGCTTAATGCAGGTCAGTTACACCCCATAGACAGAGGCATGTCTTCCCACTAGTGTAAACATTGATTTAAAAACAGTGTAACTGAAATACGCAAATACATTTCTTAATTCTTGGATCTACTCTCATTACAAGAACGTCTCTGTTAGAGCGTCCACAGAATCATTAACATACTGAATTTAGTGAGATTTTACGTATCTTATGATCCTATGGATATACATAGAAAATATGTTAAGCGTAATGGGGAGGGCATTTGTTACTTTAATTTCAACATTCATGCCACTAAACAAAAAACACCATTAGATCATATATTAAACGAAATTAAATAGTAAAGGGATATTATAAGACAAACTGTGAACGACCTCACCCTTATCAAAATTCTGCAAAAAAAATCTTATTTAAAGTCGTCATGGTAGGCTATGTCAAATACCCCTCACCCTCCAAAAGCATGAGAGAGAGAGAGAGAGAGAGAGAGAGAGAGAGAGAGAGAGAGAGAGAGAGAGGGAGAGGGAGAGAGAGAGAGAGAGAGAGAGAGAGAGAGAGAGAGAGAGAGAGAGAGAGAGAGAGAGAGAGAGAGAGAGAGAGAGAGAGAGAGAGAGAGAGAGAGAGAGAGAGAGAGAGAGGAGAGAGAGAGAGAGAGAGAGAGAGAGAGAGAGAGAGAGAGAGAGAGAGAGAGAGAGAGAGAGAGAGAGAGAGAGAGAGAGAGAGAGAGAGAGAGAGATCCGATCAGATGGACTTACTTGTAAGGACAATGTATGGGTTTGTTTTACGGTCGAATTAGAGCACCTTAATGTAAAACATTCATTGAATTCGTGTAAATATTTAAATCAGGTACATACGTTCGTTGAATATCATATGTAGGTTTAAGTTTGGAAAGGTCTCAGGATTTGATCTATTTATTTATTACAACGGTTAAAACATATTTTTAACAATATCCAATGCAATACATTGACAGTATAACAAAACTCAACAAAAACAAAATACAGAACAGTAAAATCAACAATTATTACAACTTCACATACCTTCTTGAATAAGATTGAACAATAATAATTGAGTTTAACAAGCAAGCCACAGTAGTTAACTGCAACGTGAAAATGTTATAACAATTAAAAACATAAAAATTATAAAAAAAGACCAACTTATTTAACAACAGCCGTAATTTAATGCAAGTTGAGTAACAGAAACAAATCAATACAACTAACTACTAAAATGGACTAAAATACAACTAATGGACTAAAAAAGGTTAACAAAAGAAAAAAACAAAAGTAATCTTTGCTTAGCTCCAAACAGTAGTTACTACACATAAAGATATTAATGAATAATACAAAAATTGGCAATAACTAATGTATTTGCAAACAACAATAAATACAAAAAAAATATAATTGATTAAGATAAAAGTATTCTAAATAGCAATGAAAAAAGCGTGAAAATGGTAACAATGGAAACAAACAATAATAATTCTCCAATAAATAACAGCGATAAATTGATATAATAATAACACATTGAATATATCCGTAAAGTCATACTACAGATGCCGTAAGACTTTTTAATCGAAAAGTAACAGCTGTTCAAATAAAAATAATGATATTTATAATAGAATATTAATAGCTGCTGGAATGTAAATGATTATATTTATAATAGAATATTAATAGCTGCTGGAATGTAAATGATTATATTTATAATATTAATAGCTGCTGGAATGTAAATGATTATATTTATAATATTAATAGCTGCTGGAATGTAAATGATTATATTTATAATATTAATAGTGGCTGGAATGTAAATGATTATATTTATAATATTAATAGCTGCTGGAATGTAAATGATTATATTTATAATATTCAGAAGGTTATAGAAATTTCTTGAATGAGTAATTTTTTATTCAGTGGAAGCACAGAAAATATAAACACACAGTAGCGAGAAGCTCAGCCGTTTTACTTGCCAACCAAGCGATGCTAGCGATCCTAGCGGTGGTATATCAAACAACTGGCGCGGTAAGTGGAGAGATGCCGTAGCTCTGCGAGACCACTAAGATCGCTAGTGTAGAGCAGTTGGTATTTTTCTCAAGCGTAAGCTTCTCTATTGTACGTTTTTATTATAATGTGGTGGAAGTTTAGCTAAATACACTTTTTTAAAGTGAATCCATTTTCGATTATGTTCTGTTTGTCCTCCTTTACGTATTACTACACCATTCTTCGATCGTCATGAAACTATGGGAAGTTACGCATTTTTCCATGCATGGTGTTATTCGCATCTGACTATACGAGTCTGTCCCACTGGCCTTCAATGGTTAGGCCTATATGATGGAGTTATTTTATTTATTTAAAGAATCATCAACTAATAAATAAAACAAACGAAAGAAAAAAATTGAAATAGGCTAAGTAAAATCTTTATGTGTCTAGTTACATAGCAAAATAGTATATAAATAGTTAGCAACGTCGGAGCAGTAAGATAAACTACAGCAATTACATTTACCTATTACAATATTACTTGATATATAGTTTACCTACTAATATCAAGTAAACTGTATATCAAGTACGTAATATCAAGAGACCAGATGTGAAGTCCGAGGTGTCACGAGCACAGTGAGTGAAACGTTCTAGCAAACTTACCAAGGCCAAAGGCTCAATACACGAGCAAATTGAATGTATTTGGCCTTATTTACATGTATTGGGTGTTTATTTAACATTTAAAAGCCATTTAAAGTGCATTTAGATGATGCAGACAAAACAGACCTCCCGGCTTGCCATTGTCTAGGAAGATGTTAGGATTAATTGGCCCATATTTAAAAAAATATTCAACCAAACTCAATTATTAGAAATTAAGTGAATAGCTCCTTAAATGATAAACTTCTAACCGACAACCGACGGAAGAAAAACAATAAATGCGGGCTAAACACCACACAAACACTGTATTGACAGACCATGTCGGCGCATGCGCACAAAGGCTCACGCTAATTGGTCGAGGTGTTCCGGGCTTTACGACACCCAATGATTCTGTATAGCAAATCCATCAGCGCCGACCGCAGTGGTTCGGAATCCTATTACCCTTAAAATGAACTCTGTAATTACACCACTGAGTTCCCGCCTTGTTATTTTTCCCGTGTAAGCTGAATTAACGAGTAATTAACGTAAATGCTTTATAATTAGGAATGGTGTTGAGAGGTTATGGGGTGAATCAGTAATGACAGAATGCCTTTCTGGGTATATAGCCTTCCAAGGGGCGGTCGGTAGAACATTATGAGTTCTTTAACTCCTTCAAATCCCACATACAAAGCTATTTCAAGAACAAGTTTATAATCATTCCAAAGGAAAGGAACTCTGAACGCAATAATTCCTTCTTTACTTTCACCCCCAAAGTTGAGCGGTACAAGATGAAGCACGTGACACGGTAAGAATGCAGTGAAGAGAGGAGGCACTTTGAATATGGTTTGACTGTGGTAATGACCCGCTCAGAACTGAGGACGAGGTGTTGCTAAATCCCGTGCTTTTGCTATGGGAAATGTTGTTTTATTAGGAATTGAAATTTTAATTTCACTGAACTCACTAAAAATCAAAATCGGGCAATGGAAACCACCGCATGTTTTTAAAAAGTAAATCGTATGACAAATGATTGAACTGTTTATGAGCATGATGGGCTGTACGTAATAAATCCGACTAACGTTCAATGCTACATTTTTATTGACTCTAGCAACAAATAGTATAAATATAGTATATATTAATTAAAAATAAACATTAACATAACATCAAATAATGGGCAATCGCAATGACAATGGTAAATATGAAATATAGGTGTCCCATTCAAGATTTGTTTAACCAGTCAATAATAACCCCACGATCACGAACCCATAGAAGTTTTTCGGCAGAAATACAGATTATTTAACTGTAAAACGATGAATTTTACCTTAATCTTGTGTAGTTTTTCTCCTTAACGAAAATGTGACATCAAATTATTCACACGATGAGTTATGACTGAGATATTCAACGTCAAAGTAAGTTAAGTTAGGTTTGTATATGTTGACGGTGAATACATATTGCTAACCTAACCTAACCTAACCTAACCTAACCTAACCTCACTAACCAATATAAAATAACTTTAACCAACCTAACCTGTTATGTTGAATATCTCAGTTCTTATTTATTGTGGGAAGAAATGGATGTCATATTTGTGTTCAGAGGGGAAAACTAGATAATATTAAAGTTTTATTCATAGTGTTTATGTTAAAAGTGGTCTTTTTCATAATTTTTTGTAAAAATCTCTATTTCCTAGTTAAAGATATCGTGACAATCGGGTGGGACCCCTATGTTCCACATTTACCCTTTGTTCTGTGTGAAACTTTGATTGGTCCCTCATGGACTTTAGTAGGAATTTGATCAGTTGGTTAATTAGCCGTATAATATCGAACGACACGCGTACTATAGGAGGACTGAAGAGGCTTGGGGGTTATCGTTGGCAGCCGAAGGGCTGCGCGGGGCTTCGCAGACCTAGATACTGAAAGGTAGCTGTAGCTAAACCGATTATCCCCTATATTGCTAAACAAACCCACGCACACACGCGCACACCCATGCAGCCAATCACGCTATCTACCTCACTCTGTAATCACCAGATGATCGATAACAGCCGTGCGTAGCGTTTTGTATTCTCCTATTCCTATACAATGGTACAGGCAAATTAGCTTTATTTTACAAGGGTTGCCAAAACCAAAGCTATTAACTAATAAAGAGATCCTTTTACATTGAAAATATATTATATATATATATACATCATAAATGTCGATGTAATATTTAAAAATATTAGTGACTCATTTACTGACACAGGGTGAGGCATTTTCACGTACGTTCTTGAACCAAAGCTGTTGGTCTGAAACCTCAAAATTTGAGTTTTACATTAATAAACAAGACGACAGCCTTTTTGACCCCAAACTAGTTCCCATGTATTTCTATTAGTATCTTGTTAGATAAGTGTTTTTTATCATCTATACATTTTGAAAATGTTTAACATAGTTGTATACGTAACAAACATACTCATTATATTTGAATTTCAGCTTGATGTTCAGATATAATGAAAAATAATAATAATAATAAATATATATTGGGTGTATCAGGGGACAAACACGATAATATTTTTCAAAAATATGAACTATTGTACCGAATTTATCATTTCAAGTGAGCAATCAAATTGAAGGTATTCAACAAGAAAAAATGTCCTGCTGAACAACAAACATTTAATACTGAATTAACACACCAAATATTGGTATAAGACGAGAGGCATTCCTCTTCTGTATTCTGATTCCCACAAAAAACTAAGAGTTATTCAATGACAACTATTTGAATATTTTTATAGCAATTAAAAGTACATTTAAAATGAGTTTTTGGCCAATTTAATATGATTAAAAGTGATTATCAAAAGAAACATTTTTACTCGCTTTGGTTACCAAACAAACGCTTTGGTAACCAAACCAAACAAGGGGCTGACCCACTAGCCCACCCATACACGTACAGTGGTATTGACCCACTAGCCCACTCATACACATACAGTGGTATTGACTCACCAGCCCACTCATACACGTGCAGTAGTATTGTCCCACCCACCCACCCATACACATACAGTGGTATTGACCCACTAGCCCACTCATACACATACAGTGGTATTGACCCACTAGCCCACTCATACACATACAGTGGTATTGACTCACCAGCCCACTCATACACATGCAGTGGTATTGACTCACTAGCCCACTCATACACATACAGTAGTATTGTTATTACCACTGTATGTATATGGGTGGGCGGGTGGGTCGATACCACTTTATGTGTATGGGTGGGCGGGTGAGTCATTACCACTGTACGTGTATGGGTGGACGGTGGACGTGTAATTTCATTACCACTGTATGTGTATGGATGGGCATGTGGGTCAATACCACATTGTACGTGTATGGGTGAACGGTCTGATCAAGAGAGGGCTTCCCAAAGTTCAGTTTTGGCTCTGACTATATTAACAAACAATCAATACCACTGTATGTGTATGGGTGGATGGGTGGGTCAATACATACCACTGTACGTGTATGGGTGGGCAGGTGGGTCAATACCACTGTATGTGTATGGGTGGGTGGGTCAATACCACTGTATACTTAATAACTATTAATTTTTACGCAATTAATTAAATTAACCTTAGTCCATCTATGGTTTACTTCTTCAATGTAGAGTGAAGAAGTTTAGGAGTTTGGTCAATTTACAATGGATTATAAAAAAAGTTAGATTAAAGCCTACAACAATTTTAAAATGTTATTTTCTTTTCGGAATAACTAGAAAATTTTACAATTTACGTAAAAAACAGTCAGATACAAAAATGTGGAATTTTTCTTGTAAAAAAATTTTGCTATTATTATTATTTTTTTTTTTTTTATCTAAGATGAATACTAATAGAGATACCGCTGTTTGACAAATGTTCCTTGTGCAAAACGTATCGGAGCATTTTGACTTCAATTTAAAAATATTTTTTCAACAAAAATTGAATTTACAGACCTTATAGCCTTAAAATACCCTACAAAATGCCAATTCGTCAATTGGATTACTTAACAATTAAAGAAGTTATCATTAAAAAACCAATTTGCATTTGATTCTAAGATATTTTGCAGCAATTGTGAATGAACGCGAAAATGCTATTTCATTTACATTAGTATGAGTTATTCTCGTATCAAGTGCACGACGATGCATATTTATAATTACTAATAAATTAATTAAAATTATTTAAATTAAAATATTATAATTATTCATTATTGGAAAAAATGTTGCCCGAATAATGTCCAGAAACATTTTTGGATACGTTTCTTGTTATTCCGAGCTATGCCAATGCTCTTCTAATAACATGTTGAACGTTTCTCAGGATTTTTTTTTTTTTTGCGTGCGCAAAGCTTAACGAAGAGGCTTTGGCCTCCGAACGGTCAATATTTACTATGAAACACTGCAAAATGATGTAATAAATTAATAAAAAGTTTAATTGATATTAAATGTACTATAAAAATAATAGACTGAGTTTAAAATAATTTAATGTGGACCTCCGATATAAGGGGGTGGTATTTATGGGTTGAAGCATGTGATAATTATGTTCTAGAGCAAGAAACAATTTTCATATTTAATATATAAATACTATTTCGACATGTAATACGTTTTAAACTGAATTTTTTAATAGGAGTGGTTATTACGGGTTGTCCAATATGATGATGTATGATGAATCATGTTCCAGAACAAGAAACAATTTTCATTTTTAATATACAAGTAGTAATTCATCATATTTTTAACATATAAACTACCATTTTTAATTGTTCTCAGCAGGGGTGGTTTTTAGTGATTGAAAACTGTGATATATACATAAATTATGTTCTACAGCATAAGATACAATATATTCTGACTATACAACGTAATTTTAACATATAATACGCTTTAGACTGTCATTTTCGATTTGTTATCAATAGTGATGGTTTTCACTCCTACAAAATACACAAACCCTATCAGTTTGAGGTCACGTTTGAACTAAAGAGTTGGAAAAGCTTAACTCCAAATGTTTAATCCGATTGTGCGACATAAAGTCCAAATCAAGAAGTCTAAACCGAAAAGTCCAAGACAAAAAGTCCAAAAGCTGTAACAGCCAATACCTAAAAGTCTAAGCAAAAAGTCCAATACTTGTTATTTTGAGCTTATTTTTATTTTGAACTTATTTTTATTTTGAACTTATTTTTATTTTGAACTTATTTTTATTTCAAAATGGTGCTTATTGAAGTAAGCAACTAACCTAACCTAACCTAACCTAACCTAACCTAACCTAACCTAACCTGCGGTAGATCACAGCTGCTACCCAGGTAGATCACGGATGCTACCCGAGTAGATCACGGCTGCTACCCAAGTAGATCACGGATGCTACCCGAGTAGATTACGGCTGCTACCCAAGTAGATCACGGCTGCTACCCAAGTGGATCACGGTTTATTCTCAAAGCTTAATAAACCGTATATTTTATTTTTTCAAAATAGTTTATTCTCAAAATTATTTTGAGAAAATAATAGATTTTCTCAAAATAATTTTGGACCTAATCGATTTGGACCTTCCGGGTTGGATTTTTTGGTTTGGACTTTTTGTCCTCCAACCGTTTAATCCAATCATTGTTTTCCTAAATAATTTCATAGTAATTTCCTGTTTTTACGTACAGGTACTGGATTACACGAACATTTTCAAATACACCTAGCCATATTAATCTTAGATTGTAATTATATATTGTTTTGTAATAAATTATTCCATTTATTTACGTGATTAATTATATTGACTGCTACACCAAATAATATAATAATATACTAATACGTAAAACTGTCGTGTAGTCTCCGGCACCAGACACTCACATGACACACACCAGACAAACACACTTGACACACACCATACACACACATGACACACACCAGCCACACCCCAGACACACACATTACACACACATGATACACACCAGACACACACAAGACACACACCAGACACACACATGATACACGCATGATACACACACATGACACACACCAGCCACACCCCAGACACACACATTACACACACATGATACACACCAGACACACACAAGACACACTCCAGACACACACATGATACACACACATGACACACACCAGCCACACCCCAGACACACATATTACACACACATGATACACACCAGACACACACAAGACACACTCCAGACACACACATGATACACGCATGATACACACACCAGCCACACCCCAGACACACACATTACACACACATGATACACACCAGACACACACAAGACACACTCCAGACACACACAAGACAGACAGAAGACACACACCAGACACACGCATGACACACACAAGACACATACCAGACAAACACACTTGACACATACCATACACACACATGACACACACCAGCCACACCCCAGACACACACATTACACACACATGATACACACCAGACACACACAAGGCACACTCCAGACACACACATGATACACACCAGCCACACACAAGACAGATAGAAGACACACTCCAGACACACGCATGACACACACAAGACATGAGTTTAGAAACGCCTTTCTAGAAATAACAAAAAAATTATCACTAGCCTATGAATCATAAACTTGTATCACTTTACTAAACATGACTACAGACGTTTTGTAAACCAGTTTTATTCATTCATTGACAAGTAATTAATAAATTATTGATAAATGTATAAATAATAAATTAAATTAGTAAAGTATTAATCAATAATTCATAAATTAATGCAATTAACCCTTAATTTATTTTGTATTATAGATGTTATAAAGGAGTATTTTATTTATAATGATAAAAATCTATAATGTGACATTATATGGCTTTAGTGTAAATAGCTACAGTATATCGAATTTCAGTAGTAAGTTGGATATTTTTTTTATTTATAATATAGTGAAAATTATAAAAAAGGAATATTAATGTTTAATTTCACGTCAGCTTTTTTGTCATACAACAAACAACACTGCAATAAAAATACTAAGCAAAATAATTATGTCAAAGACAATGGCATGTTTATTTAATATACGGTAGCGATGAAAATACTGTATTTACAAACTTCATTTGTTTTAAAATGACTCGTTGTCAACCACTGCGAATACTAAGGCATGTGATACACATTCCATATCACGAACACAACAAAATATTGTATATGGTTTTCATTTGTTCGTATATCCCTCATAACCTCACGTAAAAAAACAAATGTTATGTCATTGTCCACATGTTTAGGCCTATTCTACCAGTTAACGCTTGATTTACGCGGGTTTTGTATCATAAGGAAAACATATTGATCGTTTTCCACTAAATTATTGAATGTAAACTGAAACTAGAAATCCATATATAAACAAGTGCTACAGTACTTCAAGGAAAGATTTTGTTTTAAATTTTGCTGAATATGTCACTTTAAGTATTCATTAAAAACGCATATGCCTTATAAAGTAGCTTATACATTATAGTAAATATCAACTTTGAGAAAAATCCAACTTAGATTATATTTTGTATACAACAAATATAACGTTTCAAACAAATAACTTGTATGTAACAAAATTGTAACGAACCATTGCATTTGTAAATAAATATTATTTTTTTTTTTACAGATTAAAATTACCAATTTAAATATTCTAAGATTTCTTATATTACTGTCTATTAGTGGTGTGTTAATTATAGGTAATATATACATTAAATTACACAGTTAAAGTTACAATATAGTAACTAAATATTCAAATAGGCCTACTTGATATTGTATTCTCCAATAGTGGTTGTCTAGTTATCGGCACTACACATATTATATTACCTGGTCAAAGTTACAATGTAGTAACTAAATATTTTAATATTTCTTATTGTAATCTCCAATAGTGGTTGTCTAGTCATCGGCACTACACATATTATATTACCTAGTCAAAGTTACAATGTAGTAACTAAATATTTTAATATTTCTTATTGTAATCTCCAATAGTGGTCGTCTAGTCATCGGCACTACACATATTATATTACCTGGTCAAAGTTACAATTTAGTAACTAAATATTTTAATATTTCTTATTGCAATCTCCGATAGTAGTTTCCTAGTTATGGGTGCTATGTATGCTATTATGTAACCATGGAATATGACTTGCGAGAAAAGAGAATGTGTGGATTACAAAAATGTGGTTATTTAAGCCATCCGAAAGGTTAATGCGTTAAGTGAAATCCCTTTACGCGTTATTTTGTCGGATAAACGGATTGCCGTGATCCGATAGATCGGATTGGCACCGGATTATTGTAGATTTAGCCAAGTGTGTTGATCCAAAGCCCGGATTACACGATCGGTTACAAATTGTGAATCCGTAGAGTCCATGTCTAGAAACCCTTCATGGCCGTCGATACTGCGCCCTCAGCCCTTAGTAACACTAGCAGGAACTTGTCATCATTATTTCTCGGTGTTACCTTCACTTATCATATTATATATGTTATCTGATAAGGCAGAGAAATTAGTATGACTGTTCCGAATACAGCTATGTGAAAACAATCACAACATTGTGTTTACTCGTGTACACAGCTATATTTGTTGTGGTGATATCAGAACTACTATTTTTACAAACTAGACAGTCAGTTTCATTGTAAAAATCATCTACTTAAGAATTTAAAATGAAAATAAATGTAAAAAAAACCCCAAATTAGTTTATTTGAACCATTTATATAAATCGTCTGACAAAACGACGCTCTTATTTTATTAAAAGCCATGCCTTAGCAACCAATTAACATGTAATATAAATAAAGAAGTGTGTGTTTATCAAACAAATCTTAATATAACATGATGTGATACGCAAACCACAACTACATGTACATGGATATTATCGGACACACTAGATAGGTCTAGGGTGTCCGTGTTGGGTGGTAGTTAGTGTGTGTCAGGATGTGTGAATGGAGAGAACTGAGTATCAGGTCTGTCAGTTATACACGTGTTTATGTAGGTACCTTAGTTGCCTTGGATATTGGGTTCTTAATAAATTGCCCTTTCTGAGCATATGTCGAACCCAGTCGAACCAGACGGCATAGATCATCCACACTCATGTAATCATTCATATTCGCCTTAAAATACGAAAGTTGTGTCAGCGTCTCATATCTGTGTAATCTGAAGGTGGCAGAATTCTTCCTCGAGCTGTCATGAGGCAATTTGGTCTGTCCATTTGGCCAGACGGTTGCCCTCTGGAAGGGATAGATGTTCATCGCATGTTGAAGCATTATACCGGACAAGCTTTACTTTACACAACAAATTCTACATCATGAATTCATCGCCCAGTATGTTGAAGGTACCTTCTGCATCATGAATTCATCGTCCAATATGTTGAAGGTACCTTCTGCATCATGAATTCATAACCCAATATGTTGATGGTACCTTCTGCATCATGAATTCATCACCCAGTACGTTGAAGGTACCTTCTGCATCATGAATTCATCGCCCATTACGTTGAAGGTACCTTCTGCATCATGAATTCATCGTCCAATATGTTGATGGTACCTTCTGCATCATGAATTCATCGGCCAGTATGTTGAAGGTACCTTCTAAATGGTAAAGTGCGTTTAAAACAAATTAAATATAGAATTCGAGTAATGGTTGCTTACTCGAGGGCGTAGGCCTCAGTATTGATTTCATGTATAAATGTTTAAAGTAAGTCATATTATTTAATCGTAGACTTATTTTAAGTATCTCTCTAAGTTAGAAAAAACATATTAGTTTTCTTGTGTAGCTAGAACATGATTGTGACTAATAGGATGTCCACAAGTTAAACGTCCACTATGAGAATACAATCAATGTGAAACACATTTCATAAAACGCTCCAGCATTAATTGAATCTAAAGACGCTGACGATGTCTTGCAAACACGTTTGCTGAATCATTAGTTTGGTAAAGTCTGAAAATGGTTACTAAAGTTAAGATTTCGTTCACCAACAATTGACGTTTACCATGTGATACTTTATAACTTCACTGACCAACTTAGAGTGAAGTATCGACTGTTCGGTTTTCATTGTTACATTTTGTACTCGACATGCCGGTTACTGCCTATCGAACCACGATTTCACAAGTGTGAGATACGCTAAAAGTATTGTAAGATTTGTAAGCATAATTGTTCAGTCATTTATTGAGTATATGCTCAAATGTACTTACGAAATGTGGTAGCATCCTTAATTTTACTTCACTCAAATGATATGATTTTTTTTCGGATTTGCAGATAAAGATTTCAGTTTGACTTCGATCCGAGCCATAATATGAATCTGATTCGACTGGATCGACACATGGTGAGACGGCATTCGAATGAACGAATTCGATGGAAAATGACATTTGCGTTTAAGCTTTTTAATGCCGAGTTTTCTGTTAGTAATTAAACACAACTCACTTCCTTATGAACTGTACTTATTTTCTATCTGTACTAATGCAATAGGGTATTGATTTAGGCTATATTGACAGTGATAATTTGAAACGAAAAAAATTAACTCTGGTATTAGTTTAGTTAAAAACAAATGATAACTTATTCGTATAAAATATTTCATTATTTTTGGTCAGTTTTCAAATTTAGATTTTTAACTTAAAAGCCCTTAGATGTAAGAAGATGTTTTGAAAACATAAAAATTAGAATAGCTACATAAGGCATATTTTAGACATTGAAACAAATAAGATTTGGTATAATAAATCAACAGGCAGAAATTATTTCTCTTCTAAGAAAGAATATTCCAAGAAGAAATACGACCAAATAAAACGCAATTTTACCCAAAAAGAAACTTCATAGTAATAAAAAAGAATTAAGAAAAACCCATCTTAAGTGTCTGCTTAAAAATTGAAGAATTTTCATACTTGTACGGGAACAAAATGTATGAATCAGATTAAAACTTAAATGAGCAAATTATAATATAAACAGTATTGGATCAAGTAAATTAATCAAATAACATAATATGGTATACAAATAAAAATAAACATACTAGAACGAACACGCCTATTCAGAAACTAAGTTGCCGAAGGAGGACTATTTAAATTATTTAACTGATTTTCCCTTATGTATTCGTAATTTGTTTTTAATAACAAATCACTATATAAAAAATGTGTTAACCAAACGAAATTGTTGCATTACAAAAAAATATATTACTGAATTCTCTTTTAAGCGATGTCACAAATTTGAAACATCCTGTAGTCCTTAGGCAGGATAAAGTGTGGCTTGTTCTTACTGTAGTGGAGGAAGGTCTGTGGCACTGTTTATTGTAGGTTTCCTTGACAACTCCTGTTGCTAAGCGACGCTATTGTTTTCTCAATAGCCGAACAGTCGTCTGTCCCGGGGCGTTGCAATAGTTTCACACACAGAAGGGTGCACTGCTGATCTACGACATGGCTACAGTCGTATCTCACCGCCAGCTCTGCACCCCTCAGCTCTCGTTACAAACTCCTGCCACCCATCTAGATGGTTCCAATATGGCTACGGTCGAATCTTACAGCCAACTCTGCACCCCTCAGCTCTCGTTACAAACTCCTGCCACCCATCTAGATGGTTCCAATATGGCTACGGTCGAATCTTACAGCCAGCTCTGCACCCCTCAGCCCTCGTTACAAACTCCTGCCACCCTTATAAATGGTACTGACATGACTATGGTCGTAACTTACCGCCACCTCTGCACCCCTCGGTCCTCGATACGAACTCCTGCCACCCTTCTATATGGCTACGGTCCTAAGTATGTTCATAAGGCAATGAGCGTTGTTCCATTGAGTAGCCAGTGTCTACAAGGCCAGGGCCGAGACTGTGAGAATGGCCCAATCAGATACGAGCACAGTAGCCGATACTGTCCCCGTAATTGTCTCACACCAGGTAATTGATTTCACCTATGTAAAGCGGGTATCGCCTCATCTCCCTGGATATATTGCCTCGGCCTGGCCGCTAATTATTCTGCGGAGTTTCTCGGAATGCAGGCCTCGGTCTCGGGTGCAGCTCCGATCGCATCTTCCCCCACCCGTCCCATCCCATCCTGCTCCTATGCCTTTAATTGTTCTCCACCTTCCTCAACCGAGATCTTGTCCAATTTACACCTACTTCCAGCCACGTCTCCGACCTAAAACAACTACGCAGTTTTTTAATAGGTAGTATTTTTTTTTTTTAGTATTTTATATGGGGTGTTCAAAAGTGACTTATTTAAAGCTCCTTTTTGTACAGTAGGCATTCAGTACATCCCACACTGTAGTAGTGTGATTGGCGTCCCCCAGAGTCGCTATTGTAGTTACCACAGAGCTGCAATGCTGGTATTAACCAGTTGTTGGTGCAGCTTTGTTCAGACTTTTAATTGTTGTTTTATTTTTATTAACATGACATCCACATGTCAAAGACTTGAAATGATTAAAACCAAATAGTTTCCAAGTTATTAAAATCAATATAGTTTAAATTTATTAGAAATTTAAGGTGGAGTAAAAAAGGGGCTTCATAGTCCTAACTCCGCCAAAAAAGCCACTTTTTGTTTTGTTTAATTTTCATTTATTACGTTTTACTAATTAGTTTCGTTCAATTAATTATTCGTATAACTTTAATTTGGTAATTCTTAAAAATACACGACGAATACTGCACATCCATCAATCACGCCCAATTAATTAAAAATAATTATTTTACGGTCTGGTCTCCAAGTGCATAAGAAAATATAATAAATATCATTTCGCAAACGGTAATGACAAAAGTGAATGTTCTCCCTTTATGGACCCAGTGGCTAACGGGTGAGCTATATTTAGAATTAATTTCCGGTTGTTCAGTGTAATTATCGCAGGGTATGAAATTCCTTTCTTAAAAAAGGAAATTATGCAGGGTAGCTGTGAGTTATTCATTCAACGTCTGGTTTTAAGGGCTATTAATTACGTATATTGAGTGTTTTCTTTTGTATTTTTATTTTTATATTCCTAAAGTTTCTATTCATAACAGTTAGGCCAGCCTCGCACTGGACGGGTTGACTTACGGCGAAACGAAACGGAAACATAACACAAAGTTATGTTTGCACTGGATCGCATTTAAAAATAGAAAATAAAACACTGTAATTTGTCACTTCATGAAAAACGAAAAAAAATGCAAATACTCAACTGAAGAATATAACGGAAAATCGCAATATCTACTTTAGCCCTGTGTTGTAGACGGAACGCGTAGGCCTACCTACCACGGCCCAGCTCTAAAGTTAGGATATACATTACATTGTACCCACAGTTCTTAATTTCCTTGACTTCCTTGCTTTTACTGATCAAAACGGCATGCAATTTATTTGACCCCTCTAGCATTTTGCTTTAATTTGCCACAAATTTGCAAAATTACCGGAAAGATTGATAAATTAATGAAAATATTTGATGTCAGTGGCGCCATTTTCACTCGTAAAATATATTCTATTAAAAATACTGGTGGTGTACGAAATAACAATAGTTGTAAATAATAAATCTTCATGCGCTAATTGATCTATTATGCTTATGCTGTACAAAAAATTGCAAAAGTTTGGCAGATGGATAGGTTTGACGATTAAATGCAGTATTTTTGCAAAAGGCACACCACGGCATTAATTATCGCCATGGGGTGGCCAGCCCAGCCCTTGGTCAACTTAACGGAAATAAATGTTAAAATATAATAACAAGGGTACGATTTATGGATAGTAAACTGGATAATCCGTCCGGTTGGAAACAATCCGATATTTGACGGTACGCCATTGTCAACACTATGGACGTGTCATCACACAGTGGAGTCATTTGACGAAACGCGGACGTTGACGCTACAGACGCGTCATCACACAATTGATTTAAATGTGACGGAACTCCTTCGTCAACGCCACACACTTGTTACCACACAGTTCATTCATATTTGAAGGAACGCTGCCGTCGACGCTACATAATTGTTTCACGAGTGATTCTTATTCGTCGGAATGCCAACAAAGAATTAAACAAAATAATTTCTGGAATAAAATTCCCACATATAGAAAATATTCTGTTAAAACTAATCAAAAACAAGTTTAAATTGAATTTTAAAATATGTTCAATTTAAAATCTTCCAATAAAGAACTCCAAGAAGAAATGAAAAAAAAACAAGTTTGTTGTAGCTAACTGAAAATCAATCTGCAAACATTTGTTAAAGTATGACCGAACTTTTATTAATTAACAGTGTCCTTTCATCCTGTAGCCTAGACTCGCTGTTCCCCCAGCGTAGAGCAGGTGACATAGCAGCTGGCTAATGACACGGCCTGACGATACCGTAACCAAAGCAACGTACTAGATCGCCGCTGTTTTTTATTTCCGGCACTCGCCGTTTTTTAAAGCCAGGAAACATTAACGTACAGCTGGTGTATAAATATGAAACGTATATAAAATATTATAATATCGATTGTGTACATCACAACATACGGACGAGGTCGCTAGCACAGCGCATTATGTTAACTACAGTTAAAGTAAAAATATACAAATATTGGATTAGATACATTATTATTCATGCCAGCGTGATAAAGTTATAAATCTTAAAACTCTTTTCATTTTATAGGATTTATGGTCCTTCAGTTACGGATCTTCAGCAAGTTTGATAATTTTGAAACCGAAGAATATTTTTATGAACAGAAAGCCCAATCTGACACCGTTGAAACTATTAGATTAGAGAAGAAATAAAACTAGTAAATGTGTCCACTTTAAACTTAATAAATCCGTAAGGAATGTAGACATAGACGGTATGAAAGGAAGCAGTGTGATTGTAAGAAGTTTTTTTTTTGTTTAGGGGTGGTAGTAATGCTACTGAACATCGTATGCACAGGAAAGGCGAGTTATGCTTGGACGTAGAGAGAGGATAAAAATAAAAAAAATCTCCCAAAATATGAAAATAAACAAAGCTATGTTTAGGGATGCTGTCAAAAGTCATAAATGATATTAGATTGGGTCAGTTGCAAGTCATATACAGTATAAACTGTGAGAGAGTAACTAAATAATTAATGTTTATAACAAATATGAATATTACATGCCATGTGAGTAGGGAGAGTGGCCGGTCACAAGTGTAAGTTAGGGTGGTTACTAAATGCGTCTGTCAGTGAAGAACAGTGCGATGAAGCACAGAGGAAAAATGAACAAAGGTCGCACCTGAATGTGCGCCGAACGTGTGGCAAGTCTGCAGACCCTGTCGGCCTTGTTGATTTTAATCCCATAAGAACAATCTTTTTTTCGAACCGGACATAGTAATTTTTTAACGAATTTTCCCTCAAAAATTGTATTTAATCAAGAATGAAATTTCACGTTTGGATTGTTTTGAACATTCCTATTTAGTATTATAGAAACAAATGTAAAAAATATTCAGTTTGAAGTTTTTATTTTCATCTAACTTTCAAAACTAGGCGTATGTATTCAAAATATCAAAAGCAAACCCAATGCGCAATATGATAACGTTTAAAATGATAGCTCATATACAGCTGTGGCACCTGTATACAGTATGACGTGGCAGTGCTCTATATTGTACTGACATCTTTCTTATTGGTGTATGCGTATCTTACATTAAAATGATAGCTCATATACAGCTGTGGCACCTGTATACAGTATGACGTGGCAGTGCTCCATATTGTACTGACGTCTTTCTTATTGGTGTATGCGTATCTTACATTAAAATGATAGCTCATATACAGCTGTGGCACCTGTATACAGTATGACGTGGCAGTGCTCTATATTGTACTGACGTCTTTCTTATTGGTGTATGCGTATCTTACATTAAAATGATAGCTCATATACAGCTGTGGCACCTGTATACAGTATGACGTGGCAGTGCTCTATATTGTACTGACGTCTTTCTTATTGGTGTATGCGTATCTTACATTAAAATGATAGCTCATATACAGCTGTGGCACCTGTATACAGTATGACGTGGCAGTGCTCTATATTGTACTGACGTCTTTCTTATTGGTGTATGCGTATCTTACATTAAAATGATAGCTCATATACAGCTGTGGCACCTGTATACAGTATGACGTGGCAGTGCTCCATATTGTACTGACGTCTTTCTTATTGGTGTATGCGTATCTTACATTAAAATGATAGCTCATATACAGCTGTGGCACCTGTATACAGTATGACGTGGCAGTGCTCTATATTGTACTGACGTCTTTCTTATTGGTGTATGCGTATCTTACGTTAAAATGATAGCTCATATACAGCTGTGGCACCTGTATACAGTATGATGTGACAGTGCTCTATATTGTACTGACGTCTTTCTTATTGGTGTATGCGTATCTTACGTTAAAATGATAGCTCATATACAGCTGTGGCACCTATATACAGTATGACGTGACAGTGCTCTATATTGTACTGACGTCTTTCTTATTGGTGTATGCGTATCTTACATTAAAATGATAGCTCATATACAGCTGTGGCACCTGTGTATAGTATGACGTGACAGTGCTTTATATTGTACTGATGTCTTTCTTATTGGTGTATGCGTATCTTAAATTAAAATGATAGCTCATATACAGCTGTGGCACCTGTGTATAGTATGACGTGACAGTGCTTTATATTGTACTGATGTCTTTCTTATTGGTGTATGCGTATCTTACATTAAAATGATAGCTCATATACAGCTGTGGCACCTGTGTATAGTATGACGTGACAGTGCTCTATATTGTACTGACGTCTTTCTTATTGGTGTATGCGTATCTTACATTAAAATGAATAAGTTCCTTTAGACGCAACGTTATTTTAATTAACATACATGCGATAAAAAGAAACTACAGCAAACTCAACTTACACGCCTTTTAAATAAGACGCAATCCACATTCCACAAAAAATTTATGTGGATCACCAACCCCTATTTAGCATACCAGCAGTGTCGCTCGAATACTGATAAAAAGGCGGCTATAATAAAAACATAAGGACACACCCTGTTATCTTAGTATTAAAGTCGACCTCAATATGAGCCCTAATGGGTACAGCGTTTAACACTTCACCCCCTCCCCCTGTTAGGCACGCACAGGCTAACGTCATGCAGCACGTGTGTTCGTGCTAATACTGTTTGTACTACATTCTGATTCCCCGATGAACTACGGGCATCAGTTTACTCGAAGCAACTTTTAAATAGGTTAGTAAATGTTTGGGCTGCTTTGTTGGAAACTTTCATGTCTTACAGTTTTCAATTAACGTATTTAAAAAATATCACAAGTTTTAATAAAAATATAAATCCATAGATAAATATCCTTTTTCGGGGGGATGTTTAGTAAACCTTCCTCTTCATCTCTCTTCTCTATCCACTATGTTCTAGTAAACTCCTCTCATACCAAATCATTTATCTGTTAATGTTATGTACTCCTTAGCTCCTCTAATTGTCTCAATTCATAGTCAATAATTCATAGTCCAGCTCTTTGGTCATTTTGTCCAATTTTCTTCCTTTTTCACTTGTATCATACGTTATATTCTGCTTTTAATTTACTTAATTTTTTTGTGATATTCCATGTTAACGCTGACATTTTTTAAGCTACATAGTTTGTTTTTTATTCTCTAGGATATTTTTAGTTTTACATTGAATGTTTGATACTTTGATAATATTTGTTTCCTTTCTATAATCTAATAGTCGATTCGTTCTACAGTAATCGTATATGAACCCATACATGCACAAAAGTATAGACCCACCCAACCATACACCTACAGTGGATTGACTCACCCGCCCACTGATTGGACATTGAAACGGGTAGGTGGAAATTTATTATTTCTGTCCTTCCACTAATTATTTAACTAACAGAATATGTGTTTGGTTAGTATGATGGGATTACGAGCCTCATAAGGAGTGGTCCTACCCTCCCTACGGTGAAGGGCCGATATCACCTACACACAAGGCCCGGGCGCACCGCTGTGACGTCAGGAACAGCCCTCGGTCGTCGTGCAACTCTGCTTTCTTTCCAGGCTTCCAACATTTACTTGGAAGTTACTGTAATTTTTCGATGGCTTCGATATCTTTCTAAATTACTCGATTACGTTGATAAACCATACAAAATTATGTTTTCGTTTTAGACTGTATTGTGTTACTGAAAAAGTTATTCGGGAGTTGGAAACTAATGAAATCAAATTATTTATAGTGACTTAATTCCGTAATATATTCTTATTTTACCATTTTAAGTGTATATGAGTTAATTTATTAATTTACAGCAAACTTATACCCATTGTTAGTTTTCTGTATTAATTTATATAATAGGCAAACATTTATTCAAAATTTAATAATTCTAACATTCATCTTCATTCAAAGGATGAGACAGTTTATTTCAAAGTGCTTTGTTTTCATGCGATTCTTTTTTATGAAATGTATAACTTCATTTCAATAGTTATAGACAATGTATTTACAGTATTTTGTAGTTGCTTGGTTAATATAACTTTAGTGCTTGGAAAATTCAGAGTTAAGCGAACGTTTAGAAAACTATTCAAAATAATTAATATCACAAGTAAATTTGCTGATTAATGTAGTTAAGAAAATCTTCATGTTATTAACTCATTAACTATGTGATCCATAGTTTGGACTTCGACTCCGCAATTATAGACTGATCATTTGCCCTTCACCAATTATATTTCTAGTAGTTGCATCTTCCCATACCCGTGCGAAAGCGACTCAAAATAGTTCATTCCTTAAGAAGAAGGTTCATTCCATGACGGTCATAAGGCATTTATGTTCCGAGAACTCTGGCTCAACTTTGCCCAACTCAAGTTTTGTCGACGGCGTACTATGGTCTCATCTACCCTCACCTACAGTATTGAGCGGTGCTTTTGGGTAGTTGTGCAAATACTAAATTTATTCGACTATTCAGGTTGCAAAAAAGTGCGGTCAGAATCATTTGTAACCTGCCACCAAGATAGTCTTGCAAACCCGCATTCAAAACACTGGAAGTGTTGACCTTGCCTCGTATATACAAACTGGAAACTGCCTAGCGCTGTAGGTGTGTATTCTTACACGTGGGACTGACATACACGGCCATGCTACTACAGGCAGGGGAACTATGGTACTGGACAACATAGAACGATGGTCTATGAAAACCTTCCCTCACAGGTTGGTGTCCAATTGATCATCAGTTACCTTCTGAATATAAAAGTCTCGATATGCCAAAGACATTAAAGGCACGCTTAATGAAGGTTTTGATTTCTGACGCCTTTTACAGTGCGGAAGAGTTCTTAGCACGTCACTGGGAGACTTATAATTAGACCACCGGAGATGGAATAGCTTGGATAGTTGTACGTGAGAGCAGCTGGTGAATGAAACACTTGTATAAATGAATGAAGCCATTGTAAGAATGAATGTTTAGGTTGCTAAACATATTTTTTTATCTGCGTCTGCGATACTTTTTAATGTAAATGTTTCTTGCAATAAATATTATTATTATTAAATCTGATTCTGGTATCAGAGGATAGTAATACTTGTCTCGACCGTCAAACATATCCTAAGTTAAATTTTAGTTTTTGTTTGTTTTGTCTTTTATTTTTTTTTTTTTGAGAAAATTAATTTTAGATTATCTGGGAAGCTAGTCAACGAAGTGGTTTTCTTGATTTAAGTCGGCCTGCACGTTGTGGGACATCTTGCAAAAAGGGAGATTTGGAATAGACAGGATCTTTTTAAATTCTCTGACAAGTGCCTCTTTGCATTTTATATCTGGGTGAGCTGTGTTGCATAGCACTGAAAGCCACGGTAGAGGCGTTGCAATATGGGAGCCGCTGATAGCCCTCATCGCCCTATTTAGTTGAATATCAACCTCTCGAACATGTGTACTGTAAAAATCACAATAACAATTTGGAGCGGCCTTAGATAAGGGGCTAAGGCGCTGGCATGCCACGCTGCCGGTTCTGGTTCTATTCCCGATATGACCACAAGTAGATTTTGCCCTGCCGCTCCCGTGGTTCGGAAGTCACGTAAAGCCGTTGGTCCCCTGGTTAACTGTTAGAGAGGGCTCCTTAGCCCTAACTTCGCCTGGTAAAATAAGACAAACTTTAACTTTAACTTTTAACAGAACTTGATAACAAGAATCATCTGGTTAATCCAACTATAACTGTTACACCATACAATAGAATATTTTCTTTTACGAAATATTACCAAAATGAAAATTCATCAAATAAGAAGAAAACTACTTTCATATTCGCGTTCCTTATGTTATGGGTAACCACCTCGAAGATGTTTTATATTAAAGTATTGAAGAGCTTATATTGCTTGTTCAATATTAGTTGTATATCTACAAGATTGTCTAACACATAACTTTCGGCGTGTGCCAGGAAGATGAAACTGTGAAGGAATGAATGTGATTGTATAAAGCCACAAGTCAGTATATAATGATCATAGTCATTTATTACTTTTAACAATTAATTGCATAAGGTACAACATAATTTTAAAAATATATATTAAAAATAGTTGAACATTTTAAAATGAACGAATAATAAGTAATTAATTAAAATATTATGAAAAATATATCTATATTCTGATGATTATATGAATAGGATTTTAAAATAATTTTAAGTTGGTATGGATTTGTTTTTCAATTAATCCCCTCCTGGAAATCTCAGTTCTATAGTTGTATTTGTCTCTATAATAATTTATTTTAATTCGCTATTCTTTTAAATGTTATTCCATTGTAGCATTTTTTAAATGAAATTGTGGTTTTGTGGTATGAACTATAAATAGGTTTTGTTTATGATTTTAGTTGTTGTAAAATATTTTGTATGATATTTAACAAAAAAGTAGAGTCAGATAAAAATAGATTGATGGAAATGGTAAAATATAATATTAATTTAATGTCTCTGCGAGAGTTTTTTTTTTTCTAGATGTCAAATATTATCCTAACTGCTAATTCTTGTAGTTTGAACAATATCCTTGGTTGTCCAGAGTTAATCCAAATCTCAACAGCATATTTCAAATTAGGATACATTATACAACAGTATGCAAACAACAGAATGTTATATTTGTTTAAGTAGAAAATCTCCTAGATATAAATATACTTTTTTATATATTTTTTGTTCATAGATTCTCCTCTATGTGAGCTGACGATGTACTTGGGTTCATATTCATTAATCCTAATGAACCCTACCAAGGTGAGCCAGGACCGGTGTCGGACAGGTCCTTGTTAACCGAGGTCGGAACACATTTCCATAACAATGCTTCGATTATTTTCACCTTACGGACCTGTTGGTATCGGTTAACGCGATGGGTCGGAAAGACCGACTGGCCGCTACCGGACTTGAATAACCCACCGGGCCGCCGAAATCTAAACCACTCTCTCCACCGCAGCAGCGGAGACAGGTGCGCTCTCGAGTCGCAGGCAATCAGAAATCCGAAACTTCTACTATTTAGTATATTAGTGTCAGTCTTAGGTGTTTGTAAAATTTCCGAAATTCTGAGCTACGGTACTCTAAAGATCCTTCCACAGTTCGCAAACGTTCTGAACACTTTTTTTTAACAAACGCGTTTGTTCACACTAAGTGTACAAACATTCTTGGAAAATGTTTGGGGAACATACGAAAACAAAAATGTCTTACAAACATTTTAGAGTTCGAGGAACTCCAGTTTTATATTACAGGTGGTGAGGGGGGTGGAAAAACTACATTAAACAAGAAAACAACGGGTGATCAAACCTCTCGTTGGATTGCTAGTATTTCTGCAGCGCACATATTTCCTATGGTGGCAAGGCAAGGTTTGAGCATGATATTTAAAATTATTTAAAATAATTCATGGAATACCATATAAGAAAAACATTTAGTTACATCTTTGAATAGCTAGTTTGTATTACAGCACCTGCCATTTCCAAAAAGTTATATTTTGAAGCTTCTAGTGTCAAGGTTTGGCTAGTTTTAACTAAGCTTTTTAACTACATGAACCTCACTTCATTCGTTTATCTATTATTTATTGAAAATTTGAAAAAATATCAGTGAAATAGTGTCCGAAGTGAACACTGTGAACTGTTTATCAGATTATATAAAGACATTCTCCTGACAAATGGCAGGTATTTTCAAATGAGTACAACACTAGTTGGCAATTGGATAGAGCTTTTGGCACATAAGCGGAAAATACGTCAATTTAGTGTCACCAGATAGCAATGGTACAAATAAAATTTGTCATTTTCTTTGTTTTAAATTACAAAATAGATATCTGAATCTCAGATAACAGTGTATGAACTGGACGCTGTTTGGCTATACAAATCATGTCGGCGACTGCCATCGTCCACTACACGTTTTCGTTCACCGGGAGCGTCTTCATAAAGAACAAACATTTTGTAACTATGTGGAAAACGTTCGCCACACGTTTTACTATTGTATACTGCCAAACCACCGCTATATAGTCGATAGCCCAATAGTAGACCCGCAGACTGACCGGCAACGGGCTAAACACGCTTTTCTATGTCAAAGGTACGGTTCGTGTTTATCATAATGAATAATAAATAGTGAACACTTAATCGTACAAATGTTCAATCTAATGCGCCAAAAATTGTTATTACAAGATTTTTATTTTAAAATTGTAAAGATTTACATTTTAAAGATTAACTAATTTAACTGTAAACAATTTAAAAATTCTCAATATATTGCAATAATCATCTGATGGTCGACTAGAAACGTGTTGTTACCAATCAAATTTCATCTCAAGTGTTGTAATCCAACAATGTAAATTACAAAATCTGTAACTTTATTAAAATGATTTTGTCATTATTACGGACAAAATCATTTTAATAAAAACTCACGTTTTTTGCGGTTTTCGTGAAGCGAAACATTTATCGTAAGACAGGACTTTATTTTCATCTACGCATAGTTAATGATTTATTTCCTCTTTTTTAAATTTCACTCGCCATTTCACTTCGGCTTGCAGACATGTACGTGAACTTTATTCAACGAGTGAAGTACCGACCGTTAGCTCAGTTGGACATTCGAACTCTGTAATTTACCCTCCGGAGTCCGAAGCTACCACGACTAAGGGTGAAAACATAGTGAAGCGGCGAGTCAAAGTTAAGCGGCCAGTCAATATGCCTGCGTTCTTATCAGGGGGATCAGCTGGTCTTCATTCAATCGGAGAAGCAGACGTTTGATTTAGCTCTGTGACGTGAGATCGATATTTATTTTTAAACACTAAACCTCAAGTACTTTGTACTTTAGAGTTTATTTATTGTTTTGAATGTTAATTTTGCATCCCTCCTAATTTTAATTTGGTGGCTGGCCTTGGAAGCCATTTAATATATGATGACTAATTAACGAGGTAAAATTACGCTCAGAAGGGTCTTTGGGAATCTATTTCAGTTCAAAACAGGAGACACAGGAGTTCGCTGTTTAAGAGCCTTTGTGAGGCTTCATGGTCATCGCTTAATTTTGTAGAGAACAATACGTGTAAATATATAGATATTTCAAATATTCTTACTCGAATGCAAGTGTGTTTAGCAAATTTTGTATTCCTTTCAATTAGATTGTTTGATTTTGTGATGGAGCACATAAATTTACCGTTTGGAAACATTTTAATTATTTTTATAATTGTATTTCATTCTATTTCAGTTTAAAACAGGAGACTAAGGAGTTCACTGTTCAAGAGCCTTTGTGAGGCTTCATGGTCATCGCTTAAATTTGTAGAGAACAATACGTGTAAATATATAGATATTTCCAATATTCTTACTCGAATGCAAGTGTGTTTAGCAAATTTTGTATTCCTTTCAATTAGATCGTTTGATTTTGTGATGGAGCACATAAATTTACCGTTTGGAAACATTTTAATTATTTTTATAATTGTACAATGGGACACAAAGTAAAAAGATATTAAAGTGTTAAATCATGAGCTACTCAACTCAAGCCGTTGTACTCACCTTGAAAGTAACTCTTGGTTCGTAAATAGCTGACAGAGAGCCGCAGGATGCTGAGCCGGTCGAGCTTGCTGAGGATGTTCTGCTCGAAGGGCAGCAGGTTGGCTAGGGTGTCCAGCTCCGCGTTGAGGCGCTCTCTGTGCCTCTTGCTGGGGTTGCTCTTGGTCACGCCGTCCTTGGGCGGCGGCTTCAGGCTGCAACAATAACGCCACTGTCAGAGAACCGAACAATTGTTGGGGAGATAAATCTGTTAACAGTGATAGGTATAAAATAATTAATTGAAATACGATGAAGACAACATTATAGTTTTTATTGTGTCAGGATAATGAGAAATGAAATCAAAACTTCTTTATTCAAAAACAATTATACAACTGCACATAAGCGCATTTTTTAAGTATACAACAAATGGTTTGTATAATAAAGTAATACAATAGCATATAATTGACCACTTACTTTAATATAGGGGCCTAACAGCTTAGCAAGAGATGATTCCTAACACTGTAATGCTTATTACCAAAAGACTGAT
Source organism: Stictocephala bisonia (assembly GCA_035578905.1). Classification (NCBI taxonomy): domain Eukaryota; kingdom Metazoa; phylum Arthropoda; class Insecta; order Hemiptera; family Membracidae; genus Stictocephala; species Stictocephala bisonia. The sequence continues at coordinate 1,523,323 of JAQJVL010000113.1, forward strand.
ACCGGCTCTAAGCTCGTCTGGTAGTGCGTTGAAGAATTTAATATAAAAAATCTGACACAAAACAGATTTAGTATAAAAGGTGCTTGGAGAAAAAACTAGTTTTATGTTTTGGAATTGAATTAGAAGAATATTTCTGTTACGAAAATTATATGGTGTTGCAGTTGAGTTATTAAACAGAGAAAAGTTTCCTTTTTTACATATTTTTTTAAAGTCCTCTATAATTAGGTCTGATAAATAGAAAATGAACTGAATATACTTGAAGTATTATCGTGTTTAATTCTAACATAAAATTATATTTTATTATTATAAAAAAGAGTATATTATACTCATAAATTATATTTTTAGTGTTGTCAAGGTTTAGTGTAGAGAAATTCAATATTCAAATAGCAGATGAGAATTTGTTACGCCCATTAAAGCCTTCAGTTTTACAAATTCATTCTCTCATTTATTTATTCATTTTCACATTAATATAATTATTATATATCATGTTATGAGTAATTAAATTTTATATTTGATGCAAACCAATAATGCGCTCATTCTTTATTGTCCAGCTAACGGCGATAAAATTCTTTTGGAGAACAAAACGAATGTGTCGACTCGTCTTTAAATGGAAAACGCAATTTGAGCGAACAAAGGATTTAGTATCTGTCGTTTAGGAGGGACAAGACGTCAGACTGGCCATCAAAAATATTGATTTTCCCAACAAGGCTCAAGCTTAAATGTGAGACCAAGGGGCTACCAATATCCCACTAAAGTAGTCATTTGAGAGTGCAAATTGGCTGTAAACAAGACGTGCAGAAAGCGCGTGTTGTGCAGCTAAGATGGATGACTTGAAGTGTTAAGGTTAATCACCATTTAACCTAAGACGTCGTTAAATGATAATGGACTTGAGCAAAAAAACCAAATATGCCGAGCAAGTACCGCTGTGGGAAAGGGTGTTCCTCAGGGTTGCGTCTTGGTACCATTTCTATTTGTGAATAGAAGAGGAATTAAAATACTGTATACTAAAATGAAAATACGTTCATAGCAATGTTTCTGAGGAAATTAGCAAATTATTTATGAGTATTTTACTGATGTACAAAATATTTTCCAAGTAAAAATTACTAGAGATTTTTAATAAATACTGATAGATGAATTTTCTTTGTTTTTAAACCTTATAATATAGTATATTATTTTATCATTATTCTTAGTTTCCTAGCAATAACAAAGTCAACAGGTGTTCAATATGCAGTATATTTCTATTAATAAAAATTATATTCATTCAATTGTGGTTCAATGGTAGAAATCTGTTAACTGTATCATAATTACTTCCTCGTCTAAAAAATTAGCGAGGAAATCGTTCTTTTAAACTTTTGAATGGACGTACTCCGTTTGTCCGATTTCTAATTTAGATAGCGTCGCCGTTGTCCACTGGGTCATGTACTTAGTCGTTAACGGATGCGAGAGGCAGTTCCAAAATGTCCAAACGAGTCGTACTACTCCCCCCAAACGACAGGTGGAACTCTGGTAATAAGCGGCCAGTAAGACAGTCTGGCGATTAAATCGGTCAACAGGCTGCTTGTTTAGAGTTTAATTAGACTATATTTTAGAGCACATCATTCTTTCCTTACTTCTACTTCGAATTGCTTAATTTCCATCGTTTTTATTACATAAAATGGTTTTATTAGAAAAACGTCAACTTTAACAGTTTGCACCTTTGGAAAATGAAAAATTAGAAAAGGATTTTAAAACGATAATAACTATTTTATTGTGTTTATCTTTACTTAAAAAACTATTTGTTGCAGTTGTGACTCCCACAACTTGTTTTTGCATGACCTATCTATCAGTTCACTGCAGACTAGATCTAAGTAAGAACTAAATGTACGGTAAGATAAAGATTACTGCACGTCTAACCAACCATCCTTGGACGTGGGCCTAAGTAGCCTACATAATTATTATGTTGTCTCAATTGACGCTTTTAAAAATGTTTTATAATAAAACTGGAACGCAATACATTCTACGAAAACGTTCTTGCAACTTTGAAACGATTACATTAGTTTACCAATGTTGTTGTCGATATTTACCGATCACTTAGTGGTTCATGAAGCCAGTTGACTTTTTGTCCAATATAGTTCGTATGCTACAAGGATACGAACCTTATAAAGCTGTCAACTAAGTAAGGTTCGGACTTTATCGTTGATATATCGTAGTGGAGCGCCTCGTATCCGTAGGGGTGTATTTTTGAAAGAAACGCGATTACTTAATAGTATTATTCATGGCTAGCTTATTAATTGGAATATGGCATAAAATATATAATTAATTGAACAATCAATCTTTTTCTTAATGCTTTACATCAAACTTTTTCGGAATCAAGTGCCACCATCAAGATGAATGTATACAAAGAACACTACCCTAATCCAAAATTTAAAAATACAAAAATCAACTGTTGCAGAGCATTTAATATATATTTAAAGATATTTATCTTAAATATAAATTATTTTTAAAATGTTACATCACTGCAAAAAGGACTAAGATTAAATACTTTGAAAGAATTAGAAATTTATAAATCAACAAAAACTGTTCCAAATTCACTTAATGTCAAATCTTAATATTTATAAAATCCAAAAAAAACTATGTACTCACTCATCACGAAATCGCCCCTACCACTGAACAAATTTGTATGAAATTTCGATAGAAGTTAGCTGTGGTGTCACAAAGACCAACAAAGAAAGCATTTCTCGAAATGCTATTCCTAAGGAGTAGAGACAGCTATAAACGTTCCTTTTTATTTCATAGGAACATTCACAATAATTTAATTTAATATTTTATTTCAAACAGCTGATACAAAATATAAACATGATATATAAGCTTGGCTGATATGGTTTTCATTATGAAATAGGTACTATTTTATATCATGTAGGTGACATAAATGCACTATTTTGCACCTCCTGAAGTAGACACACACAACAGAACCAGTTGTAATTAGATATTTCGTGTATTCTCATATACCAATCTGGTGTAAATTAAATACCAAAGGATCGTTTGTTTATTTAAAATACGCGCTGTTTTGTTCGAAATGCTCAGAATGAAACAAAATATTTAACAAACGAACAAATATCTGTAACAAAATATCACCCAGTGTTTATAGATTAAACAAGTAAATAAAGTGTTGGCTATAACTAGTATTTCTATGTAATGTTCACTAATTAGTTTAAAGTCATCATTCTACGGCAGAGGTGTCCAACATCGATTTTAAACGTTTCCACAGAGTCGTGTAATTGAAGTGTTCCGTAAAGAAAAAATCACGATTCAATGAATTGGGTGACTTACCCTGTTTAAAATATGTAAATAAATATAAAATGATAACTGTCTAAGATCTTATAAATTTAAATAAATATTTCACAAAGACGATATGCACAATTCACACTATCAAGGTGGAACGGCAATCTATAGTACAGATCAACATCTGGGACAGCCGATTGTTTAAAATAAGATGGTGCTAGCTAAATGTATAAATAATTTCCTAAAAGCCTTAAAATGAACGTAACACTACATTTTAGGGTTTCTTAGTGTATTTTCATCTTTTTTATATATTTTACATTGTTAAGAAGTTTACGAGTTTTATGACTGACTGGGAAAAATTTTCTTAAGCACCCAAGTTGGATAGTTATTTTAAATATTGATTAAAAATGGTACATAACTAATGATATGACATTTTATAAACTATTATTTTAATTCATCTAATTAAGAAAGATCATAGTTGTGGACAAGCTATGTCTCAACAACCTGGAGAAATATTACTAGTTCGTGAAATTAAATTAGTAACCACAGAATACAATAATTTTATTGTAGCTTAAAACCGTTAAGATAAATGTAACTAATCTATTGAAATGCAATTTTAAATAACCTCAACGCATTAATAACAACAATTACGATAAGCTTACACAATAAAAGTATTTGTGAATTATTTCTTCAGCCTTACTACGTACTTAAGATATTAATTTTTGTAAGAAAAGTACATTACCATGTAATAAAGTACAAGAACTTTTTTGTATCTACCCGAACTTGTGTGCTAGCACTTCACCATAAACACATGGCAGACATAGAACCACTATAAAACAAAGTACAGTACTTGCGAAACCTGAAATGCCTTTGCGTGAGATTCAAGATAACGCTGATGAAAATGTAAGAACGGCTGCACCCAACCGGTTTCCCTGAGTGCTCCCGACTTTAGGGACAATTTGTATGAAAACTCGCAAGTACAGTTAGCTAATCTCCTTGACCTGATCACCAAAATTAATCACTGTTGTCTTCTTGAGGTGTCATCACTAGTAGAGGTGTTATCACTAGTAGAGGTTTTATAACTAGTAGAGGTGTTATCACTAGTAGAGGTGTTATCACTAGTAGAGGTGTTATAACTAGTAGATGTGTTATCACTAGTAGAGGTTTTATAACTAGTAGATGTGTTATCACTAGTAGAGGTTTTATAACTAGTAGAGGTGTTATCACTAGTAGAGGTGTTATCACTAGTAGAGGTGTTATCACTAGTAGAGGTTTTATAACTAGTAGAGGTGTTATCACTAGTAGAGGTGTTATCACTAGTAGAGGTGTTATAACTAGTAGAGGTGTTATCACTAGTAGAGGTGTTATCAACTAGGTAAGAGGTGTTATCACTAGTAGAGGTGTTATCACTAGTAGAGGTGTTATCACCAGTAGAGGTGTTATAACTAGTAGATGTGTTATCACTAGTAGAGGTGTTATCACTAGTAGAGGTGTTATAACTAGTAGAAATGTTATCGCTAGTAGAGGTGTTATCACCAGTAGAGGTGTTATAACTAGTAGAGGTGTTATCACTAGTAGAGGTGTTATCACTAGTAGAGGTGTTATCACTAGTAGAGGTGTTATCACTAGTAGAGGTGTTATAACTAGTAGAGGTGTTATCACCAGTAGAGGTGTTATAACTAGTAGAGGTGTTATCACTAGTAGAGGTGTTATCACTAGTAGAGGTGTTATCACTAGTAGAGGTTTTATAACTAGTAGAGGTGTTATCACTAGTAGAGGTGTTATCACTAGTAGAGGTGTTATAACTAGTAGAGGTTTTATAACTAGTAGATGTGTTATCACTAGTAGAGGTGTTATCACTAGTAGAGGTTTTATAACTAGTAGAGGTTTTATAACTAGTAGAGGTGTTATCACTAGTAGAGGTGTTATCACTAGTAGAGGTGTTATAACTAGTAGAGGTTTTATAACTAGTAGAGGTGTTATCACTAGTAGAGGTGTTATCACTAGTAGAGGTGTTATAACTAGTAGAGGTTTTATAACTAGTAGAGGTGTTATCACTAGTAGAGGTGTTATCACTAGTAGAGGTGTTATAACTAGTAGAGGTTTTATAACTAGTAGATGTGTTATCACTAGTAGAGGTGTTATCACTAGTAGAGGTTTTATAACTAGTAGATGTGTTATCACTAGTAGAGATGTTATAACTAGTAGAGGTGTTATCACTAGTAGAGGTGTTATCACTAGTAGAGGTTTTATAACTAGTAGAGGTGTTATCACTAGTAGAGGTGTTATCACTAGTAGAGGTGTTATAACTAGTAGAGGTTTTATAACTAGTAGATGTGTTATCACTAGTAGAGGTGTTATCACTAGTAGAGGTGTTATAACTAGTAGAGGTTTTATAACTAGTAGATGTGTTATCACTAGTAGAGGTGTTATCACTAGTAGAGGTGTTATCACTAGTAGATGTGTTATAACTAGTAGAGGTGTTATCACTAGTAGAGGTGTTATCACTAGTAGAGGTGTTATAACTAGTAGAGGTTTTATAACTAGTAGATGTGTTATCACTAGTAGAGGTGTTATCACTAGTAGAGGTGTTATAACTAGTAGAGGTTTTATAACTAGTAGAGGTGTTATCACTAGTAGAGGTGTTATCACTAGTAGAGGTGTTATAACTAGTAGAGGTTTTATAACTAGTAGATGTGTTATCACTAGTAGAGGTGTTATCACTAGTAGAGGTTTTATAACTAGTAGATGTGTTATCACTAGTAGAGGTGTTATCACTAGTAGAGGTGTTATCACTAGTAGAGGTGTTATCACTAGTAGAGGTTTTATAACTAGTAGATGTGTTATCACTAGTAGAGGTGTTATAACTAGTAGAGGTGTTATCACTAGTAGAGGTGTTATCACTAGTAGAGGTTTTATAACTAGTAGAGGTGTTATCACTAGTAGAGGTGTTATCACTAGTAGAGGTGTTATCACTAGTAGAGGTGTTATAACTAGTAGAGGTTTTATAACTAGTAGATGTGTTATCACTAGTAGAGGTGTTATAACTAGTAGATGTGTTATCACTAGTAGAGGTTTTATAACTAGTAGATGTGTTATCACTAGTAGAGGTTTTATAACTAGTAGAGGTGTTATCACTAGTAGAGGTGTTATCACTAGTAGAGGTGTTATCACTAGTAGAGGTGTTATCACTAGTAGAGGTGTTATAACTAGTAGATGTGTTATCACTAGTAGAGGTTTTATAACTAGTAGAGGTGTTATCACTAGTAGAGGTGTTATCACTAGTAGAGGTGTTATAACTAGTAGAGGTGTTATCACTAGTAGAGGTGTTATCACTAGTAGAGGTGTTATAACTAGTAGAGGTGTTATAACTAGTAGAGGTGTTATCACTAGTAGAGGTGTTATCACTAGTAGAGGTGTTATAACTAGTAGAGGTGTTATCACTAGTAGAGGTGTTATAACTAGTAGATGTGTTATCACTAGTAGAGGTTTTATAACTAGTAGAGGTGTTATCACTAGTAGAGGTGTTATCACTAGTAGAGGTGTTATAACTAGTAGAGGTGTTATCACTAGTAGAGGTGTTATCACTAGTAGAGGTGTTATCACTAGTAGAGGTGTTATCACTAGTAGAGGTGTTATAACTAGTAGAGGTGTTATCACTAGTAGAGGTGTTATCACTAGTAGAGGTGTTATCGCTAGTAGAAATGTTATAACTATGAGTAGAGGTGTTATCGATAGTAGAGGTGTTATCACTAGTAGAGGTTTTATAACTAGTAGATGTGTTATCACTAGTAGAGGTTTTATAACTAGTAGATGTGTTATCACTAGTAGAGGTTTTATAACTAGTAGAGGTGTTATCACTAGTAGAGGTGTTATCACTAGTAGAGGTGTTATAACTAGTAGAGGTGTTATCACTAGTAGAGGTGTTATCACTAGTAGAGGTGTTATCGCTAGTAGAAATGTTATAACTATGAGTAGAGGTGTTATCGATAGTAGAGGTGTTATCACTAGTAGAGGTTTTATCACTCGTAAAGGTTCAAAATTCAGTTTTTTTTCTAAATCAGTAAGAAATGAGCGTATGTCACAGATTATGGCTCATTTATCAAAAATAAGTATAATTAATTATTTATAATGCAATGCCAAACTAAAAGCTGGGTTCAACAGCTAATACCTTGATAATACAGTGGTAGGGTAGGCTGATGGCTTAGTTACGTTGGGGGTTCAAACTATGTCAAGTTCGTGTGAGCTTCTGTGGGAGATTCTGTGAGCTTCATACGATACGTGGTGAAACTGTTCAGGCCTACTTCAGTATCGATTATGTTCCCTACCGATTATCAACATCAATCGGTTCCCTAATCATTTTTAAAGGAAAATTAACCCATTTTGGAAGCACAGTATCTATAATAACGATCCAGTAGAAACGTTATGTGGTTTAAATTTTCTAAATTGTAGCTGTACCAGATTTAAACTTGTTCTCCCATGCACTCTATCATATTAAAATTAAAACTCCCACAGAAGCCCCAACATAACTAAGCCATCAGCCTACCCTACCACTGTATTATCAAGGTATTAGCTGTTAAACCTGGTTTTTAGTTTGTCATTGCATTCTAAATAATTAATTATACTTATTTTTTATAAATGAACATAATCTGTGACATACGTTCATCATGCCCATTCAAATATATATTATTGTCCACATCTTATGTATACGGGAATTACTAAATATATAAGATCAGATTACGGGGCAGTCTCAGACTAACCCATCCAATTTTACTACATTAGAAGTTAAAATAACCTGGCAAAATCATTACACTGACCTTCCAGTATGCCTGGTGGCGTCGTGATGATGTAGGTCCTCTAGTTGCCCTGGCTATTGGGCTTGGTAACAGTTACAACACTCGTTCATCTACACTCATCTCACTCATTCGCCACTCATCGACGATGCTACGTTAAAACTGATCTTAGTGTTCGCTATGCCTCATTGATAACTAAATATATATAGGTACAGTACAAACATTATTAAATGGAGGCCAAATCGGTTGTCATCTCGTGAGAGGAGAGCTGGGCCAATCGACCCAACGATGATCGAAGGTCGTCCGGAGTCTGCCACTGTCATTCAGTAATAAACGACCAGATGACGTGCGGCTTGTGAATGGGCTCCATTCATGACGACCGGGCCACGCCACGCACGAGATACTCGCTACTACGTTACTACACTATTCGTGAGGAGGACCATTTACTCCGCGATGAATTAAAAATGCCTGCGGCACGAACCTCGAGACAACTTCATCGGCGGGCTGCATGCAACAGCGAGGGCCTTCCGCTGAACAGAACGTCCCCGCCTACTACATCAATCACATCCAATAAATACGTTACTGATGTCTATGACTCATTAAAATATGAAAAAAACTTACTTTTACTTTAACATTACAGGATTTGGTCACACTTTTTTTGGTGCACAGGCTCTGTAGAGTGGAAAATTGTATCTAGGAATGAAAAACATCTGTTAGTAAAAAAAATGCTGCTGTCATTATTAAACTTGAGTCTGTTATTAATATTATTTGTTGTGACTTTTATTCCACTGTTGGTTTGTTAACTCACAACCTATTACTATTGTGTTTCTTTTTATCATTCAGTTGTGAGAAAGTTGTTTTTTTACATATTGTTATGGATTCATTGCATATCATTATTAACACGCCTATCGTAGAGATATGGGCAAATATGAGGGGTGAATGAGTGATGAGTTTAGATGAACGAGTTAGTCATTGTTACTAACAAAGGCCGACTGTTCATCAGCAAAAGCTATTAATTAGCAGTCCAATAGCCCATGATGGAAGGACACTCCATAGTGTATATCTCACCTATTACCAAACATGGACACCAATTCGCAATAATTCGCAACGCTATTATATAATCAAGTTCCTTCACATTGCATATGCTGCTTATGTACAATAAGATCCATGGTTTGCTTTTACCACGAGATGATCGACTTGTTAAATGCTAAAAGTACAACAAATCCAATATTTTATATAGATCAAATTTTATCTTTGCTATAATTACTAAACTTGCATATTTTGTAAAAAAAACTGTATGATATGTTTAAGTACAACCGCCGTGAAACACGTGTGATAAAAAACAACAACGTTTGTGAAAAACTTTAAGAGGAAACACTTAACAAAACGTGTGTCAGTCGATTAAAGAACAGAGATTGTGTATGAACCATCTTCAGAGTTTCAAAAAGTACGAGAAATTTTGAACGAAATCACAGATAAGAAAGAAGCAGAGGTCACTTTCTTATGGCCGCAGCGAACACGTAAGTGGCAATTATAAATAGATGTCTACTAATCTACATCTTTAGTAATACTTACTACAGGTACGTCTATACTTGAGGATTCGGTGGTATAAAAAGAGGGACTGACAAGGTGCTGGTCCTTGCTATCGCATGGCAAACTGGAGAAATAACTAACTACTCGACAGACAATTACGCCAGAATAGCTTCTATACATTCCAAATGTGTGAGATTTTATTACGGGATATAAAATTGCATACTAACCTTATATTACTGATTATTTCTGGAAGTTCAAAGACACACGTTATTAGTGCTAATTGCTCATTTCAAAATTGAAAGCCTTCAAATGAAGATATTATGTTATATGTATACTTAATTACATTAATAAATATATGTTTTATTGCATAGTCGTGTTAGAATGTTATGGCAATCGTAATTTGTTTTACTAAAATTTTCCACTCACTCTTATATCGAACACTCTTTCAAACTTACAATTGTTGCATTCACTCTCCCTCGTTCATTCAAACTGTTCCCCACCCAGTCAACCAATTTCGATTTCTCGTTCTTGTGTGCCATGAACTCGTCTATTCTGTAGAATGCGTGTGTGGTCAATGTAATTTTTAGACGAGTCTTAAGATGGTTCGGCCAACTTTAGTGACAACTGAATTCCGCTCGAAGCGCTTACTGTACGTCTGACCTCGATCTACTCATACACAGACACTCGACCCTTCCCCCTCCTCTGGGATGGGTGGAGTATAATTGCAGGAATTCGTTTAAGCACGATCCTGCGGGTGCGGATGCTGTAACTCGCTCTACGCGATTGGATTGTAATAAACATGCGGGGAAAAGTACAACCAAAAGTTGAGTATACAAAGTTAATAAATTTTATAGATCGTGTGGTACTAAAAAGCATAAGATGCCAAACATGACATGGTATTTCTCGTCGTAATAAAATAAAAGCAAGCATATAAAATTAATTATTTTTAATCAAATTAACTGATTTGGAGTAAAATTACGTAATTTAAAATAACTTATGAGCTAGACCAGTTCTGTGAGGGTATATTTTTAAAATTTGGGAATAATCCGGAAATTAGTTTCTTAATTCTGTATGTACTAAGAAAGCCTAAATTTGCATCTTTGAGGTGATGTATTTTTAACAATAAACATAATTTTAATGAAAGAACTACTTGGGAGGCGTTTAGTAGCTGATATCAAGTCACTGAAATCGAAAAAAAATCGAAAATTGTTTTCACCAAACAGCCTTAAATAATGCCTTCAGTATGGGGGCACTTTAGATTGAATTTGGCATTTTGTTGAAAATCGAACACCTGCTTAGGAAGGCTATCGCTCTAAAATATCAATTGCAAATTGTTTAAAGGGACTTTTTATGAATTGATTCACGTGAACTGTTGAAGTGATAAACTTTCACCAATTTTTCTTGCTTTATTGGATATTATTTAACTTTCTCTCAGAAATTTTTTTTATTCTAGTCTGTTTACGCTTTTTTCTATTCTACAAATGTTGTTATGGAACAACGGTCCAAAACCACCCAGCAAATGTTTTGTGGACCTCCCGGTTTTGTGGAAACCGTGGTTTCATTCATCGCACAAATTGATCTGCATATGAATAATTTGTGAATAGAATATAAGTGCTAACCACTAGGCAAGCAAGAGACCTATAATTGAGTGCAGCAGGCTTTTGATTTTTTTTTTTTTTTTTTTTGAGACTTCGTATCTGGATAAATATACGTCGGTTGTAACGTGGTCAAAGTGAGTCTTTTATTTTGGCTTCACTTGTAGGGATGGATTTACTTTCAATGTAGCATCAGGTACGATTTGAAATTATCTAGGCAATAACTTACTACAACAGTTTTTGTAGGACCCGTTTCATTGTTCTAACCAAACTTTATGTAAATATTAAAGTCGAACATGTATCTATGACAATCTTTGGTGATAAGATACGATGATTTCAGACCGTAGTAAAGTTTCTAACATAATTTCTTAAAAATTATTCGCCTACAATGTAGACATCTTCAGGCATCAAGAACAGTTTAATTTAAAATTATTTAATTTGAATTTTTTTATGTCTGAAGATGCCTACATTGTAGGCGAAATGCCTCGAAAAAATAAAACATTTAATTGGAATGTCTGAGAATTTTAAATATTATTTATAATTGAAAAGTCTCCATTAAAGAGCTCCAAGAAGAAATAGTTTCTTAATGTCTAGTTACAAATTAAAATTGTTGAACAAATCAATATTGAATAAAGACAATATTGATATCCATTCAGACATCGAAATGTTTTGGGGCCAAAAATAAGCACCTAATTGAAATTGATGATAAACCTAAATTCTTCTAAACTTAGTCGAGATTTGTTGTACTTAACGTTGCCTAGTAGATCCTTACGTAGGGTTAGTTGACTTAAATAACCTCACAACTATGTATGTATTTGATTTATGGACAGGTTCTGACAGCCTAAACTTAGTCGAGATTTGTTGTTGTACTTAACGTTGCCTAGTAGATCCTTACGTAGGGTTAGTTGACTTAAATAACCTCACAACTATGTATGTATTTGATTTATGGACAGGTTCTGACAGCCTAAACTTAGTCGAGATCTGTTGTTGTACTTAACGTTGCCTAGTAGATCCTTACGTAGGGTTAGTTGACTTAAATAACCTCACAACTATGTATGTATTTGATTTATGGACAGGTTCTGACAGCCTAAACTTAGTCGAGATTTGTTGTTGTACTTAACGTTGCCTAGTAGATCCTTACGTAGGGTTAGTTGACTTAAATAACCTCACAAATATGTATGTATTTGATTTATGGACTGGTTCTGACAGCCTAAACTTAGTCGAGATTTGTTGTTGTACTTAACGTTACCTAGTAGATCCTTACAAAGGGTTAGTTGACTTAAATAACCTCACAACTATGTATGTATTTGATTTATGGACAGGTTCTGACAGCCTAAACTTAGTCAAGATTTGTTGTTGTACTTAACGTTACCTAGTAGATCCTTACGTAGGGTTAGTTGACTTAAATAACCTCACAACTATGTATGTATTTGATTTATGGACAGGTTCTGACAGCCTAAACTTAGTCAAGATTTGTTGTTGTACTTAACGTTACCTAGTAGATCCTTACGTAGGGTTAGTTGACTTAAATAACCTCACAACTATGTATGTATTTGATTTATGGACAGGTTCTGACAGCCTAAACTTAGTCAAGATTTGTTGTTGTACTTAACGTTGCCTAGTAGATCCTTACAAAGGGTTAGTTGACTTAAATAACCTCACAACTATGTATGTATTTGATTTATGGACAGGTTCTGACAGCCTAAACTTAGTCGAGATTTGTTGTTGTACTTAACGTTGCCTAGTAGATCCTTACGTAGGGTTAGTTGACTTAAATAACCTCACAACTATGTATGTATTTGATTTATGGACAGGTTCTGACAGCCTAAACTTAGTCGAGATTTGTTGTTGTACTTAACGTTACCTAGTAGATCCTTACGTAGGGTTAGTTGACTTAAATAACCTCACAACTATGTATGTATTTGATTTATGGACAGGTTATGACAGCCTAAACTTAGTCGAGATTTGTTGTTGTACTTAACGTTACCTAGTAGATCCTTACGTAGGGTTAGTTGACTTAAATAACCTCACAACTATGCATGTATTTGATTTATGGACAGGTTCTGACAGCCTAAACTTGAATTTAAATTTAGTTTCCAAAAACCGCTAGCTTAATCGTTGCCACAATTTTACGTCCTGAAACAAATTACTTTAGATAATTACAATTAATTTAAACGTTTTGTGTTAAATGTTGGAAAAGAGGCAATTATAAACGAAGGGGCTAATTTAGTTGCAGATAACAGTGTGAGACTGATTATTTAATGGATGGGGAACGTGGACTGACCCCTACTTTACCCGACCGTGAAGACATAAATACTCCTTTTGTAACAGGGCTGGATTACCGGCTGATCCTAATGTCTAATGCTGAGAGTTAAGTATTCAGTACTAAGACGCCATTCATAGCGATATGGGCAAATATGAAGGGTGAATGAATGTGATGATTGTAGACGTACGAGTCATTGTTACTAAGATCTACTGTTCCTTAGAAAGAGGCATTTATTAAAAGCCCAACAACCAAAGCAACTAAGAGACCTACCGCTTGACGTGAAATTCGAACCACGTAGTATTGGTCTGATTTTCAGCTAATTTACAAGCCTCATTGACTCAGTTTTCTTCTCTACACAACATCCTGACACTGACTATTCAATTCAATTCAATTGATTATCACCCAACATGGACACCCCAGAATTCTCTAGTAGTGTCCATACTGATAGCAACCATTGACCGAACGCCATGTATGTATGGAGAGGACCTACTTAGAACCTTTCTCCACAACACTTTGCCCCCACTGAGCTACAGCACTGTGCCGACTTAGATTAGATTAGATTAGATACACCGGGTTGTGGTCCTGTCACCAAGCCCACTGCGCCTAGACTCCCTTTGCGCCCCGAGACTGGCGACAGTGTCACAAGAGACCAGTCCCCCTTATGAAGGACATGATCTCCCCGAGTGTAGCCCTTCTAATATCCTCTGGGTCCACTGTGCCGACTTAAAAAGTTGATGCTGACAACAGTCTTTGATGTGGGAGAATGGTTAATGTGCACACCCTTTTTGCACCCATTTTCGATTCATCCAAGGAAAACTTATATTTAAAAAAAATTGCGTCATAAAGTTGGAAATCACTTTCCATGCGGATTTCTAGAGGAAGACCGCGTTAAAAAGGTATTAAACACACAAAACTAAATGTATCACTGGGTATGATCTGTTACTATACATACATAGCCTATTATCCTATACCTATTCTAATGCATTTCTAGGTCGACATCTGTCATTTTTTTACCATTTCCTAACCTAGTAAAAAACTCCGTTGCCACGACTCGGCGACAGGACAGCCGCTAACTCGCTTATAATTGTCTCAACCCTGTCTTCTTCCGACATCAGCTGAGCTGGAAACTGGATTGAAACGGCTTATTCAACATGACCAAGTTATGGTTTGTAGACTTCCTATGTGTTTTAACTTAGAAAAAAGTGAATCATGATCCTTATGTGAAGCATTTGTATTAATATTACTCTAAAAGCAAATATTCAAATATTAAATTTAATCAATAAGTACTGTAAATATCGTATATTATTTATTTATAGAACAATACATTTTTTTTAATTTAGAGTGTAAATTACTAAAAAACACACTGAAAGCTATCTTAAATTAAAACATAACTTTTCATACCTCTTGTTATTCAGAAAACTTAACTTTGTATATAATGCATATAGTCTTTGAAGACTCCCTACATCGTGTAGCCACTATTTTATGTGCATATATATCTCTCTGAATGCGTATTCAAGTTAGCACACTGTTATCTGATTATCTGACAGCATGTTTTCCTTATTCTGTGTTGTGACACAGAGAAAAATAAACTAAGGTCACTTTTTTATAGCCGCTGCGAACGCCTCAGATGCAGTTTTGCAACTAACGCATAAATCAGAAGTAACTATTATTAATTTATGCTTGAGAATTTGGGTAAGAAACTGACAAGGTGCTGGACCTTCCATATGCCTGGCAAAATGGAAAACTAACCACTCAACACTCATTTAGTGTACTACTAGATTTGACCCCTGTTTCCTCTTTGGTTGTGATCGATCTGACGCATGTTGTCCGTACTCAGTGATGTGGTCAATATGACAGCATGTTGTCCGTACTCAGTGATGTGGTCAATATGACAGCATGTTGTCCGTACTCAGTGATGTGGTCAATATGACAGCATGTTGTCCGCACTCTGTGTTGTGATCGATATGACAGCAAGTTGTCCGCACTCTGTGTTGTGGTCGATCTGACAGCATGTTGTCCGTACTCAGTGATGTGGTCAATATGACAGCATGTTGTCCGCACTCTGTGTTATGGTCAATATGACAGCATGTTGTCTGCACTCTGTGTTGTGGTCAATATGACAGCATGTTGTCTGCACTCTGTGTTGTGGTCAATATGACAGCATGTTGTCCGCACTTTGTGTTGTGTTCAATATGACAGCAAGTTGTCCGCACACAGTGATGTGGTCAATATGACAGCAAGTTTTCCGCACTTTGTGTTGTGGTCGATATGACAGCAAGTTGTCCGCACACAGTGATGTGGTCGATATGACAGCATGTTGTCCTTACTCTGTGTTGTGGTCGATATGACAGCAAGTTGTCCGCACTTTGTGTTGTGGTCGATATGACAGCATGTTGTCCGTACTCAGTGATGTGGTCAATATGACAGCATGTTGTCCGCACTTTGTGTTGTGGTCAATATGAAAGCATGTTTCCGCACTTTATGTTGTGGTCAATATGACAGTATGTTGTTCGCACTCTGGGTCGTGGTCAATATGACAGCATGTTGTCTGCACTCTGTGTTGTGTTCAATATGACAGCATGTTGTCCGCACTCTGTGTTGTGGTCAATATGACAGCATGTTGTCCGCACTTTGTGTTGTGGTCAATATGACAGCATGTTGTCCGCACTTTGTGTTGTGGTCAATATGACAGCATGTTGTCCGCACTCTGTGTTGTGGTCAATATGACAGCATGTTGTCCGCACGTTGTGTTGTGGTCAATATGACAGCATGTTGTTCGCACTCTGTGTCGTGGTCAATATGACAGCATGTTGTCTGCACTCTGTGTTGTGTTCAATATGACAGCATGTTGTCCACACTCTGTGTTGTGGTCAATATGACAGCATGTTGTCCGCACTTTGTGTTGTGGTCAATATGACAGCATGTTGTCCGCACTCTGTGTTGTGGTCAATATGACAGCATGTTGTCCGCACTCTGTGTTGTGGTCAATATGACAGCATGTTGTCCGCACTCTGTGTTGTGGTCAATATGACAGCATGTTGTCCGCACTTTGTGTTGTGGTCAATATGACAGCATGTTGTCCGCACTTTGTGTTGTGGTCAATCTGACAGCAAGTTGTCCTTACTCTGTTACAGTACCAGCTGTTGTTTATCGACTGCCGGAGAGGCGCGAGAGCTCAGCCGGAACGGTAGACTTCCAGGTGGATTAATTATTCTCGTGACCCAACGCGATTCACGAGAAACTGTAAAGCTGTCTGAGATCGATGGCTAATGGATTGTAAGTTGATCGCTCGTTGAAGTGGTTAACGGGCAATTATAAATGGATTTATACCCGTCATCTGAGATTGTCTCTGAAGAGACTTTGATATAGTTTTTATAAGCGAATCGTACATTAAGAAATACTACTCCTGTCAAATATTTATGTGTTACACTGTTTTCTTGTGAAGTACACTTGTATGAATTATCTTGCTTGATATAGACATTTTTTATTTACTTACTGTATATATTTTAGTTTGTGAATCAAATTACAAAAGGGAAAAAGGAATAGATTCCGAAACTCCCATCACAACAAGCAGATTTATATTGGGAGCTATTATTAATCTCTTAATTAGCTTATTAGGAGTTGGTAAAAATACAAAACGAGTGAACGTCACTCAACTCATATTTATTATAATATAAGTACAAACATTATGGCGATCGATTTTTTGTAAATTACCTTTACCTTCTTAGACCAGATTTGTCACAAAGGGTTATTATAGTAAATAATTATGATTGTGTCCATGTTTTATTATAATAAATTTGTGTTAAGTAACGACCACATGTTTTCAGTTATATTTTTATACATGTACATGTAAGGGACTGTGTGCCCTGGTTATTACCAGTCACGCACCTGTCTTGAAGTTTTTGGCCTGATTAAATTTATATTATGTGTTATAAACGACTAGATGAAACCAGGAAGTGAAATTAAGCAGGAAACATATTTGAAATGTGTGATGATATCAGTTGAGGAACGAGTCAGTGAATATGTTGTGTATGATCTAGATGGCAGCTTCCGCCTCCGGGCCGTCAACGAAACATATCATATTAACCATTGTTAAATGTGGGTGGCCAAGCACGTCTTCCTGTCGTACGGAGCAATGGGGACAAAGTTGTAGTCAGAGTAGAAGGGCTTGTAAGTCTCATAATTCATGAAGTTCATGAAGACATAAGATTCATTCATAAATATTCATGAAGACATAATAAAATCATGAAAACAAACAATGACATAGAATGTTGCGTTTTTAGCTTGGAATTTTGTGTAATGTCATAAATTTTTCCCCCTTCCTATTTGTATGTTTCATATTATTGTATACGACAAATACCAACGTTTCGTGCAAGTTACATAGATGTTCTTCATTTTCCAGCGATAATTGTGGCTCAGTTAATCATTTCCCCTCCAGGTGTACATTTTTTGTATCATTAGACACTGTTTTCAACTTACAAATTAGGATCGGTTCACGTATTGAAAAGTGGATACTGGTTGGTATTGGTAAGGCAATTCGTAAGAAATACTAACTGTTTGCAGATTTGCCATATTTGTTTTTCCATAATACAAATATTTTTATAATGGCTTATTCATTCATTATTAGGACGCCGATTGTCAAAATATGGGCAAATATGAGTGGTGAACGAGCGTGATGAGAGTAAATGAACGAGTGTAGTCATTGTTACTAACTAAAGTCGACTGTTCCTAAGAAAAAGATATTTATTATTATTAGCTAGGGCAACTAATTGGGATAAAATCTATACATTTATAAGGATAAACATTTAGGTAAAACCCTTGAATGGTGATTAATATGACTTCAGATATAAGCCTACTGTATAATATTACGTAAATTCTAATATTGAATGTAATCAATATTAGAATTAATAGAAATAAGTATTACTTAACAAATGCAATATAAATTGGAATTGATGAGTATTATACTTAAATGTGTGAAAAATAATAATATAGATCAATATGACTTGGAACGAGTGAAGTGCCGACTACTGGCTCAGATGGGATTCGAACTTTCGACACCCACTCCCCCCTCCGCAATCCGAAGCCTTAGCAACTGAGCCACCACGCCGCCAATGTAATATAATTTGGAATTGATCAGATTGCACTGAAAGGCACGAGAACAAGTTGATATAGATCAATATACATGCATTATAAATTGAAATTAATCAGTCTTAGGCCTATACTACATTGAAAGCAAAATAAAAAGGTAAAAGTTGAACAATTGACTTCTAATCTGTGAAATACATTTTGAAATTAACCAGAAAACTGAAACGAATAAAAATAAGTTAATATGGATCAATATGGCTTGGAATATATGAAATATAAATTGGAATTGACCAGCATTACAATGAAAGGCATGAAAACAAGTAAAAATATGGATCAATATGGCTTGGAATATATGAAATATAAATTGGAATTGACCAGCATTACAATGAAAGGCATGAAAACAAGTAAACATGGATCAATATGGCTTGGAATATATGAAATATAAATTGGAATTGACCAGCATTACAATGAAAGGCATGAAAACAAGTAAAAATATGGATCAATATGGCTTGGAATATATGAAATATAAATTGGAATTGACCAGCATTACAATGAAAGGCATGAAAACAAGTAAAAATATGGATCAATATGGCTTGGAATATATGAAATATAAATTGGAATTGACCAGCATTACAATGAAAGGCATGAAAACAAGTAAACATGGATCAATATGGCTTGGAATATATGAAATATAAATTGTAATTGACCAGCATTACAATGAAAGCCATGAAAACAAGTAAATATGGATCAATATGGCTTGGAATAAATGAAATATAAATTGGAATAGACCAGCATTACAATAAAAGGCATGAAAACAAGTAAAATATGGATCAATATGGCTTGGAATATATGAAATATAAATTGGAATTGACCAGCATTACAATGAAAGGCATGAAAACAAGTAAACATGGATCAATATGGCTTGGAATATATGAAATATAAATTGTAATTGACCAGCATTACAATGAAAGCCATGAAAACAAGTAAATATGGATCAATATGGCTTGGAATATATGAAATATAAATTGGAATTGACCAGCATTACAATGAAAGGCATGAAAACAAGTAAAAATATGGATCAATATGGCTTGGAATATACGAAATATAAATTGGAATTGACCAGCATTACAATGAAAGGCATGAAAACAAGTAAATATGGATCAATATGGCTTGGAATATATGAAATATAAATTGGAATTGACCAGCATTACAATGAAAGCCATGAAAACAAGTAAATATGGATCAATATGGCTTGGAATATATGAAATATAAATTGGAATAGACCAGCATTACAATGAAAGCCATGAAAACAAGTAAATATGGATCAATATGGCTTGGAATATATGAAATATAAATTGGAATTGACCAGCATTACAATGAAAGGCATGAAAAACAAGTAAATATGGATCAATATGGCTTGGAATATGAGCAATTGGAATTGTTGACCAATAGGTCTATTTTGTAAGTTATAGAACAAGTAAATTTGGATGATCATAAGTTCGTAAATATGCTTCCTTAAATTGTTAGAAGTTTCTATATTGAGGGAAGATTTTTGGCGTTGGATTCGTTTAGAAAAGTAGTCTTTTGACACCGTGGTATTTGAGAATTAAACAGTAGAATGGAACATGAAACACAAACATTACAAATAAGTCAAACATCACACAGCACATATTGTACTCAAGTTGAAATCACAACTACAAGAAGCTCAAGTTTTTTTATGGTCATTTTCTGTAAATCAAGTTTATCATACTCAGACAACAGAGACTCGCAGAGGAAACAACACTAAGATTCCTTTACCTGTCTTCTGGTTGAGAATATTGCGTGTTTTACCGAAATCGATCATTGTAATATTTCTACTTCCTGTACTTGTGTTTGATCCAGTTTTAGGGCCAACTTGTTTGTACTTTTTACCAACACCTAACATCTTAATTAAGAAAACTGTGATAGATTGTTCTAATCTCCTTTTGGGTGTCATACGTTTTAAACAGGAAAATCCCTAATTTTTCTTCACCAACGTCCGAAACTGACCACCTACGTGCTGGGTTTGTGACGAGCACGTTGTACATACACGTGTTGAACAAGCCAGACTGCCTCTAGATGTAACCTTCGCATTTTAAGTAAATTAAGAGCTCTTTCAGTTTATTGGTATTAAAACAACATTAATTAAAGTGTTCTACGTAACTGGAATCTTACTTAATTATACAATCTTTAAAGCAGAAAATTAAAACTAATTTATGTAAATACTCAATATTTCATGGCCAGATTGTTTTACAATGAAGTGATATTAATTAGGTGATTCTTAGGTGAGGGGTGAACTGTTTGTGCAAATGGAAGTGTGAAAACAGTAGTTAATTTCTACATTTTAATTGTTTTGATTTGAGTTTCTAACGTTAGAGGATTAACTCTTATGGCCTAATGGCTCCAGATGGATATCAAACAATTCACTCATGCATACATTTCTCTTTTCTATTGTTTCTCTTTTCTATTGTTCTAATATTAATTTTTAAAGTTTTATTAGTGTACAGAATTAATTATGTTGCTTTACCTTTACAAATACAATTTTATTGAATAGTAGAAAATTCTCGATCGATGTTTGGTAAACAAATCTCTTCCTCCTCGATAGTTTTTTTTTTGTTGTTTAATTATCAAAATTACGTAGGTGCATGCTTACGCACCTACGTACAGTACGGAACAGTTTTGCTCCACTGGGCATATGATCTACCTAATTTACCCAAGGAGCACACAACGTTGGGTGGGTGGGTGCACTGATAAGGTAGTTAGTTCATCAATGAAGAAAATCTCTCCTGCAATGATTTTCTATCACAGCATGGCAAATATTATTATTGAAATAATTAGCCTACCAACATTCAAATATACCAATTTTTGTGTGTTTTTGTCATACATTGAGTCCTTGATTGTTCTAAAAGCCTCTATTTGTAAATAAAATTATGTCAAACAAAACTAAGAATTATTTAGGTTATATCTCCATTTCACAAATTTATTCGAGAAGTAATTTTGAAATGAAAGATGTTTGGAAAACTTACAAAATAAAGATTTTGTTTAAAAGATGTTACTCTTCTTTTAAAATAAATTCTTACATTCAATTATTAATCTTAATACACTTTAAAACTGCTACAATTGAAAATGTTGATCTTTTCTAACTATATATTTTGTGGCGAATAAGAATGATTAAATATGAACTTTATTTTTTAAACAGGTTCGTTAAAACCTTTCACAACTCAACCAAATCTTTTTACTTTAATTTATTTTTTCAATTAATCATCATTCTTGAGACGCCGACCGTTAATACTTATATTCATTGAACGTATAAAAAAAATATGCTCCTTTATTTAAACTTCTACTTAACTGGATTCCGAAAGTATGGAAAGAAGAACGAGGGGGTGGGGGGGGGGCTGAAGGCCTTATACTGCTCCAGAAACCAAATGGGTGTATATTTTGAAAAAAAAAAAAAAACACACACACAATGTTTTAAATAAATATCGATCAGGTCATCATATTGAAGGTTAATTTTTGTACATATTTACATTCATAGTCGCATGTACTACATTGTTTTTTCTTTATCATTAAAGTAACCGTACTTACATCGTCATTACTATTTTAGTGTTATGGTTCATTATTATTGCTGTAGTAATGGTAATTCTTTTAGTTATTTTCAATGTTGCATGCTTTGTTTCTGGTTGTTGTTATTGGTATGTTATTGGTAACACACCACAATTACTTATATGTATGTATAATTGTAAAAAGTGTGTTCTATCGAGGGTAAATAAGCAAACTCTGATGAGACTGGGAGTGTAGCCTCTTACTGGGTGGAACGTAGTAACAAATAAAAAGGTAAATTTTGCTTCTCGGAGAAAACCCATTCTCTTAAAGCTTTTATTCATCTATCTGCATTTATTTTACTACAAGTCCCACCCATCTGTGTACTTGAAAAAACATACTAAAAATACAATATTAAATGCAATTCTCTCATATCTAAGACTAGCTTTTTTCTCTTTGGGGACCTTCCCCTTCATGTGTATTGCAGTGATGAGGGAACTTGGTCTACGGCCTCATAAGGAAACTCTGGATAAGCACAGTGTGTGTTTTTCGGCCTTACCATGTACAACACTGCACATGCCTCCCTCGCTTGAGTATTTAGACTTTCAGCCTTAAGAGTATGGCATGATTTGACACACTACTCCCCATCACTGTTAATCGGGAACATGAACATTTTTTTAATTTTCAAACGAAATGTTTGTATCTATTAAAAGTAAAAATTTAAATACTGTACTAACTCGGAAGTATGAAAACATTTATGTTTGTCAATCAGTCGATTCAAATCGAGCATTATATAAAAGTTACTATTGTTCCCGATTTTATCCAATTTTTAGTTTCTTCCCAGTCAATAACCTGACGGAGTCTCAGGTAGCCACGGCGTTCCCCAGATGTCGACGGCGATGGGGAGCGTCGCTAATCTACTTTTGAATGATAGTTGTGGGAGCGAGCCTAACGCGTTACAAATAATTGTAATCAAGGGTAATGATAGGCCAGCCTGTTTAGGCGGAAACAGTGAGTGACGGCATGGGCCTGCTATTACGGCGCCATTGTCCACATCTCCTAGACTGAGCTCTTAGAGAGTCCTTGAGTACTCGGGCATACTGTAAGGAAACAGTGAGTGACGGCATGGGCCTGCTATTACGGCGTCATTGTCCACATCTCCAAGACTCAGCTCTTAGAGAGTCCGTGAGTACTCGGGCATACTGTAAGGAAACAGTAAGTGACGGTATGGGCCTGCTATTACGGCTTCACTGTCCACATCTCCAAAACTCAGCCTATGAGAGTCCATGAGCACTCGGGCATACTGTAAGGAAACAGTAAGTGACGGCATGAGCCTGCTATTACGTCGTCATTGTCTACATCTCCAAGACTCAGCCTATGAGAGTCCATGAGTACTCGGGCATACTGTAAGGAAACAGTATGTGACGGGATGAGCTGCTATTACGGCGTCATTGTCCACATCTCCAAGACTCAGCCTATGAGAGTCCATGAGTACTCGGGCATACTGTAAGGAAACAGTAAGTGACGGCCTGGGCCTGCTATTACGGCGTCATTGTCCACAGCTCCAAGACTCAGTTCTTAGAGAGTCCATGAGTACTCGGGCATACTGTAAGGAAACAGTAAGTGACGGCATGGACCTGCTATTACGGCGTCATTGTCCACATCTCTAAGACTCAGCTCTAAGAGAGTCCTTGAGTACTCGGGCATACTGTAAGGAAACAATAAGTGACGGCCTGGGCCTGCTATTACGGCGTCATTGTCCACATCTCTAAGACTCAGTTCTTAGAGAGTCCATGAGTACTCGGGCATACTGTAAGGAAACAGTAAGTGACGGTATGGGCCTGCTATTACGGCGTCATTGTCCACATCTCTAAGACTCAGTTCTTAGAGAGTCCATGAGTACTCGGGCATACTGTAAGGAAACAGTAAGTGACGGTATGGGCCTGCTATTACGGCGTCATTGTCCACATCTCCAAGACTCAGCTCTTAGAGAGTCCGTGAGTACTCGGGCATACTGTAAGGAAACAGTGAGTGACGGCATGGGCCTGCTATTTCGGCGTCATTGTCCACATCTCCAAGACTCAGAGAGTCCTTGAGTGTCAATCAAGGGCATACTATAAGGAAACAGTGAGTGACGGCATGGGCCTGCTATTTCGGCGTCATTGTCCACATCTCCAAGACTCAGAGAGTCCTTGAGTACTCGGGCATACTGTAAGGAAACAGTAACGTTTATGCTTGCTATTACTACTCTCCATTTCCACAATTTCACGTCGAGAGTTTTTGTGGATTTTGGACAAATTTACAAAATAAAGATTTTAAAAGTTAGTTTGTATTAAATTTAAATCTACATAATAAATTGTTATAAACTTTTAAGTCATTGTAGATATGAAAAGGATTATTCTAACTAGAATTTCAATAAGAATGATAAATATGAAATTTTATTTTTTACATGTGAAACATTTAGCAAGCCAAATCTTGTACTTAAATTTTTTAATAAATCATTCTAGCGACCTGACGTTAATACCACATTCATTGATCCCTGCAAAAAAAAATGATTTAATTTACTACTTAATGGATTCCGTAGATGTATGAATGAGACGAGGGTGGGCGGCATAGCTTTTCCCTGTCAAAACCAAATGGGTTATTATTTGAAAAAAAATAAAAAAAAAGCAATGTTTAAATAATCCCGGTAGGTCATATATTGAAGGTGTTTTGGTACTATTCCATTGCTTATTTTTTTCTTTCAATTTGCTGATGAAAGAAACAGTTTGTTCTAGTTATAAACATTTTTGAAACTAGAACAACTTAAAATACGTTTATTAAAAACATTGAAATAAAAAAGAAAAACGCCATGCAGTCAATACTCACATAAGCTATTTTCATACTCAATGCTTATTAATTGAACCAGAATAATGTAATGTAAAATCTCCTACACTCGTCAAACTTTATTGTTTTGCAAGTAATTCTGCTGGTGAACCATTACTGACTACTTGGTAACATGAGCAAGGGAACTTCCCCAACACTCATCGTCCATCGATCACTAAAACATAACTTCGCTACCAACATTTTTGAAAACATAGGAACTGTTTATATAAAATGCTATTCAACCACTGTAAATAGTTAATTATTTATTATTTACTTTAATCATAGCCTAATTAGCTAATATATGCTAATTGTACTCCTAGAATAATCAAATAAATAAATTTTAAAATATCTTTATTCGCCATTGACAGATACAAAGAATCCAAATAGGCTTCATCAAATGAGTTATAAATCTACAATTAAATTACTTAGTATTACAATTAATCTTAACTCTAAAACTAAGAATAAATTTAAACATTTTCTATATTTACATGGGAAGAAAAAATTACAAGGGGAAATGACAATACTAGCTTAGTATTCGGTCATGGCGAACCTAGGCAGAGACAGCTAGATAGACAAATTAGATAAATAAAGACAGTATTTATCTAATTTAACTATTTCAAACCAAACTTGGAATATGAGTTTAGTGAGATAAATTAGTGGATAACAGAACGAATATACCTTTTAGCATTAGTCGATGTTCTGTATAGGGAAAGTCTAGTATGGTTGTGTAAGGTGGACTATATTTAGAATCATGTGTATAATTGTGTAGTTTTTAAATACAATATTTACATACTACTGGTATATAACTATGTAAAATGAGACCTTCTGGATTTGATTGCTATTCGAGACCAAAACTGTTTAGCTCATAAAATGTACTCAATGTTCAAAAGCCAATTAATATTAAACTTTATCAAGCTGTGGTCTTATATTGTAAAATAAATGTTCCAAATTATAAGAATCCTTAACAATAGCAGTAAGTTATAAATAGACTGAATGTCATACAACTTGTGTAAATGTAATCACTTTGATTATGGAAAGAAAATCAACTAAAACAGCTATAAAAGTTGACATTTAGGGGAGAGGTCCCCTGTGAGCTGAAACTTTCCCTGTTATTGTAACAAAATGGCGGCGAGAGCAAGAGAAGCGGGGGGATTATTTTGTGTCGTTTGGCCGGGACGTAATTTCCATATAACGGTACATAATGCATGTGATCGATGCGGTTTAGAGGGCCGCGCCCAATCTCGCCCTTCCATTCCACCTCCCCAAACAACCTCCAACCACCCCTCAAATGTCGTAATTTTGCCTAATGCGCCTGACTCATAATCCTGGACTACTCCGTAATCCTGGACTACCTCTTTCTTCTCGTCCACTTTGTTGTAATGTCCTACATAAGCCACTTATAGCGAGCATTTATCTATAAGTTCGAAAATAGTGTGGTTATATATTAATTCAACTCAATTTGATTTAGTTAATTAATTGAAAGTTAGTTAAACTCAAGACTAATTTCATTTAGTATAGTTAGCAAATATAATAATTAAACTGATAAAGCAACTAGTGTACTTTTTATAATCAGACCTCATTATGTGTGTTCAGTTACGTACCCTGATAAATGTCCTGTATTATGACAGTGATATAAATTTAATAAATAACACCTTGACGAGGTCGTTACCGGAAGCTTTAGTTTTTATAAATGACTCTGGCCTAGGAGTTAAGATAAAAACGCAAGTCGTATGGTACAAATGAAACTTATAAAAACTATTATTAACTCTTATAATAGACTAATAGTTTTACTATGGATTCAACATGTGAAAAGTAACATTTTTTCGAAAAGGTATAAACTGGAAATGGGTCGATAATTTTTACTTAATCACAATTTACCAACAATTTTGCGATACAATTCCAACTTAAAATGTCGATTGGACGTGTTTTTGGGTTCTGGAACCTTCAGTGAAGTAGCAATACTGAATCTCTGGTGAAGTCTGCACTTTTGTCTTGGCCTATATATCGAACACATAAAACCACATTGGTCTTATGTGTTGATGGTGTTATACTTATGATTTCCTAATTTTTCGATTCGAGTTTTTTTCTCGGTCAACCGTCTTGAATCGTCAAATTCTTAAGAAGAAGTAAAGTAGATATCTTCATAAATAATTGTTTTGTTTTAGTGAAACTAAATATTTAAACCGCCTTTTACATTCAGTATGTATGCGTTACAGAACAAAAATAAATCTCCCCTCCTCTCCTCGCACAAGGGTTCTGTGCTGCTCACCCCTAACAAGGCCAACGTATTATAGAACTACCTGTCGTCGAATCTGTACGTATAAACCACTTGATGACTTGAGTAAAACGACCACCATTGCTCGTATCGTGACTGTAGTTGTACAATACGTTATGTCACAACAGCATTTCTTTACCTCCAGTTGAGATAAAATATTTCAAAAACTATCAAAGTAAATACACAGACTATGTATCTTGTTACACTTGTTCTCACACACACTAACATAAATACCTGTATTGTACTATGGTTGGAGTAGAAGTTTACATTGCAGTTATTTTTTTCAACAAGATGGCGTTCATAATGTGCAACACAAGCTATAGACGCCGATACAAAGACGTACGAAGAGGTCGGTGGAAGAACCTCTAAACAAGTGTTGTCGTTGTTACAAGGGTAAGTATACGTAGTTTTCTTTTATATTGCAATTATTTTTTAACTGAAAATAAATAAATTTATTTATTTATTAATTGGTCAGTAGAGTAGTTGGTTAAAACTCAGCTTCACAAGCTAAAAGTTCTCAGTTCGATTTCCAACATTCATTACAAATGTTGCAAGGGCTCCGCCGGTAGAGTGACCGGTAGAGTCACCGGCTGATGTAATTGGCTATTAATTATTGACACTAAAGAATAACGAACCTTAGTTAGTATCAATGACTACTTTCGCTCATCTAAACTCATCACATTTATTCGCAATCGATATTCTTTAGACGATCGTTGTCTAAAGAATACGCCCTTATATAAACACATAAAATTAATTGAAGTTGAATTTAATAGAAATTAATTAGCATTTTTGTTTCCTCTTTCAATTGAATAGAGTTGTCCGCAATAAACGAGTAATTTCTGTTTGAGTAGAAAAACAAATCTATAACTGATCTCTAACAAAGTCAATATTAGGAGTAGATACAAAAGAACGAGTCAAAGAACCGCCTGTCGGTAGTTTTCGCCCCGAATCAGCTGTTAAAAGCTGTTCCCGAGGCCAACGCCAAGACTTTGCGTAACTCGTCTATAATAATTACGGACGAATTAATTAATTCAGACAGTAATTATAACTGTTTCATCATCGAGCGGTTCGCTACGCTCAACAAAAACAAAGAGGTGCCACAGCATGGTGGCGACGCATGGGCATTCACATAGATATCATCGCCGTGCATTGTTTCCGCATCCGGTCTTAAACCCACGCTTTAGTGTGGTGTAAATCATGGTACTACACAGATCCCCTTGGTCGCCACAACTGAATAAGTAATTAATTAGTTCTGTGACTGCCAACAAGTGGACGAGACGTACCTTCTTCGCCCGAACTATGTTCATGTGTTAAATATAAGTACAAAGAGTTCTTGAGTTATATTTGTAACAATAAAGTGTAAAACAATTACATTTATAAATAAAAAGATCCTCCTAGCTCTGGAGGGCCTTGCTGCCTCAGCAGGCCAACGTAACGCTCGCCGAGGTGATATGGAGTTCCTCGTTGCTTACCTCAACGGGGACTTCCCAGGGAACTCTAATACTACTACCACCTTCTCGCAGGCTCGAACAGTTATTGAAGCAGAATTGCGATAAAGATGCCAGATTAGATGGGGTAATTCAAGTAGCGGGGTGATTCAGCTCCACTTAAGTTAACCTAATAAAAGTGTGTTAATTTCGAAACTCACGCATTCATATGATCTTAAAATACAATTTACAAAGCTAATCACCTTGCTGTAAAGTCACCAAAGCAGGTGGCACTAGGGTTACTATACTAACTGCCCAACTGCAAATCATTGCTGTAACAGGTGCCTACACAAGACTTTGCGTGGGCGGTTCGTCCATAGGTCCCGCTAATGCCTTCCTTAATGGCTAGAACGCATGGCGGTGCTGCCATGACTGTCAGAAAAATGCAAAAGATGTAAGCAAGATTGGAAACAAGGTAACGTTAATGCACTAATAGTCCCTAAGGAGTTGAAGGGGCAAAAGATTTAAAACTGTGTAAACATTTCTGAGATAAAAGATACATTAGGATTAACGAGAGTTCCATTGGTACGTAATAAATTTGCCGGAAGGAATTCTTAGAGAGGATGGTTTAATTGAGGCCATGAATAGTCGCCTTCGGATCCATAACAATTTAAATTCTTTAAAATTAGCTTCGTCTGTTCAAGTGGACCTAATGAGACGGCTGGCAGTGACTATTGAAACGGCCAATGGAAAATAAATTAGTGCCAAATAGCCCCATTCTATTTTGAATATTTGGTGAGAATGTTTAAAGTTTCTGGAACCTTTCGTCTATTGTTTTTCTGATCCCTGGTACTGGTGACCAGTTAGAATACTGAGATAGTACATGAAGTAATTGAAAGATCTCATATGAGTATGACATATCCAAGAAGACGATGTAGTCCGAGATAGACTAATTTGTTGTAACCAGTAGTACCCATATAGTTTCTGAGATATTACCGAGATTCCACAGTGGTCGAGTGATGGATAGTACCGACATAATACTTACAATAATACAAAGACGTAGTTAACATTAAATATATAAATAGTACCAATATATAATATATAATAGTATAATAATCAATATTACGAGAGACTGAGTATCCGCGATATTAATCAATTAATACAAATATTACAATAATGAATATTACATATAGTACTAGTAGTACGATATAGTAAAATATTCGGGTTTACTGAGAATAAAAATATTAAAGAGATAGCCGAGTAGATATTACGAGATAGTACTGAGATAGTACCGAGATAGTACCGAGATAATACTGATATAGTACTGAGATAGTACCGATATAGTAATGAGATATTACCGAGATAGTACCGAGATAATACCGAGATAGTACTGAGATCGTACCGAGATGGCACCGAGATAATACCGAGATAGTACTGAGATCGTACCGAGATTGCACCGAGATAGTACCGACAGCAATAGTGCCGACAGCCACAAAAGTAATGTATCTTTTTCACGTAGATTAAAAGATTTGTTCCAAAATAACGACTTAACGCTACTTCAATTATTACTATTAATAACAGACTCGCACATTAAAGAAAAAAAATTAGAAAAATTATTTCAACAAATTTCCTATTTATTCTCACGACATTCACAACAACAGCGGTTGCAATTCATGAACAAAGAACTAGATCTAGGACTGAAAGGAAAACCCATTTTGATTAGATAATTATATGAAATATAAAGCAGTAGGCTTACCAAAATACCCACAACTTTCCACCTCACCAACACATAATTGTCTAACTAATTAGACGTAATAACAGGTGAGGAGCGCTCCTAGCGGATTCATGGCTAACTAACGTGATCATGTGACCTACCATCGCATATTATGTCTTTCCGCTCCCATTAGATCTATGATTGTTTAATCACATAGTTTTTTGATATCAACTTTTATTAAGTCTACTTCTTTTTAAATAATATTATTACTATACGGCCTTGGCATCAGGGAAGGAGTTAGAGATATCTAGTGCAGAAGTTGAAGAATGTAAAAGGAATATTACTCTACATTCCAGGTTATAATGATGTAATATTCTTTCAAAGGAAATATACGTATCAAATATATGACAACTGATAACTATTAAATTATAAATTGAAATTTAGCCTATCTCTACACTACGTTGTAACAGTTTTTATGATTGGCATTTTGGCAGAACTTACATCATTTCAACCACCACTGCATCCCTTAAGGGTGTTCGTCCGGGCGCCCAGTTTAGGGCTCTAAGGAATTTTGCTCTAGATTTTATCGCAACTGCCGCTAAGAGTAGTAGATATCCTGACTCACTAACGACCTAGTAATATGTTCCCCTCTCCTCTCACCCCCTCATAGCCCCCGCCTGCCCCGCACCGCAAAATCGAAAGTTAGGCATAACGCCCACATTTATAGTAAACTCTAGCAATGAATTTTATATATTATTAATCTACTTTCTTATCCAAAGATGACTGTACAAATTTTAACTCAACATTTGTACAAATATCATTTATAAAAACATTTTTAGATTTACTATCACAGTATGGACGAAACGTCTGGTTATCTTGTAAATATTGTAGATAGTACCTTGACGTGGTTGTCACCGGAAAATGAAGATTCTAGTTATGACACCGGCCACTTAAGCCTAAGTTCTAAGATTGTTCTTACTGTATGTGATTAAAACCAACGTGGCTGAATCCTTGAACTGAACGAAAACAGTGATACAACATTCAAAAACGTAATTGACATATAAATTTAATTTAATATAATTAAAATGTTTATAGAATAACTAAGGGACACCCCTGCATGTTTCGCATGCCAACCCCGACTCTCGCTGCGCTCGATACAACTCGGCCTTTGACTTCGGCATGTGACTTTTGACTACAAATAACAGTGGATTAAATGTATAACGTAAAATCATACATTTATTTACAGTAGCTCACTCACAATACTTGCTTTGATGGCTATTTATTAGTTAGTTTAAATACCCAATGGTATTCATCAGCCTATTTCAAATGTGTTCAATTAATTAATTTTTTCTTAACAGCTATAGATTGAACTCTAAATACACCAATAGGATAATGCCAAACATACAAAATAAACATGTTTATTTATTTTCAAAACAGCTGTTATTAATTTACTAAAATCAACCCAGTGTTATCCTTATGGAACAGTATTTTAAGGGTGGTTTCTACCGCTTAGGAGTATTTTATCAGGATGAAAATAATTTAGTTCTCTTATTTAAGACTTAAAGAAACAGTGTACAAAATGTCAGCTCTCTACCTACAAGGGCTGTTAGA
Source organism: Stictocephala bisonia (assembly GCA_035578905.1). Lineage (NCBI taxonomy): Eukaryota > Metazoa > Arthropoda > Insecta > Hemiptera > Membracidae > Stictocephala > Stictocephala bisonia. The sequence goes on from JAQJVL010000113.1 coordinate 1,555,306, forward strand.
GAGTTAAAGATGAGTGAGGGAGGGCTTGCCCTTTTATACAAGTTTTAGAGATAATAATAATAATATCAATCAAAGTTAACAGCCAGTGTAAAAGTAGTATGAAAAAATATATATTATTTGCCAAAACAAATATAAGGTTATATCGATACTTGATGTTTACAGCTAGGTTAAGTGAACATTATTATTTTTATTTTTTTTTTTTTTTGCAAGTCATAAATACATAACATAAAAAAGACAACGAGAAACAATAAACATTCCATTGAATTAATTCTTCAACTTCCTATTCAACTTATTTATTGGTGAATATTTAATGAATAAGTCGTGAAAGTGAATTCTTACTTTGCTGGTACCTCTACAGAGAAAAAAAGAAACAGACGTCTCTTTCTTACGCCCGCATCGAATGCCTCAGTGGCACATATAAATGGATTAAAACTAATGTACATCTTTATACATATGTAGTATTAATTATCACGTCTATCATTTAGGATTTTGGGATAGTTAAGAGGGGGACTGACAAAGTGCTAGCCCTGCCATCTACATGGCAAACTGGGAAAATAAATATTCCACACACATTCAGAACACTATTTAATGAGACCTCTGTATCCTTCTTCTCTGTGATACCTCCTATATATTGCTTTATTCCTAAATTATATAATTGATAATTGAATGAAAGTCAGTAATCATAATCTGCATTGATAATTATTTGAAGGTTTTTTTATTTGTGACAGGAATGTTGTATTTATTTTTGTTCTCTTTGAAAGTGTAGGCTCCTTTTGTTTTTTACTGTCGGATTTTTGCATATTGCATACAGTTTATTGTTGTGTTCGTTGCCAGACTGCCAACTGTTGGCCCAAACCGGTCTACCTCACCTCTTATCACCCAACTGTCTCTAGCTAATGAATTGCTTCAATTCGTTAAGTTCGTTTAGTGTCTTCCGAGTTTTTGTTGTTACCTATTTTTCATATTTATTAACTTAGACTGAGTTTTTTGTATAAATAGCGATACACATAATGATTAATTTGAAAACTTCATAATCTAGGAGTGGCGTACATTAGATTCAACATCGTGACCCTTGGAACGTTCGACTACCTCCCAATTACTATGGCGAATGGAGAATGTTCTTCTTTTTCACTCTGGTTGAAAGGTAATAACTTCATCCAAACAGAATTAAAATTTTAAGATTAAGAATATAATAAATCTGTTCTGTGACAAATAAAGAAGTTTCTTCATGAGGATACCATCAATATACGATGGACATTCCCATAGTTATATGGCAGACATACCTGTCATTACATGGTGAATATTTCTATAATTATATGGTAGACATTTCAATAATAATAATATGGACAGTCCTGTGCTTACATGATGGGCACCCCTTCATTGTAAGGTGAAAATTCCTATAATTTTATAATGGATAGCACTAGCATTGCCTGGTGGCCATTCTTATCATTGTATGGTGAACATGCCTATCATTGTATAACACACATTCCTAGCATTATATGGCGAACATTTCTACAACAGTATTACATATCGCACATTCCTATCATTATATGGTGAACATTCCTACTACAGTATTATATAGCGCAAATTTCTATCATTACTTAGCGAACATTCCTACTACAGTATTATATATTATATAATACTGTATTATATATTGGCTCAAGGTTCGAATCCCCACTGAGCCAACGGTCGCTACTTCACTCGTTGAATAAAGTTGACGCACAGGCCTGTAGGCCCATGTCAACTGGCGAGTGAAGTTAAAAAATATATATATATATATATAGCGCACATTCCTATCATTACATGGCGAAAATTTCTACTACAGTATTATGTAGCGCACATTCCTATCATTACATGGTGAATATTTCTACTACAGTATTATATAGCGCACATGCCTATCATTACATGGCGAACATTCCTACTACAGTATTATGTAGCGCACATTCCTATCATTACATGGCGAATATTTCTACTACAGTATTATATAGCGCACATGCCTATCATTACATGGCGAACATTCCTACTACAGTATTATGTAGCGCACATGCCTATCATTACATGGCGAATATTTCTACTACAGTGTTATATAGCGCACATGCCTATCATTACATGGCGAACATTCCTACTACATTATTATATAGCGCACATTTCTATCATTACTTAGCGAACATTCCTACTACATTATTATATAGCGCACATTTCTATCATTACTTAGCGAACATTCCTACTACAGTATTATGTAGCGCACATGCCTATCATTACATGGCGAATATTCCTACTACAGTATTATATAGCGCACATTTCTATCATTACTTAGCGAACATTCCTACTACAGTATTATGTAGCGCACATTCCTATCATTACATGGCGAACATTCCTACTACATTATTATATAGCGCACATTTCTATCATTACTTAGCGAACATTCCTACTACAGTATTATGTAGCGCACATGCCTATCATTACATGGCGAATATTCCTACTACAGTATTATATAGCGCACATTTCTATCATTACTTAGCGAACATTCCTACTACAGTATTATGTAGCGCACATTCCTATCATTACATGGCGAATATTTCTACTACAGTATTATATAGCGCACATGCCTATCATTATATGATAGACATTCCTATAATTATAAGATGGACAGTCCTAACCTTACATAATAGGCATATTTATCATTCTGTGGTGGGAACGGGGTGGCTGACCTGTTTTCCATATTTTCTTAAAACCAAAATATTTTCAAGGATGTTTAAGTTCATACAAAAGTGAATGTGAAGTCAAAACAAAGACGTTCCGTGCAGAAAACCTGTTGCAGGTAAGCGCTGCAATGATCATTCTAAATCAACCTGAGGGGCTTGATGGGAACTTATCAGCAATTAAAGGCAAATGGAAACATTTCTTAGGTTGTCTGCGGGTGTGAAAGAGTCGTCAGCGGTGCTGAAGGTAGCACTTACGCTATCTAGGAGCGACCACAGGCACTTCAGGGGTGTAGAGTGTCGCAGATAGAGTTGTTCGCGCATTTACCGACCAGGAATAAATAAATCACTCATTAATTAACGCATTTTTAATTACACGTGAGATAATAAAACACGGGAAATGCATTTACGGTCGGAGTACGAGAGGTGGGCCTGGCAGGCTGCATCGAGACCGCAAGACCGCGATAGCTGATAGAAGGTATGACATCGTGAGCAGGCCTTACTTGTGCAGGGAGTTTCATGCAGGAGGGAAGGAGATTTATTATTTTCTTCGTACCAAAAGCACACGAAGTACTTTGTTAACTATTTACTAGATAAACCCGGTCTCGCTGTGGCTAAGTCATTATTGCTTAATATTATTGAATGTAAAACAAACCTAATATTGAAAATATAACATTTTATTTGATAAACTTTAAGTTTTCATCCAGCACATATTCCCTTTCTTCAACAAAACCAGTGCCACCCGCCCACCCATACCTGTACAGTGGTATTGACCCACCCGCCCACCCATACATGAACAGTGCTAATGACCCACCCGCCCACCCATACCGTACAGTGGTATTGGGGATGTTAGTTGTTATTCTTAGATATTTAATATTATTAATATAATGATTATTAATAATAAATATTTAATCCTGATAGTCTATCTAAGAGAAGGAATGTGCTAATTTTATCTTATCTTTAAAACTGATCAGAGCCAAAATTGATGATCCACAATTATTAAAGTTAGTTAGTATTATTGTTCCTAGGCCTAGTTCTAGAAATACGTTACCTTTTACGCCCACATACTCTAGAACAAATCTAAGTAACAATTGACCTATTAATGCCTATTAAGAGTATATAGCTTGTACGCTCAATATCTGGATATTTTTAATGATTCATATTTGACATATACTAGAATATTAAATGAAGTTTTACAAGAATGAGTAACTCGATCGAAATTTAAACTTAGGAATCTTATCAGTCTACGTAAGTTATTGTCTTATTAATCTTATTTAAAATATTGTTTATTGTTTTTTGTATTGTTTATGTATGTTTTACTATATTTATTATATCGTTATATTTGTTGTTGTTAATATATAATTAAATTTTTGTTAATTTTTCTGCTGCTGTTATATTTAAATTATAGTTTATATTTTTTCCATTTATATTGTGTCTGAGGATGTAAAATTTGGTATGCTAAGATCCAATTTATGTTAACTTTTGTCTAATGCATGCAAGCTGTACTTAAAAATTAATGCTGCATTATAATTTGATTTTCATATACGTTATGTAGCACTGTAAAATTATAATAATTAAATAAATATAATACGCCGACACATCTTTGTGCGTATTTTAAGGGGAATATGAGTGTTTACACGAGTGTAGGATGGGTGTGGATAACCTGTGTAGTCTTGTTACTAACTAATTTCGACTGTTCCTAAGAAAGTGCCATTTATTAATAGCCCAATAGCCAGGCCAACTAAGGGACCTACAGCTTTACGTGGAATCTGAACCACGTAGTATTGGTCTTATTTTCAGCTGACATGTCTAATGCTCAGTTCTCTCCCCTACACAACATCCAGACACTGACCGCAACACAACATGGTCATCCCAGACGTCTCCAGTAGTGTCCACACTGATAGCAACCATTGCGTGGACGCCTTGTCGGTATTAAGAGAACCAACATAGAACCTCTCACTTATTGTCTCCACAAATAAAAAGTTCGACTGTTTACTTGAAATGAATTAACTTTCAGTTGTTTTCATAAATAAATAAATAATCATCTGGTCACGGTAATAAATTTACAGGATATAAGTTGGACATAATATGCACTTTAATCAGCTGGTCACAGTAGCATTTTTTCAATACTAACATTAATTTTCATTTGTAAAATATAGGTCGGAAAATACTTGAAATGCTCCGATTTCGTTTACAATTTTAGAAACTATAAAAACAATCTTGTATATAAATGCAATATTGTGTAAATAATTAAGTATTCACGCAAGCATTGCATTTATATACAAGATTGTTTTTATAGTTTCTAAAATTATAAACGGAATCAGGGCATTTCAAGTTTTTTCCGGCCTACATTTTACAAATGAAAATAAAAGCCAGTGCTGAAAAAGTGGATTCCTATTCACTACTTTACGGGATTTGTGCACCCAAACATACGGAAGTTTGATGTATATATATCAACAACGTTATGTTTTCCTTAGATAATTTGAAAGTTTTTTTTTTAGTAATCGTGTTCCAAAAGTATACATTTTGGTCAGATTAATTTACTTAAAACAGTTAAATAGCGGAGAAATGATATTATTCAAATTGGTTACTTTGAAATTCAAATGACTGCTACTCTGAAAAGGATAAATATTTCGAAGTCCGGTTTGTGACAATTAATTTCTCTTGAATAGCTTTGATACCAAACTTGGCTTAGGCCCTACTTTGAAAATGTTCGTTCAACTTCTCGTGGGCCGTCCCCCTGAAAAGGTGAAATGTCACTAATGACATCAAAACGTTTGTTCTTTGTAACCATGATCATGTACAAGATTACACTTTTACAAGTGAAGTCATACAGAAGTTGTGAAAGCGTTTCCATATTTTTTTTCACCCTGTCCTCGTATATAGTTTTAATGAGTTGTAAAACACATCTAAACTCTCGCTGTAAAAAAAAAAACGCGCGTGGGCTTACATCAAGGAACACCTGATCAACATGTCTTCAAAACGGAAAACCTGCAGCTATTAAAGGACTTAATGGGTTGTAAGACATGGGCTGACGACTTGACTGCACCGGTCGTCAAACAGGTTGGGACAGCTGGACTCTATGGTGAAATTAATCGAAGCGATCCGCCCATAAACATAACACAGAGCTAATCGAAATTTCATTTCGATCGTTAGTCAACCGAAAACTAGTTTGGGCCTTGCCGGCTGGCCGCCGATGTGTTTGGATTTTAAATAATTCCGAGCGCAGTCAGCTTCTCATTAAAATTTAGGAGGCCTCTGGAGTACCACTGGTCGTATCTCATAATGACTAAGCAACATGGTGACGTAGTCGGTAATAATACTTTCACGGACTGAATTTATTTCTGATTGAATCAAGTAATAAATATTTAGAAACAAATGATCAACAGGTTTGGTTTGAGTATCTATACTCACTAACAGGTTTGGTTAGTGAGTATAGTTTGAGTATCTATACACACTAACAGGTTTGGTTAGTAAGTATAGTTTGAGTATTTATACTCATTAACAGGTTTGGATAGTGAGTATAGTTTGAGTATCTATACTAACAGGTTTGGTTAGTGAGTGTAGTTTGAATATCTATACATACTAACAGGTTTGGATAGTGAGTATAGTTTGAGTATTTATACTAACAGGTTTGGATAGTGAGTATAGTTTGAGTATCTATACTAACAGGTTTGGTTAGTGAGTGTAGTTTGAATATCTATACATACTAACAGGTTTGGTTAGTAAGTATAGTTTGAGTATTTATACTCATTAACAGGTTTGGTTAGTGAGTGTAGTTTGAGTATCTATACATACTAACAGGTTTGGTTAGTAAGTATAGTTTGAGTATTTATACTCATTAACAGGTTTGGTTAGTGAGTGTAGTTTGAATATCTATACATACTAACAGGTTTGGTTAGTAAGTATAGTTTGAGTATTTATACTCATTAACAGGTTTGGTTAGTGAGTGTAGTTTGAGTATCTATACATACTAACAGGTTTGGTTAGTAAGTATAGTTTGAGTATTTATACTCATTAACAGGTTTGGTTAGTGAGTGTAGTTTGAGTATCTATACATACTAACAGGTTTGGTTAGTAAGTATAGTTTGAGTATTTATACTCATTAACAGGTTTGGTTAGTGAGTGTAGTTTGAGTATTTATACTCATTAACAGGTTTGGTTAGTGAGTGTAGTTTGAGTATCTATACATACTAACAGGTTTGGTTAGTAAGTATAGTTTGAGTATTTATACTCATTAACAGGTTTGGTTAGTGAGTGTAGTTTGAGTATTTATACTCATTAACAGGTTTGGTTAGTGAGTGTAGTTTGAGTATCTATACATACTAACGGGTTTGGTTAGTAAGTATAGTTTGAGTATTTATACTCATTAACAGGTTTGGTTAGTGAGTGTAGTTTGAGTATCTATACATACTAACAGGTTTGGTTAGTAAGTATAGTTTGAGTATTTATACTCATTAACAGGTTTGGTTAGTGAGTGTAGTTTGAGTATCTATACATACTAACAGGTTTGGTTAGTAAGTATAGTTTGAGTATTTATACTCATTAACAGGTTTGGTTAGTGAGTGTAGTTTGAGTATTTATACTCATTAACAGGTTTGGTTAGTGAGTGTAGTTTGAGTATTTATACTCATTAACAGGTTTGGTTAGTGAGTGTAGTTTGAATATCTATACATACTAACAGGTTTGGTTAGTAAGTATAGTTTGAGTATTTATACTCATTAACAGGTTTGGTTAGTGAGTGTAGTTTGAGTATTTATACTCATTAACAGGTTTGGTTAGTGAGTGTAGTTTGAATATCTATACATACTAACAGGTTTGGTTAGTAAGTATAGTTTGAGTATTTATACTCATTAACAGGTTTGGTTAGTGAGTGTAGTTTGAGTATTTATACTCATTAACAGGTTTGGTTAGTGAGTGTAGTTTGAGTATTTATACTCATTAACAGGTTTGGTTAGTGAGTGTAGTTTGAGTATTTATACTCATTAACAGGTTTGGTTAGTGAGTGTAGTTTGAATATCTATACATACTAACAGGTTTGGTTAGTGAGTGTAGTTTGAGTATTTATACTCATTAACAGGTTTGGTTAGTGAGTGTAGTTTGAGTATTTATACTCATTAACAGGTTTGGTTAGTGAGTGTAGTTTGAATATCTATACATACTAACAGGTTTGGTTAGTAAGTATAGTTTGAGTATTTATACTCATTAACAGGTTTGGTTAGTGAGTGTAGTTTGAGTATCTATACATACTAACAGGTTTGGTTAGTAAGTATAGTTTGAGTATTTATACTCATTAACAGGTTTGGTTAGTAAGTATAGTTTGAGTATTTATACTCATTAACAGGTTTGGTTAGTGAGTGTAGTTTGAGTATTTATACTCATTAACAGGTTTGGTTAGTGAGTGTAGTTTGAATATCTATACATACTAACAGGTTTGGTTAGTGAGTGTAGTTTGAGTATTTATACTCATTAACAGGTTTGGTTAGTGAGTGTAGTTTGAGTATTTATACTCATTAACAGGTTTGGTTAGTGAGTGTAGTTTGAATATCTATACATACTAACAGGTTTGGTTAGTAAGTATAGTTTGAGTATTTATATTCATTAACAGGTTTGGTTAGTAAGTATAGTTTGAGTATTTATACTCATTAACAGGTTTGGTTAGTGAGTGTAGTTTGAGTATTTATACTCATTAACAGGTTTGGTTAGTGAGTGTAGTTTGAATATCTATACATACTAACAGGTTTGGTTAGTAAGTATAGTTTGAGTATTTATACTCATTAACAGGTTTGGTTAGTGAGTGTAGTTTGAGTATCTATACATACTAACAGGTTTGGTTAGTAAGTATAGTTTGAGTATTTATACTCATTAACAGGTTTGGTTAGTGAGTGTAGTTTGAGTATCTATACATACTAACAGGTTTGGTTAGTAAGTATAGTTTGAGTATTTATACTCATTAACAGGTTTGGTTAGTGAGTGTAGTTTGAGTATCTATACATACTAACAGGTTTGGTTAGTAAGTATAGTTTGAGTATTTATACTCATTAACTGGTTTGGTTAGTGAGTGTAGTTTGAGTATCTATACTCACCAACAGGTTTGGTTAGTAAGTATAGTTTGAGTATCTATACTCACTAACAGGTTTGGTTAGTGAGTGTAGTTTGAGTATCTATACTCACTAACAGGTTTGGTTAGTGAGTGTAGTTTGAGTATCTATACTCACTAACAGGTTTGGTTAGTAAGTATAGTTTGAGTATTTATACTCACTAACAGGTTTGGATAGTGAGTATAGTTTGAGTATCTATACTAACAGGTTTGGTTAGTGAGTGTAGTTTGAATATCTATACATACTAACAGGTTTGGATAGTGAGTATAGTTTGAGTATCTATACTAACAGGTTTGGTTAGTAAGTATAGTTTGAGTATCTATACTAACAGGTTTGGTTAGTGAGTGTAGTTTGAATATCTATACATACTAACAGGTTTGGTTAGTAAGTATAGTTTGAGTATTTATACTCATTAACAGGTTTGGTTAGTGAGTGTAGTTTGAGTATCTATACATACTAACAGGTTTGGTTAGTAAGTATAGTTTGAGTATTTATACTCATTAACAGGTTTGGTTAGTGAGTGTAGTTTGAGTATCTATACATACTAACAGGTTTGGATAGTGAGTATAGTTTGAGTATCTATACTAACAGGTTTGGTTAGTGAGTGTAGTTTGAATATCTATACATACTAACAGGTTTGGTTAGTAAGTATAGTTTGAGTATTTATACTCATTAACAGGTTTGGTTAGTGAGTGTAGTTTGAGTATCTATACATACTAACAGGTTTGGTTAGTAAGTATAGTTTGAGTATTTATACTCATTAACAGGTTTGGTTAGTGAGTGTAGTTTGAGTATCTATACATACTAACAGGTTTGGATAGTGAGTATAGTTTGAGTATCTATACTAACAGGTTTGGTTAGTGAGTGTAGTTTGAATATCTATACATACTAACAGGTTTGGTTAGTAAGTATAGTTTGAGTATTTATACTCATTAACAGGTTTGGTTAGTGAGTGTAGTTTGAGTATCTATACATACTAACAGGTTTGGTTAGTAAGTATAGTTTGAGTATTTATACTCATTAACAGGTTTGGTTAGTGAGTGTAGTTTGAGTATCTATACATACTAACAGGTTTGGTTAGTAAGTATAGTTTGAGTATTTATACTCATTAACAGGTTTGGTTAGTGAGTGTAGTTTGAGTATTTATACTCATTAACAGGTTTGGTTAGTGAGTGTAGTTTGAGTATCTATACTCACTAACAGGTTTGGTTAGTAAGTATAGTTTGAGTATTTATACTCATTAACAGGTTTGGATAGTGAGTATAGTTTGAGTATCTATACTAACAGGTTTGGTTAGTGAGTGTAGTTTGAATATCTATACATACTAACAGGTTTGGATAGTGAGTATAGTTTGAGTATCTATACTAACAGGTTTGGTTAGTGAGTGTAGTTTGAATATCTATACATACTAACAGGTTTGGATAGTGAGTATAGTTTGAGTATTTATACTAACAGGTTTGGATAGTGAGTATAGTTTGAGTATCTATACTAACAGGTTTGGTTAGTGAGTGTAGTTTGAATATCTATACATACTAACAGGTTTGGTTAGTAAGTATAGTTTGAGTATTTATACTCATTAACAGGTTTGGTTAGTGAGTATTTGCATGATTTAGTTCGTCGTCTTATGAAAAAATGAGATTTTTCTTATTCAAATCAAATCAAATCAAAATTGCTTTATTTTTAACAATTATAAAATTGCATAATAGCGTCATCCATACGTATTAATAAATTACGTTAGATAAACATCACACCAATTACATGTATAACACATACAATATCATTCTAATACTAATCACAATGATTATATTACAGCCACTTCAAAACAATAATTGGTCTACATTATTTTTACAATAATTATAGCACTATTATTTTTACTATTTTATTCCTATCCTAATTACTGTCTAATTACTTATCTAAAAACTCCCTCACACTGTAACAGCAACGAGATAACAACATGCCCTTTACAACCCTGCCAAATTTGTTTATGTCATTTTCTGCTTTGATAGGTACAGGAAGCGAGTTATAGAGTTTAGTGGCATTTAATTTTAGATGACTTCCAAAAAAACTTGTCTTGTGTCGGGGAATACAAATGTTTAGTCGACCACGAAGCCCATACCGGTTGGAAGAAGTGACAGATGCAAAGAGTTCAGGGTGCTTACGTACAAACATGATACACTGAAAAATGTAAATGGACGGAAAAGTTAAAATATTGTATTCTTTAAAAATTGGCTTACAAGAATATCTGTAGGGCTTTCTAAAAACGGCTCTGATGGCTTTTTTTTGGAGTTTAAATAAAAAATGAGTTTTTGAAGATTCGTGGTCCCATATGACAACAGAATATGATAAGAGGGGGTATATTAGTCCATAGTAAGCTGGCAAAAGAATCCTATCATCAACAAAAGTTGAAAGTCTTCTTAGAAGGAAAATTCCAGAACTAACACGCTTACTTACGGAGTCAATGTGGTGATCAAATTTCAACCCGTCATCAATGTAAACACCCAAGAACTTAGTCACCACACTAGGCGTAACTTGTTCGCAGTCAACAAAGAAGGTTAGACATTCGGATTGCTTCCTGTCACTTACATGAAAATCCAGGATCTGAGTTTTGTTATTATTGAGGTATAAATTATTATTTCGAAACCACTGACTTAGTGCATTTGAAACTTCATATACTCTAACCTCCAAGTCAGATCTGTTTAGTGATGTCACAGAAACTGAAGTGTCATCAGCAAACTGACAAACCCGTGAGCTGGATGAAACTTGGGACAGGTCATTAACAAAGAGAAGGTTTGTTATTATTATTAACAAGGGACAGGTCATTATTATTAACACCACCACCTCCTCCCCCCCCCCCACGTGTACTTACTACAAGGACTTACAACATGTCTGCAGAACAGATTTATTGGAAAACAATTAATGAAACAAAACTAGTATAAAGAGAAATAAAACTTGTTCCACGGGTGAACTATAACTTTATTCTTAAAGAACGTAAAAGTGTGATAAACAATGTTTTGATAAATATTGTATAAGCTAGGTTTCTTGCTAGCTTATTGGTTAGCATATTTGCTTCACATTCAGAGTGTCGCGGGTTCAAATCCCGGGAGGTCCAATATTTGCTTGAGGGGTTTGGGCCATTACCCCTCAACGTTTGTGGACTATGTTTAAAACGCCAATGGCGTAGGCTAAATAGTCAAATAAAAATATTGTTCCTGGGTATTTATGAACAACATAGATCAAACCTTATAAAAGGGGCAATATCTGACACACCTACATTTTAAACTATGGAACACACTGCACACTTCACAAATATTTAGTATTGTTTTGTTTTTATCAGATTTTAAAAATGTAATGTTGAATTATTGTTACCAAATTTTTTCTTAAGGGAGAGAAGGGTTGTTTAAAAGCTGCTTCCTTTATTGAAATTTAGAAAACGAATAAAAACCCCCCTAGTTGTTCAACATAACTATAAACACCAGTAAAAATAACTGAACATGTACTTGGTATTGGTTTTAATTATCAGTTAAAAAAATTCTATTTATTTAATGTTGAGCTTCTGCCTGTGGTGCTATTAGATAGGAGAAATGGGTTCTTTTAAAGGCCGTCTCTATTATTTAGGAATTAATAGCTATATTGTACGCTGCTTAAGTAATTAAAGACACTAGTATTTCAATTAAAAGGTACTTACCACGCTCTAGATACCATTAATAACGTGATATAGTCTAGATCTGCATCGCTATCAACGTTGAATGATTAACAACTTGCAAGAAATATTAATAATATTAAATGTGTTAAGTATTCGATTTGTTTTAATTAATTGATAATTAAAATTGAATTTGAGTATCAGCTGATCACACGTATAAATAGTAACTTTACATTAATAGCAGTTAATAGTGGTTCTACAAAAAATTTAAGCTATACATAATCATTTTTTTACGTGAAGGAAAATTTGAATTTTATTCACACATCTTTTATTTCAGTTAACTTTTCTTTAACAATAATATATCTATCGTCAAATAAGTAAATTGTATTCCACTTGTAAATTAAAAAATAAAAACTGTTAGAAACGTGTGATGCATTTATGTTTGCTGATGTTTATATAGCCACTATTTGTTTGTGGGTCCCCAAGGGCTGTACAGTATTACTTACATGAAAAGGGTCATGTTGGCACCGCTTTGCAATAAAATAAAATCACCTCTAAACTCTCCAGCAGTACTTACGTGAAAAGGGTCTTGTTGGCACCACTTTGCAATACAAAAAAATCTCCTCTAAACTCTCCAGCAGTACTTACATAATAAAGGTCATGTTGGCACCGCTTTGCAATAAAATAAAATCACATCTAAACTCTCCAGCAGTACTTACGTGAAAAGGGTCTTGTTTGCACCACTTTGCAATAAAAAAATCACCACTAAACTCTCCAGCAGTATTTACGTGAAAAAGGTCATGTTGGCACCGCTTTGCAACAAAATAAAATCACCTCTAAATTCTCCAGAAGTACTTACGTGAAAAGGGTCATATTGGCAACGCTTTGCAATTAAATAAAATCACCTCTAAACTCTCCAGCAGTACTGTAGTTACATGAAAAGGGTCATGTTGGCATCGCTTTGCAATAAAATAACACCGCCTCTAAACTCCACAGCAGTACTATACTTACGTGAAAAGGGTCATGTTGGCACCGCTTTGCAATAAAATAACATCGCCTCTAAACTCCCCAGCAGTACTATACTTACGTGAAAAGGGTCATGCTGGTACTGCTTAGCAATAAAATAATAAATACCGACTCTAAACTTTCTACGTGAAAAAGAGAACGCTGATACTGCTTTGCACCAAAATAACATTGACTCTCAACTCTCTAGTAGTATTTAGTGTAAATAGTCATGTTGGCACTACTTTGCAATAAAATAACACTGACTGTAAACTCTCCCCCGAGGAGACCTAATCCTATTTCGATGAAGCCGCAGCGCAGGTCTCGATTGCCATTTCGCAATCGATATGCAGGATTCCGAACAGATTTTATCCAATGGAAATAGTATATTTTCTAACTAAATATTTATTTATTAACTATAATCAAAATTTTTAATAAATATAATTGTAGTAATAATTAAATTGTAAGAAAATAAAAATCGGGTTTCTTATAAAATAAAATAAGTGTATAAAAGAAAACAAGTATTAGAAAAGCGTCTGCTTGACTAAAAACAATCTTGTTGGATTATTTTGATCTATTCAAATAACATCCCATTACATTTTCTTTTAACAAATTCAAGATAACAAAAGGAATAGCTAATAATATTTTTAAATAAACGTCTTTTTTACAAATATTTATTTAACTGTAAACTATAGTTAATTATTAATCTCCCAAACACTTATGTAAAGAGGGTCCAAATGAAATATTTGTTTGGTGTTAATAAAGCAGGATTTACACTTATTATTTCTGTTAATTATAAAATTATTCCTTAAGCAGTGATTGTAATTATATTTTATATATACTTAACATTGTTGAGTCTGTTCTTAATAGTTTCGAATTTTAAATATGTTATGAATGCTTCTTTATATATTATTGTAAATATTTGTTGATTATTTATATTTATTATAAGATATTTAGTTAACTTTTTCCTGTTGATATTCTTAAAATTCTGTGTTTGTTACTAATATCAATTTATTTAGTATTTGTTATTATCAACTGATATATATTAATATAATGTATGAAATTCTCTCATTTAGCCATGGGTTAGGGATAGGAAAAACTGATGTGAACAATTACTGTAATATGTATTTTGAATAAACGAATAAATACAATACAAAATCCTTTTCCGGAGGAAACTCAGTGAAATCTGCATAACATAACATCCCAGTGATGTGTCATTTTACACATAGAACATTCAATATTTCACAATATAATATTACGCTTCAAGCATGTACATAGCAAGTATATTCACTGGAGTACAAGGTTGGAGTAATATTATAAGCTCGCTCTCTCTCCTCTCCCCCTCTCTCTCCCTCCCTCCCTCCTTTCCTACAAGGATAAAGGTAACTGTCAAACAGACTTGTTACTGCTGGTAACGTACGACCATGAGACTGGTGACCCTGAAGGTGGAGAAACATACAGTTCATGAAGGCTTTGATTAATCTATATTTATAAAAGAGGATGTTTGTATATATATGTGTGTGTGTGTTTGAAGTTTATGCGCTGCCAAACCATCCAACCGATCGCCATGAAACTTTAGGATGTTGTCCTGTATACTCCCGAGATGGTTTCTGTGAAGTTTGATGCAGATTCATCCACAGGGTCCCGCCCCACGGGCTCCTAAAGATCCCATGTTATTCAAATGGAGAATCTGAATTGTTTACAAAAAACATATGACTGTGTGGTTTAATGTAGTTTCACATGCTATAAGCAGATTGAAGTTCTCACAACAACAGTACTGTATATGTTTTGATTTATTGTAGTTCTACATTTCACCTTGAGAGTATAGCATGGTTTTTTCTATAATTCTTTTTATTGCTTTATTTTGGTATGTCAATGAAAAATGAAAGGCGAGACAACGTCCGCCGGGTTCAGCTAGTATATCTATAAGGGTTAATCAAAGTTTAAATAATTATTACATTTTTAATAATTATTTGCTAAAATAGACCAGAAAAATAAGGATCGGACCTGGGAATGAACGCCGGAAAGCTCGGATTGTTTTAAACCCTTCATTTCTGGACACGAGGTAATTTAGGTTTACACTATATGAGATGCTGAGCTTTACTTTTGACAACCAAAAAACATCGTCTATTTCAGATTTGATCAGTTTTTTTACTTATAAATCCTGAATCACGCACACTAACCAAACCCTTACTGTTAGACCAATAAAAAAACAATAAATCTTGCCTCGAGTGATGTCCATAACATCAAAATACAACCATTTCATACGGCCGCAATCGTCGGTTGAAAAACGTCAAACTTTTCCACTCTGGCTAAAGTTTACCACTCTGGCTAAAGTTTTCCACTCTGGCTAAAGTTTACCACTCTGGCTAAAGTTTACCACTCTGGCTAAAGTTTGCCACTCTGGCTAAAGTTTACCACTCACGGAGTTCAGCCGTCTGTAGCCGGTCATATTAAAGGCTTTCGCAAAGACATTTGTAGGTAATTTAATGCTGAGTTTGAAGATTTCAATTATTTTTAATATGATCAGATTCAGGTATTTTTTATGCAAAATTCCAAGAACAGCCATATCACTTATTTGACGGAAACTGTCTAACCATTATTTTATTTCGTTTGTTCAGGTCCTATGTTCATTGATTTTTAATATGTGTTAAGAATTACCGAACTAAAATGTTTTCTTTCTTTCTCATTTTAAAATATAAGGTAATCATTTTTGTATTGTTCTGACTTTTAGTATTGTATGCTCTCTGAACATTTAGGTGAATACGTAATTAGTTTACTATCTCTCTGGCGGTCGTTAAACGTAATAAATTACAATAACTTTCTTCTTACAAACTGGTTATGGAAGTAACAAGTGAAGTTATTGCCTGTAATAAAATATTGAATCACTTTTAAGGCTTGTATATTTATAATTTAGATTACAAGTTTCAAATATCACTTATTTATCAAATCTGTAACGTAAAGACAAAAAATTTTAGGATCTCCGTCTTAGGATGGCCATTGTCTGACGGACTAAGTACGTAAATTTCATCATTACAATAAAATATTATAATAAGTTTATTTTGTAATATCTTACTTTTTACATTAATTCCAAAATGAACACAGCATTTCTAACACAAACACATACAGTATGAACACAGGTCCATAGAACTAATGTGTTTGAAACTTCCACCTCAAGCTGCAGCCAGATTGATCAACCGGCTTTCTGAGAGCATCAAAGAGTCCGTCTTTCCAACTAGACTAAAACGCCAGTTGGTATCAAAAACGTTTTACTCTGACGGTCCTTATCACCCCGCAAGGAATAAAAAAGGCTACATTTCACAACTGGAACTGACACTAATTCCATTCTAAAAAACTTTTAATGAATTATCATTAAGTTTGCAATACAATTTCAAACTGTCATAATAATTCAATAGAGCTGAATTATTACTTTTCTACCAAATATGTGTATGATTTTATAATTTAGATAATCTTTCTTTCTTTTTAAATTAAGTTCTCTAGATGTGATTTTCAATCAATTTAAAGGTTTCGAACGAATCAATAATTTCTATTTTACGCAAAATTTCTGTGACGTATCTAATTTTAGTCTTTATTTCATAGTCCAACATATTTTATGGCATTGTAGTAGGACTCTTGTTAAAGGTAATATTCTAACTTATTTTGGTCCTGCTGTCTCCGTTACCGGTTAACTCTTCGGTTGGTTCAATGAAGTTCCACATTGAAGAGGTCAGTCTCAGACATGTGGAGTTCACTGGGCTACTAGTAGTGGGCCTGACGAGGTCGCGTGATGCTCTCGGTCACGCCAGCCACGGCGGTACACGCAGAACTATCCGTGACGTCACACAAATCCCAACTGAGTCACACGACGTGAGTAGGGTTAACTTGGTATGTTGTTGGGCTACGTGACGTCAACCAGTAAATCACCGATATAATGAAGATGTTGGACCGTACCTGTATTAAATACTACACTTAAATGGATTACAACTCACAACTCCCGAGAAAGTCTACATGAATTATGACATTAGTGGGGTATCGTTGGTTCGTATCTTGAGATTACGCGGGTTTTGAAATTTTCCCACGTGATAGTGGTTGACCTACAAGCAAAATTATGGCTTCATTCGCCAGACCAACTCACAATAAAGGTCTACAGTCCAACTGTATTCATTGTACACCGAGTTGACATCACACCAACATCGTCTAACGATGATTGCAGAGGTCAATTTTGCACCAATGATGATACTATTTGAAGCCTGCCGAAGTTATGTAAGATTCTTTGACGTTTGCATCACGTCAACAACGTCTGACGATGATTACAGAGATCACTTCCACACAAAGTATGAGATCAGTGGTATCCTGCGATTACAGAGATCGACGGTCGTATCACGTCAACAACGTCTAACGATGATTGCAGAGGTCAGTTCCTCAGAAATGATGAGATCAGTCGTAAGCTGCTGAAGTCACGTGAGATTATTTGACTTTCACATCACGTCAACAACGTCTAACGATGATTACAGAGATCACTTCAACACAAAGTATGAGATCAGTGGTATCCTTCTGCGGTTACAGAG
The DNA here is from genome assembly GCA_035578905.1 of Stictocephala bisonia. Classification (NCBI taxonomy): domain Eukaryota; kingdom Metazoa; phylum Arthropoda; class Insecta; order Hemiptera; family Membracidae; genus Stictocephala; species Stictocephala bisonia. The sequence goes on from JAQJVL010000113.1 coordinate 1,573,319, forward strand.
ATCGACGATCGTATCACGTCAACAACGTCTAACGATGATTGCAGAGGTCAGTTCCTCAGAAATGATGATATCAGTCGTAAGCTGCTGAAGTCACGTGAGATTATTTGACTTTCACATCACGTTAACTACGTCTAACGATGATTGCAGAGGTCAGTTCCTCACAAATGATGAGATCAGTCGTAAGCTGCTGAGGTCACGTGAGATTATTTGACTTTCAAATCACGTTAACTACGTCTAACGATGATTGCAGAGGTCAGTTTTGCACAAATTATGGAATCGGTCGAAGCCAGTTGATGTTACGTGATGTTCCCATCACATTATACACAATAGTACACGCCGTAGTTTGATACAAGCGAGTTTAACATGTCAGAACAATCCAAATGTTCCAACTGTTCCTAATACGATAACAACTAGATTTTCCCTCTTCGTCTGATATGTATCTAAATTGCTGCGCAAGTGAGTATCAATAACGAATACTGTATAGGCATAATAGTACTCACATGAACTTGTTATCATTCAGAGTAACATACTAAAACGTCACAAAGGTTCCAACAACAGTCACGATACAACGATCTGCTGCAGGTATATAATACATACAGTGGTTACTGGATGATCTCGTGGAGCTGTACGGGCAGGACATACTAACACCTGATGCTACAAATCACGATCACTGCCGTTATGTCACAACGGGGCATTTAGTGGACCTGTTGAGGTCGCGTGAGTACAAGATGAACTTTCTTGTCACGCCACACATGACAGAACGTGCAGCTTCTAAAGCTTCCGATTGCTGTTTTACTATACAAACGACTGTTGGTCTTTAACCTGATGGCATCTTCATCTATTATTACAAAATTGCATAGTTTTGAATACGTGTATTGTGTCTGATGGCAAAGTGTCACGGCATCATGTACTACTCATGACATCAGTTTTTTTTGCCAGTTCTTCAGTTTTAGTTTAACGAAATATAAATCTCAAAGTTTGGTTACTTTATTTTGTTGTTCATTCTACTATTTTCTCACCTACGTTAAATTTTCCTAGTTTATGAAAATCACCCAATAAATCAATGTTTAAAATTCATAACCAAGCTCTCTGAATGAACAACAAATTTCATTGGTTTCTAACAGGCTATTGGGAACTATTAATTTTCCGAGATGATTTGTGTTACCGTCTTATAAGTCACATCCAGATTCAAAGAAACTGTATTTTGGTAGTATATTGTAGAAAGTGTTTCAATTTTTAATTTTATTTTTATTTGTATCAGTGTCACAATACGCCTTACAAGCACAGATGATCTGGCAAAGATTTGTCAAATAGCATAATAATTACAATCTGCAACCGTTACAATAAATAAATTAATTCATACTAACAATAAAAGTATTAAAGAAAACTAACATCAACAATTATCCAATGTACTACGTGCCAATGTGAGACCAGACGCACCTTAAGGCTGCGAAGAGGGGGCCAAGTACTCAGTCACACTGTAAAAACAACGGGAAATGAGATACTCCTTTAGAAGTGTTTTATATTTTAAGATATTGTATATACTTTAAGGAATTATATAGATTTTCAAACACGTATAAAATGGAGACTTTTCAAAAAAAACTTCTACGAATAGGTCGGAGCATTTGGGAATTTCTTGTGAATGAGTGGGAGTGGCTATTTTTAACAAATTTTTCTAGGTTAGATTTTACGTACAGAAGATTTTGAAAGATAAAAAGTTAAAGCAGTGGAATTATCAGCAACTCCTGGTAGTGTTATCGGCAGGGGTCTTGAAAAGGTGCAGAAACGATCAATTTAACTATTCTCTTTTGCATACAAACACATTTTTAGAAGCAGAGGAGTTACCCCAGAATATGGTTCCATAGGACAGATGGGATTTGGTATAGGCAAAGAACAATTGTTTAAGAGTGTGTCTGTCAACAACACGGAATAAAGTAAGGAAAGCAAAGCAGGCTTTACTAAGTTTGGTTAATAACTGATTTATATGATGAAGCCAAGTTAAACATGAGTCAATTTGGATTCCAAGAAATTTTGTCGTTTGTAATAAATTGAAAATTGTTGGTAGGTAAGAAGGATCAGTATGGGAAGAATTTTTGTTGTTTATATGATGTTGAGCAGACATGTTTTCTCTTGGTTTAAACTCAGACCATTCACGGAAACCATTCTTTCATTTGATTTACACTGTCAACAAGAACTTTAGAGATGTTTCATCCTCATAAAGAACCAGTTTGATCCCGGATACAATTTCAGGGAGATCATTACAATAAATGAGGAAGTATCGAACCCTGAGGACACCTGCAGTCACCTTACGGTATCCATCCACGTATCAGAACCCACCACCACATACTGCTGACGATCCACAAGGTAAGATCTCAACCACCTCAAAGCTACACCCCCTTTGCCAAGGCACTGAAGCTTCCCAATCAGGATCTCGTAGTATAGACAGTCTAACGCACTGGACAAGTCATAGAAGACTCCAACAGTGAATCGTCCACTACGTCCGATACATGCTCCAGGAAATCAAAGACCCACAGGCAGCCATCCCTTTACGAAAACCAACCTGATTTTCTTCCAGAAATACATACAGTCTAGTACAAATAGCCCTCTCAAATACTTTAGAGAAGGTGGGTAAAAGTGACACCGGTGAAGTTATCTACATTATTTATGTTTTTTTTTTTAATTTTTTTATTGGTTTTACAACAGAGTACTTTAATAAATTCAGAAAAATCCCTTCTTGAAGAGAAAGATTTACCATATAAGTAAGTGGTTTTGCAAATGCTTTGATATTTTTTTTTAACACAAATGGAGAGATATCGTCCCAGCCAGCTGATTTTTTTAGAGTGGAAAGATTGTTTTAATTACATCCTTCTCTGATACTGGTTTAAACTTAAAAATCATTGGCTTAGAAATGACCTGTTTTGGAAAGAATTCTAATACCCTAGTCAAGTTTGGAGTTAGGTTAAAAGTTTTTGGGTGTGAACGAAGTACTCATTGAATGTAGTAGCAATGTATTTTTTTGTTTTTTTTTATAATGTGACGATGATATCTATGATTTTCCTTTCTTTCCGACTCAGCCCTGAGATTACCGGTCTCTCTTTTAACCACCGGCTATGAAGCTTTAATTTTATTCCATATTTCCCAATCACTGTTGTACCTACGTTTAGGTATCTGTATACATTTTTTAAATATCTGTTTGTATTTACGGACATATGATAAGAACTCTGGATCTTTTGATGTTCTACTCAATTCATGTAAAAATCTCTTTCTTTTTGCTATACATTTTTAAACCTGTTGTCATCCATTTTTTAAAAGTGTTATTTATGTTTGGGTCTTTAAATACTTTAAGGGAAATACTCTTAAAAAGATAACCTAACTTTTTCTAGATAACTATTGTATTTATAGGCTTCTACATTGTTATTTACTTTATTGTTATTTTGACAATTATGAAAGACTTCCTCACATGGTATAACAAATCATTGTTGAACATTGTAACTGCTTCCTTTGTAAATGAGCTTTTAATATATGGCATAGATCGTTTATTAGGAGTTCTGTTAATGATTTTATTGAACTTGAGCCAAATGATCTGAAAGCCCTACTTCTAGGACATTCACAAAGTTTGGAGAAAATTTAGTAAAAATGTTATCTATACAAGATTTAGAACTATTTGTAATACGCGTTTCTTTGTTTATGTTTTATATTAAGTCATAAGAATTGTGTATTGTGGTAAAAATCTAGCTTAATATTACTACATTTAAGCATGTCAATATTGAAATCACCCTTTAGAATGAGAACAGAATTTTTTACTCTACGAAAATCTTATGTAATACATCATTCAGGTTGTTGAAGAAAGCAGCTATGTATTTTTACTATTCTATTCTATTTATTTTTCGTTTATTTCAGATATACATGACTGAAAATTCAATACGATGGCTAAAAGTGTTTCACTCATCATTTAGATATATTTTCTGAAGTCATGAAAAAAATCGCAAAAGGTCGTGTTTACTTCAAATAATGGGGGTGGGTAAGGAAAAGGGGTCCATCAGACTCTCACGCGTAGCATTGAATGTAGGACCAAATACTGCAGGTCTCCTTTTCATGAAGTCAATTTCTCCTTGTATGAGTTGTATGTATCGTATGGTAAGTATGTCAGCCATCTTATCAGCCAACATACGATTACAAAGAGATCAAATTTTAAAATAAAATTCAATAAAAGTAATTTCCTATCATAGGTAACTTTTTATTGTAATATTTCATGGAGATATTTTAATGTCATTCTTATTTTAATTTGTAAAAATCAATGATTTAGTGGTTAATTCTGTGTTATTGACCTGAGTGGCAAGCGTAGAGTGTACATGCGGAGGGTAGATGTGAGGTCTGTTTGATTTAGAAAGGTTTTTGCACAATGTCAGACATTTTTTCAGCCCACCATGGCCCATGTTAGCGCAATATGACAATATGAAAACATATAATGTATACCTCAAATGATGTAATGTAAGCTGGGTAAAAGTTCCTTGATAAAATGAGTTTGTATGTGGGTTCGGTTAGATTATATAATATTATGAATTTTTAACGTAGTGAACCGAGAATTATGTTTCTTCGAGTTATTATGTTTTTCACTTCATGCGACGTATAAAGTAATAATAGCGTATTAAAAAAATATTATAATGACACTTCAAGAAGTGCACGAAAGGTTTTCGTACATTTCCTGAAAACGAAATTTATTTCACACACTTTTATAGTAGCAACTTCTCAGATAACCACAAATGGTTGTAGATAGGGTTGATCCATGACTCACCCTAGTCGTATCAGAAAGGGTTGTGGGGACAACAATATAAAGTAAGCCGGTCACGTGACCTTGCTAAGACTGGACGTAGGTAACTCAAGAGTAATTGGACGGGCCTTCTGTATTAGAGATTACTCCGCAGGGAACTAAAAGGATTGATTTGTCGCCAGTCCAAGTTGGCTACACGTATTATACGATATTCATAAATAATTTTACACCCAGAAAAATATCTAAAATTATTGGTTATTGTTGCGACGCAGTGTTTTGAAAATAAGGAAAACAAAACATTCTAATTGCTTGATTTGAAAATCTAAATCACAGCCCTTTTCCTTGTGTTTGTGATGGGAAAATATTTCTTACTCAACGAACGTAATGAGTGTAATTACATTTGCAATGCAGAAAGTGATCCCAATGCCCCAATCAACATCTAATGTTCCTGAATTGCCGACTGTTGTAATCATGCTCTTTGTAACTGAAGCATTTTGAATAAACACATAATCAGCCGACTCACAGCTCAGGGGAAAATACTTTTTTGTCTGTTTTATAGGCCTATTATTTCCAACACAAGTTCACCAGTTAAGTTCTTAGAAAGTATAAACTTTTTTTAGCAGAAGGTAGAACGAAAATGTTGTTCAGTAAATATAAATGACTTAAAGTAAATATATTACATTTTTAGTTGTTAGTTGTGAAGTTTTGGATGTGATAGATACGTTCCCAACAGGCCTTGGTAAGATGAAAGGGACTCAAACTCTGCTGATTTACAAAGTTATAGCCTACCGAACTGAATTTGATCAGAGGAAAAAGGATTTGGACAAGAGAGTGAATTAAAGACTGTCATGAACATGTATTGAAGTCAATTTTGGCATCCCCATTTTTTGGAGTCATCGTACCTCTACCTCAACATCATTTCCTCAGTCTGCCAATGTGAAAAGCTATAGTTTTATTGTTTTAAATAAAACTCAAAAAAGGTGATCCATCATCACAAAACTGAACCCAAAACACCTATATACCCTTTACCAGCCTCGCTTAAACCAGCTAACCCCTCCGAGAAGCGCAGAGAGCAGTCATCATTAAGGTATCGTCTCTACAATAACGTGACAAGAGTTTTTGTCAATCTGCGTGTGAATTTCTAGACGTTGCACCTGTCTAAAGTAGTTCTGGAATATTTAAGTAAAATAAATTGTTAGAGTTAATTGTAAATATAATTATTCTTACTGAACCATTATTATAACTGTTATTTTCAAAGTCATCGGAGGTATGAAAAAAATCAATATTTGATCTCAAAGCTGGCAATTTTTTGAATACCATATTCGCCGATATCTTGACGATCGAGGTCTTAGGAATAAATAAAAATATTATCTCATCCTCCTCGAACTTGAGTCTTTTGACTGGTTCAAGTAAACTGCCTCGTGTGATATTTCAACACAGTTAATTACTCCTCTTCCATTACACATACCCTGTTGGCCGACTCGTTGTGTCTAGCGAATAAATCCCGGTACCACTCGACCGTGGCGCTGCCTAGTGGTCGTCATAAACACCAACAGCGCCATCTTTACTGCCGTTCCGACGGGAATAATTTACTTTTAAAAATACATCGCTGTAAACTTTTCGTAGGGTTCTAATGACTTCTTTATTGAGCGGTGCTGTGCGATGCGCGGCCGGCAGGTGTGTGTAAACAAGCTGCTAGCTGCTCGCTCCTTCTTCTTCTTTTTATTTATCACGTTTTATCCGCTAATTATGCGCAGAGCTGAGTTTCTCACAGTTTTCAGTCATAACACAAGCAAGAGTTCGTTATGATTGCAGAGAAACCGACAGAGATACGGTTCTTTTGAAAGTTTGAATTTGAAGAATGCTGTGCCCGTTCTGGCCATCCGTATCTTTCTAATCTTGTTAAATATTGTAATACAGTTGATAGTTAGTACTTAATACTCTCTAAATATTTTTAAAAAGTACACAAATTTACAAATTTGAATATTATTATACAGTATATATTTTATATGTATAAAATAAATTTGTTGGACTAAAATAATGTTAAACATTTATTTTAAATTATTATGATACATTATTACCAGTCCTCCTGGATTTACAAAGGGAGTATAGATTGGCTAACACCACTCAAGTACAGATGAAGGTGACATAGATTTACAAAGGGTGTATAGATTGGCTAACACCACTCAAGTACAGATGAAGGTGAAATAGATTTACAAAGGGTGTATAGATTGGCTAACACCACTCAAGTACAGATGATGGTGACATAGATTTACAAAGGGTGTATAGATTGGCTAACACCACTCAAGTACAGATGATGGTGACATAGATTTACAAAGGGTGTATAGATTGGCTAACATCACTCAAGTACAGATGATGGTGACATAGATTTACAAAGAGTGTATAGATTGGCTAACACAACTCAAATACAGATGATGGTGACATAGATTTACAAAGGGTGTATAGATTGGCTAACACAACTCAAGTACAGATGATGGTGACATAGATTTACAAAGGGTGTATAGATTGGCTAACACCACTCAAGTACAGATGATGGTGATATAGATTTACAAAGGATGTATAGATTGGCTAACACAACTCAAGTACAGATGATGGTGACATAGATTTACAAAGGGTGTATAGATTGGCTAACACAACTCAAGTACAGATGATGGTGACATAGATTTATTTTAAGATACAGTATTGCAAATGGATAAAAATCTTTAGTGGCTTGCATTTGTACAGAGGGTGTACATATGTAAAATTATGAAATCATAAAATCATAAAGCGCATAAATCTAGATGGATTTCACTATTACTCAACGCAGAACTTAACGCTAAGAAGGATTGCAGGTTACATAAAACATCAATATAATATATGAATTTAATCATCTTACGGTCACTTTTAAAAGACATATAATCTCATTATTTTTGTCATGTTCATTAAAAGAACTGGCAAATACTACACCCTAAGATGAAATGGTGTATGCATACAATCTGTTGTTATTGAACCAAACTTCACAGAAAACTACCACAATGTTCTGATTATATAAAAATATTACAAGATAAGTGTGTTTGTAAATATCCTTTATTTTAAATTACACATTCATACAGCAAGGTGTTCCACTTCTATGAATACATAAATATTATCGTAAATATACCTAATAAAAATCATCCACAGTTAGTTATGGACATTTAAAATATAATTTACATAAAATAAAGTTAGTTAGCTTAGAGCATTGCTACTACATACATTTTTCGTTTATTTTATTTTTATTATTCTTCTGTGCAGTTTACACCAACCTTAGTGCAATTTTCGCCAAAATATACACTTAAACTGTATAGAGAAAATAAATAAAAGTGCGACATGGCCACAATCTGGCGTCGATCCATAAAACCAATCAAAACCGGTAATAAACTGTTAGGAGCGCTTTGTGCCCAATGACAAGGGAAATTTAGTGACTAAATTACACAGTTGGTAAAACTGATTACACACGCAATTTTGTTCCAGGGCCGTTGAAATTGGAACTCGGACAGTGAATTTGGATTGAAAAACCCCGTAATCAGCATAATTCCCCCAGTATTTGCATAGTGCGGCTCTCGGCGCCACTACTTTGATTACCACTCATATTAATTGGGGCTATTGTTCTGGTTTCACAACTGAGTTGGAGTTTCGCAAGCTGCCGCAACTCCGCTGCGATTTGCACAACGGCGCTTTTCGTATACTGAACCTAATTAATTAATTGTTGAGCCCCTGTCGGTTGCGACGGATTGTCTTTCTTTTTTGTTAGTTCGCTGACTCCTAAACAGCAGCGTGTTTCGCTACATTATGGCCTCCCTTTGAAACGAGACCTGGCCGCGTTCCAGTCGTTGGCTATGATTGACTGCGGAACTTAATTTCACGAGATGTGCCCAGACTAAATTAAATCGTTATCTTCGACAACAATGTACGTTTTAATCTTTACAACAATTATGTCTTGTAAACCTCATTATAGATAAACTTGAAGGAACAACACTTGCTTAGGAAAAAACATGATATTAAGCATTGTGTATATGGGATGCAAATGATAATTTTTTATATGTGAATTTAGCAACTTTTGATAATACATTATACAGTGCAGTGTCAAGAGGTTAAGCACTAATCATGGATAGAGTTTGGTGTGAGCCAAGAGGTTAAGCACTAATCATGGATACAGTTTGGAGTGGGCCAAGAGGTTAAGCACTAATCATGGATACAGTTTGGTGTGAGCCAAGAGGTTAAGCACTAATCATGGCTACAGTTTGGTGTGAGCCAAGAGGTTAAGCACTAATCATGGATACAGTTTGGTGTGAGCCAAGAGGTTAAGCACTAATCATGGATACAGTTTGGTGTGAGCCAAGAGGTTAAGCACTAATCATGGCTACAGTTTGGTGTGAGCCATTACAACTAATTCTGTGATTGAGTGGTCCTTCAATAGAGTTGCTTCTCCTATCAGAGAATCCTTAAGAAAATGTAAACCACTAGTATATGGCCATTATTAATAGTATATTAGTGGTCTGTGTATTAGTAAAATTGCACATTAATCAACTTTGTAAGAATATAACCTATTACTTAATTTCTCTCCATTCCTCCAAGAAATTTGAAAATTCCTTCACATCACCACCTTCAGCCCTTTCTGGTTCTTATAAATCCTTTTTTATCAATCCAGAAGGTGACCAAACCAATCAACGTCATCCTATCTGGCTGTAGCTGACTGTAGACTGTCGTCATGTTTACTGCACTGACACAATGGTACAGTCCGTCTGTCGTCATATTTACTACGCTGACTCAATGGTACAGTCCGTCTGTCGTCATGTTTACTGCACTGAAACAATGGTACAGTCCGTCTGTTGTCATGTTTACTGCGCTGACACAATGGTACAGTCCGTCTGTCGTCATGTAACTGCACTGACACAATGGTACAGTCCGTCTGTCGTCATGTTTACTGCACTGACACAATGGTACAGTCCGTCTGTCGTCATGTTTACAGCACTGACACAATGGTACAGTCCGTATTTCGTCATGTTTACTGCACTGACACAATGGTACAGTCCGTCTGTCGTCATGTTTAATGCACTGAAACAGTGGTAAAGTCCGTCTGTCGTCGTGTTTACTGCACTGACACAATGGGACAGTCCGTCTGTCGTCATGTTTACTGCACTGACACAATGGTACAGTCCGTATGTCGTCATATTTACTACGCTGACACAATGGTACAGTCCGTCTGTCGTCATACTATGTTGACACAGTGGTCCAGGCCGTCTGAAGTCATACTAACTATGTTGACTCAGTGATCCAGGACGTCTGACGTCATACTAACTATGTTGACACAGTGGTCCCAGGCGATTGACGTCATACTAACTATGTTGACACAGTGTTCCAGGCCGCCTGACGTCATACTAACAATGTTGACACGGTGGTCCAGGCCGTCTAACGTCATACTAACTATGTTGACACAGTGATCCAGACCATCTAACGTCATACGAACTACGTTGACACAGTGATCTAGGCCGTCTGACGTCATTTTAACCATGTTGACACAGTGGTCCAGGCCGTCTGACGTCATACTAACTATGTTAACACAGTGATCCAGGCCATCTGACGTCATACTAACCATGTTGACACGGTGGTCCAGGCCGTCTGACGTCACACTAACTATGTTGACACAGTGGTCCACTCAGACTGACGTTGGCATGCTAGCGTGTCCAGGCCATAACGCCTCCACTCCCAGCCTCTGCACGCCACCTCTCGTGCGGTGAGATCCTCTTCCCTTTACTGTTGATATTAATTGGTGTCAACACTTCTGCTGGCGAGGAAGGTGTAAGGCACATGAAAAATAAGGAGACTTATGTGCGATTACAGATTCAGACAAAGGCTATTATCTGGCTGACAAGAGTTATATTTGTTTGCATGAAACATTACCTAGCAAACGTAGTCGATTATATTGATAATAGAAAACGCTTAGGTCCTGCTCTAAACGTTAAAATATTTACATTTATATCGTTGGCACTTTTGTACAGCGCAAATTAACTATATATGGCATAATTCACTGTCAATTTTAGAATCATGGGAAATGGGCTGATTCCGTATTTTTTGGAAATTTTTGAATATGTTCTTTAAAATCAAACTAATAGAATCTGTAAAGTGGATACTTGACTACTAATCAAATAAATATATGTATCAAAGTTCACTTGAAAAAAATGTGAAGTTTCTGTATGAAAGAATGGTCAGATGCCGTGAGGTAAACATATTAAAATTACATCATACTATTTCAAATATTAATGAAGTATTCAATACATGTTCGGGCTTGAAGGTTAAAATTAAATTAACTAAAGTCACTTGGTGAAAGAACAGTAATCGAATAACTGAACCCTGAGTTATTGAAATAAAGTCATAGTAATAAGTTGGGTTATATCCATGAGTTATTTGTTAGTATTTAAAGGCATTTCACATTAATATATTATCTCCAAAAGGTTACTAAATTTGTCGATAATACTATTTTAATTTAGTGTCAGTACGTATTTATGTTCATCTTGGTGCATTGTAAAAATTGAGGTTTTGAAAAAGTCTTTTTTCCTGAATCAGGTTTGAACAAAAATTGTCACATAAATAACTCGTACCAAATCGACTAGAACAGACGACAACATTAATTTCATACGTTACGGAAAGTAAAGTCCGCAGAACGGCCGAGCACTAACAGCCACAAATAAGTCTGGAGCTTTTTTCTGCCCAGAAATAAGCAGACAAGAACGTCCCATGAGCGGGCGGAAATTATCAAAACAGAGGCTGGCGCCGCAAAAAATCTGGCGTAAAGTGGAGCTCGAGGAAATGGTTAAAGTGGGTGAAAAAGTGCAAAACCAGGTTAGGAACTATGTGAACAGCAAGCTGATGAAGAGGACAACAATCACAGAGTAACAAAGAAATGAAGTGAACAGCTGTTTTTGCGCCGGCTGGCGGGTAATGGGTGGTTATTATATGTATTGGCGGTGAGCATCGTTCCAGTGCATTACTGCCAGTGCCAACCACCACTTATGGACCGATCGAAAGCAATTCATTAACTTTTGATTCGGCTTGGTCTCTATCAGGATCAGTAATAACGAAGCTAATCGCCCCTCAAGTGTGAGGTTAGGTTGGTAGCTCAACTACAGATCAAATGTCTTCCGTTCACTGCTTTTATGTGTTGATCAATACATTTATTGTTATTAAGTTTTTTGTATTGATTGGCAGAAGTGATATTGGTCGAAATTATTTCAGTTGTTAATGCTGTCCACTGAAAAGATATATATTTAAAAGAAGAATAAATGCTAATTTTATGATTATTCTTAGTGAAAATGACATTATTTTAAGTCAACATGGCAGATAATTATACTTTTATATGTTTAATCTGTTTTCACAATCAATTCCAATTACATATTACACAAAAATATTTTTTTAAACTAACTCTAGAGACAATCTTCTGATTATAATAGCAAGAGTAACATTAATATTAACATGCAAATTATGATATTTTTGTATTAGCCATATGTACAGAATGCTAAACTCATATTATGAAAATATCATAAAATATCATAAAAACATTTTCGTCAGGATTACTCTTGATCATTCAAAACCGAAATAGAATGATCGTTTTTATAATATTATATTCCGTACTATAAATTATATTTGAAAATGATAGTTGTAATAAAATCGACAGTTAATAACGAAGATACATAAACACGTCCATATTCCTTTCCTGATTTTATTCTCTCACAGTTGCTTTACGTGCCGGTAAATGTATCGATAGTCATTGGGATCTTCAAAGTCAAGACGGATAAAATGGTTTGGCATTTTAAAAACATGTATGACCAAAGCTGGTATGTTAGTATCATACATTGAAATACTTTCTTCTATTAAATATTACTAGAGTTAAAAATAGAATTCTCTAGACAACAACCTTTAGTTAAAAAACCGAACGGCTTTTGATTGAGACGTTTGAGACCTGAATCTGAAACACTCAATGAATTCTTGTCTAAAGAGAGCTGTTAGGAGAGCCACTGTTTATTGTTTATGTAATATTCATGGTTTTTGTATCAAAGTTTAGGTATAATTTTTGATTTTTCATCCAATACTATTCACAGTTCGTAGTGTCCGGGTTTGCACACACACCCCTGGCCCCGGGAGTGCAGTCAATCTGGAACGAGTTTACTGAAAATTATGAGGGATGATTTTACCCCAGGAAATTTGTTCTGTTTATTTTTTTATTATTTATTTATTTATTTATTTTTTTTCCTTCTGATTCTAAATTAAATATTTTATTTTTGTCAGAACGTTTTATTAGAACGAAATCTATTAATTAATTATCATTATCACTGTTGAGTGAATTGTTTACTGAATGAATAGAATATCTTCATCCCTAGGTCTACACTTTAAAAGTGTGTGCTATTTGTACGTGGAAGTAGAACTTTTACATCTAGGATTAATGTTGAAATAAACTAATTTAATTTGAAATTTTAACATCACAGTGCAGTGTAAATTGCATGGAAAGTAAATAGTTGTTTCATTTTCCTTCATATATATAAAATATTATCTTGGAAAAAAACACAAAACATATGTGGTTAGTCGAATATATAGTAGGAAACGCAGTAACTTTCTATTTACCGTGAGTAGAAAATCACCAGTCGTATGAAAGTAAAACGACAGAAGCATGTACAAGATGTCCTCACTTGTTGTAGTAGCACTTGGTTTATTACTAAAATTGCTCGTAGAGTGGTGTAATTACTGTATTTGATTTACAATTTACAAGTAATAAATAACTGTATGTAGTAGTAACCAAGCAAAGAGAGTGGAGGAACAAATGGCGGGAAATTGTCAGGCATCCCAAAACAAAATACTCCAGCTGTTTTGCATGCAGCCGAAGCCGTGCTGTAGAGAAGGCAAGGTAAACATTCATGTCTCTCACACGCACGCAGTGAGCAGCGGCGCGAGACGACCGACCCCTCAGATTAGAGGATAAACACGGTAATTTCATATGTATAACATTAGCTACCAGGTGGTGAGATACCAGTGAACCAGCTGCTGCTACCGGTACGCCACCAAGCCAGATATCAATCTTCATACTGTAGAACAGATGGCGGTGGTGGGAACATTTTAGCCCTAAAACGAAATATTTCACTTATGCCCCCCTCATATTAGAACTTAATTTCCCTCATATTTATTGGGTTTTAAAAATAAAATTAACTCATTAAAAGCAAAGGTCTATAATTGACAAATTATATATTATGTTGAATTTGATGATAAAACAACCCTACAAAAAAAAGTATATTAACTACTATAAAAATATATAGTTGCAAATATCTTGAATATAAATTTTAAAATGTTTTCTAAATTTTAAAGTCGATTGGTAAACATTCCAATCAGTAAATATGACGAATTTATTACAATAAAAACTACAGCTGTTGCTGAATTTATATTTACAAATGAGCGAATATAATTTTTTTTAAACATTACTGTAAAAGTATACTGAAGAATACGTTTTCTACTTCCGTCCAACGTAATTATAAGATATAAATTATTTTCAGTTATAAAACACTATACACGTGTAATTTAAGCCTTGATTATTAAAAATAACTAAAACCCCCGAATGGTAATTCGTAAAATCAGAACAGCCTGTCCCATGATGCTGTGAGTTACGCGCGCCTGTGTTAATACGTATGGTAAGGTAATATCATACAAAAGAGATTGTGGGTTCTCCTACTCAACATACACATGACTTCTCCTACCCAACTCACTCATGACTTCTCCTACCCAACTCAGTCATGACTTCTCCTACCCAACTCAGTCATGACTTCTCCTACCCAAATCACTCATAACTTATCCTACCCAACTCACTCATGACTTCTCCTACCCATCTCACTCATGACGTTTCCTATCCAACTCACTCATGACCCCTCCTACTCAATTGACTAAGAGTGGAGTAAGAAGAACACCCCACATCATTACATCTCACTAGAAGCTATTTATAATAAATATATTTTATAAGTTACTAAAAAATAAAATAAATTCCATCTTAATTAGTTTCGGGTATTTTCTATTCAAAAACTACATTTTATTTTTTTTAATGTAGCCATAATCTAATATACATTTAAATAACCAAAAATGAAACAATATTGTTGCTACAAAATAAAATTATCAATTATTTTAGCAAATTGAGCAAAGTCATAACAGTATGGACAATGGCAATACAACTGAGAAAACTTGGACGGTAGATTAACGGAAGAGAATTGCTTTAGAATTATCAGCCATCTTTTCATTTTTATCCATCATAATTTACAGGCTACATTTCTCACGAGAAACCATTCCGGTAACTCGTGAAAACTATATTTGTCATATATACAGTGATTACTCTCCAAACAAAACACACGAACCGTTGGTCGGCCACAGACGGTAAGTGCAGTATATTAATTACAGTTGGCGATCAAGTGGCCAACGAGGCCCGAGGTAATTTGTCGGACGGTAATGACCAGATGATGGTGAGGGGTAGTGGGGGGTCACAGTCCATTATCTCGTGTATCCAAGTGGATAGTTTCCTGGGCTCCCGCACCACAACCTGTAAATGGACCGGAAACATCATGGACTCCGCTAGGATCTTGTCAAATTAATTTCTCACGAACTGAGGTTATCGCAGTATAAACATTCGAAATCTCCAGTACTCACTAAACACTGGCATGACACTGCTTGTTTAAAGTAAATTCAACATTACAAAAAGAACGTAATTTTGGAATTTCACTCACATGGGGGAGGTGTGGTCGACTATATGGACTAAATATAGGAATAACATAGAGTAGGAAACATGTTATTCCTAGTAGAAATAACATAGTTTCCTGAGCATATCTCCTCGAGTTCTTAAAAAGATTAAGTATCTAAATATAAAGTATTCTTGTGAAAAAATACAGTATCCAACCGGAGAGTTTTTGAGTGTTCACGCCTGATTCCAATTTACTGGTCTAACAGTTGTTAGGGTGCCTTTTCGAGATTATGAATTTCTACTTTTTTTGTCGATAACCTGATTAAATTATAAATCAGAAATGCGGTCCTTCTGGTAAGGGATCAGTTTTGTGAATAACCTTTATGATAATGCGTCAATGGCTAGAGGTCCTACTACAATTTATTTTTGCCTTAAAAGTGAGGATAAACATTCTTATTTCACCAGCAGAAGTTAGGGCTGAGGAGCACTCTATAACACTTAATCTGGGCTTAAGGGTGACTTCCGAACCACCACCAGTGATCGTGCAGGCGGGCTTTGTGCAAGGAGGATCCATCACCGGTCGTCCATCCAAGGAACAGCCACGGTTGACGCCGTTATGTTACGATATTAAGGTCTCTGGACATTTAGGCTTTGGCCTTAATGTGCAGCATAATGGCGTGTGCTTGATTTGCTCGTCTAGGGATTTTACGAAAAAGCTTTTATTTAAAGTAAAGATTGAGCTAAAAAGCTTTTCTTTCTTCGCCCTATTTTTTTCGGCTAATGCAGCTTTTGTCTCTGGTTTAACCTGCCATTTTTCAACTTTTATTCTAAAACTACTTCTTTTGTAATTTTTTTTCTGATTTTGGCAAATTCTACATCTCCACCATTAAGGTGATGCTACGTATTTTATAGTTATTTTGGTGAGTCTTTTATCAGGAGGTCTCACTCTGTATTATTGTTATTTTTAATTTTTCTGTTGCTGTCTCTATTCAGACAGCAATTATCTTAACAGATTTTACCTTTTTTGATAACGTATATACAGTACATAGATCCACTAAACTAGATTTAAGTTGGACATTTCTCTTAAGATTTCGATTTTACAAATTTAAATTGGTATGAAGGAAGAATAATTATTTTTATCAGATTAATTTTGGGGAATTTATTTCTATAAATTGTTTCGTCCCGTAACATCCTTGCCAACAAAGCATAGGAACCTACATAACAGTCTGCGATGTATTCAATGAGACAGAGCGTACAAAGGTTTTTCTGCGGTTACAATACAGTGTATGAGAAAAGAGTCGAGCTTTGTCACATGATTGCAGTAATTTACTCAGTTATTTTACCAGCCTCTGCAAAGCAGTTTGTTCAGTCTATTGTTCGTAATTTCATAACGAACTCTATTCATTCGACGTATTTTCTTAGATGTTGTATAGCCTATGTTCAAATTGACATATATATAGGGTGAGTAGAGGGGGTTTGTGATATAGGCCACATAACGGTTCACATAAAAGAGGAATAAAAATAAACACATATTTTAAAAAAATTTTATGAATATACTAACTACTGTATTCTGTCCGGAAGCTAGCTCAAATAGGCACTGATGATAATTTAATAGTACATAATTCGGTATATATCTTCAGCTATCGAATGAATATACTAACTACTGTACTCTGTCAAGAAGCTTGCTCAAATAGGAACTGATAATAATTTAATAGTACATAATTCGGTATGTATCTTCAGCTATCGAATGAATATACTAACTACTGTACTCTGTCAAGAAGCTTGCTCAAATAGGAACTGATGATAATTTAATAGTACATAATTCGGTATGTATCTTCAGCTATCGAATGAATATATATATATATGTCGAAACTCTAACTCGACACACATTTAGCACGCTATTGAATGCGACCTTTGTTTCCTTCGTATTTGTTAAGCCTCGTCACTCCAAAAATCTATAAAAAAAAAGACTAAAAAAAACTTGTAATTTTCAAACATTCTACAACTTGAAGGAATATGATGAACCAGAGCACGGTTGATAGCACCCCAACTGGTGTCTGGCATAATTAAAATGGAAACCTTGAGTAGTAGTAATTAAAAGGTCCAGGTGTCGGCCAGCTGACGGGCTGTGAGTGATAGCGAGTTCCGGTCACTCGGACAGATGCCAGACTCACGTGACCCTGGAATCCCGCTACTTATCAATGACAAATATATTAATGCAAAAAACTCGTTAAAAACGAGTCTAATGTCAATTAAAGTACTAAAAATGTTTCGTATCCACTTGGTTCAAGTTGGTCTTAGTTTATAATTACAGAAATTGGGTGGTCTTTTTAATTGTTGAAAATTGCGTGAACTTTCTTTTTTGAACATTCATCGTAAATATATTTTTTCAAACCGTTGTATCAAACAACTTGTGTTTATGTAACTTCTAGTTTCAAGAATTTCTTCGTTTTTCCTGTTACAAGAAGTGTGGTGTCATCGGCGAATAAACACATTTCAGAATTTGTAACAGACTTTACAATGTCATGAAAATAATAAACAGAATTGGGCCTAAAACAGATCCCTAAGGTACTCCTATGATCACTTACAGTTTTTTGGGTGTTCGATAATTTAGACAACCATTATAATCTATGTGAGTTATGACTGCATGTTAAGTGTTATTATTTTAATAGAATTCCTTTGAACGATATAATTCAATTTTCCTTATATGTTATTTTGATTTTGTTTAAACATCTGCCATCTTATCGTAAAAACAAATCACGTAATAGATAATTGTACGCCTACTGTATGTATAATTTTCACAGTGGGCGCATAGACAACATACATAGTACGTTTTGATTAGTAATGTGAGCGTATTTGATACGCCATGTTCAATACTGTTCCTTACTGAAGTGATACCACAGAGAAAAAGAAACAGAGGTCGCTTTCTTATAGCCACAGCGAACGCCTCAGTGGCCGTTATGTAGAGATTACCACTAATTTACATATTTATAAATCTGTAGGTCTGTTGATAATTACTACTTTCACCCTTAGGGGATCACGCAGAGAGCAGTGATAAGGGTGACATACCCTCTCATCGCATGATTTACTGGAGGAATAACTCGACATACATCTAGCAGAGGGATGCGGACTCTGTTTATTTCTTCTCTGTGGTGATTCCCAATATGTGGTCTACCTGAAGGCTTCAAATAATTTATTTTATAAGTACTTCATTTCGTAATAAGAAGACAGTGCAATTTATTCGTCGCAAAATGTCTTTGAGAAAGTTCCTTTGAATTGAAGTAGAATATTTTTGTTATGCATGATAAGAGCCTTCTTGCAATAATATAGTAAAACACTGTCAAAATATTTGCAGGCAGCTGCTCTCAATATTCTAATAACCCTTGATAGAGATTTGTACATTTTTTGTCACATAAATTTTACCTCTTTGAATCCAAATATTGAAACAGAAGCCTTCTTGCTAGTGAACTTTGAGACCAATGCAGTCACTAAGAGACTGGTCGTTACTATGCAGGTATTTTATTTCGTTTACATAAATTTAGACTTTTATAGCCGAATTTTTTACTATGCTGTACTTTTTTACTTCATGCTGTTTTTAAACTGTCTTGTGTTGGCAATTTATTAAAAAATCAATATAACTTTAATACGAAAAGGTTTTTATTTAATTTAGCTAAAATATCCTGTGGTCCACCGATATTCTCATAAAGTGACTAATGTGCAGGGGCACATGGGAACCACTTACAGTACAGACCTGCATACAACCACAGAGAAGAAGGAAACTGAGGTCGCATCCAATAGTGCGCTAAATTTGTGGCTTTTTTTAGAAGAGGACCTCCACTCTTGATAGGTTAGGATAAGTTAGGTTAGGTTACAATATGTTTTTTTCTTCATTACCGAATCAAAGTTTTGTTTTATTCCCATTCAAAGAGCTATTCCTATAGAACACTTTTCAAAATTGGGGGTACTGTGTTTCAAAAAAGACCCAAATGTGTGTCGAGTATTTATTTCTCCATTTTCCTATGCAACAGCAGAGCCAGTACCTTGTCAGTCTCTCCTTTTTATTACCATTGTAATTATTACTACAATGTATAAAGATGTACATAAGTTGCAATCTACACATAACTTCCACCGCTGCGGTCATAAGAAAGCGACCTCTGTATATTTTTGTCTTTGCTTAAACTTGCTTTATGCATTCACCAGTTAGGCCTACTCACTCATCAGGCTCAGTTTCGAATCGTGAGAATTTCTCTAAAATAGATGTTTGTCGTAGATAATTAATCAATTTCTCTTGAGAACAACATTTCTTCAGACATTGTACTAATTGAGAATATGTTTAGTTTCGTTCAGTCGAAGGCTGTAAATAAGATTGCTGCAGCTGTAATAATTTTTGTTAACATTAATTAAATGGAACCGTAGTATGTCGTCCGTGATTACGAAAGATTGAAACTTCCCTCATATCATAATATAATGAAATTGTTACCTAAAATTGTTATTACTAACGTACTGATGAACATATATAAGGCGTATATTTAACCCATCTTCCCGTTTTCTACAATACTTTTATATACATTTTCAGGGCAAATCCGTTGCTTTAGGCAGGTAACTTTGAAACCAAAACTATAGAAGTAATCCACAAAAATTACAAATGCCACCTTCACAATGATAACACTCTAACATACATATTTTACACTTTGCAAGCAACAAACCAAAAGTTCAATGAATATCAAAATTCCTCGGAAGGTTTCACATCAACACTCTGCATTGCTCATATAATTTAAACTCCAACTATATATACGACTGGCTGAAAAGATAGTTGAGGGTTGAAACTGAAAACGTAACTTGGCTCTCCACAAGCAAATCTCTAGTTTAGAGTTTACTCCCTCAAAACGTTTCCCACTAAAAGTTACCTCTTTAAGTTTTAGATTAAATGTTAAAAATGTATCAAAAGAGGTTAAAGAGATCACGTATTTCTCTATTTCGATGTAATTATTAATCCTACGAAATAGGGTGTATTGTTAATCTTAAATATTCCGCCCTTTAGTTAATTTACGAGAGAGCAATTAACGAGAAATCTCCATTGAACAGTAAAGCGGCCATATTTCGCTAACTACGAAGACAATTCAGCCCCTGCGTGGGCGAAGGGCGTACACATAATTTATTATGCACGTATTAATGTCCATCCCTCACGCGAGCCAGTCCCCGCGTCTTGCCGAAATTAATTAAATGAATAAATAATCTCGGGGCGCGAGTGGTGCAATAAACAGAATGGGGCCTATCAGTCCGACATTGGGGAACACCCGAAATGTCATTTTAATCTAATACACAGGTATTACACTGTTAAATGATAAAACGGCAGTGTATTAGCATAGATGATGAATGGTCACTGGTTCGAGCGGGAAATAGGCCTATCATCAAGTTCTGCTATTGTAAGAAGTGAAAAATGGAACGAGCCGCCGTATTATATAGTTGAGGGACTAGACTTGAAGGGAAACTTGTTATACGATGGGAGTCGAAGGATAATACCTTTGAACATACAAACATTTTCTCTTTGAACTATTTAAAATATTTTTTTATCTATTTGTTGCATCTTATACATTATTCATCATTAAGACGTCAATCGAAGAGATATATATGAGGATATTCTACTTAGTCAAGTGTTTCCTAAGTAACATTGCTTCATTTACGCTTATAATTGTTAAAGCTGTTGGTTTTTGTTTTAGCCATTTATTTTATTTTTATAATTCTTCAATAATATATTTACTTTATGAAGCTTTTGAGTTAATTATAATATGCCTTATTTTGGTATACGTCTTAATTTTTTCCCCCACTATCAATTGTACTCTTTATTTCCTTACAATTTGTAATTTGTAGTTAGATTATTCTCTTTCAAATAACTGATTGTGATCTCTGCTGACTGTTTAAGTTTTAATTCGTATGTATTATTGAATGAATTGTCAAATCCAATCAGTTTATTAAATTTGTTGCTCTATCAACATCTATGTTTGCTAGAACCTCGTGTCATTGTGCTGGAAAATTGTATTGCTATATAATACTTAATTTCCTTCTTTTATCACAACTTACTAGTTTGAATGTTCTCTATATGTATTGTTATTTTTAATAATTTACTTAGTTTCCTAAAACTCTATTTATTCCTCAGAGTTGGCTGTATGTTCAAAGAATTATTGATTGTAATTTTGAGTTTAATTAGTTTTTATACTCTATTTGTATTGTCACTATTTATACCACACATAGTGATTTTACTTTAATAAAATCTTATTATTCATTATTTTCAATTTGTCCGATCATCTGGTGTTTATATTTTATTTATCTTTACATAATTTACTGACGAAATATCGCATGATTTTTATATCAACTGAAGTAATACATATTAACAGCCTTCATTCTTTTTATGGATGCGGTTATGTTGTAATAGTAGGAAATAAATTGAATTCCTGTTGTTTCGTTTTAGCATTATTTAATTTGTTGGTATTCCTGAAATAAAAAAAATATAACAACCCCTGAACATTTATTTAAACTATGATCGTATTTAACCCTCTGGATAGGTTCCCCCCTTCAAAACTCGATTTTTTACGATTAATGGTGACTACCACCTTCATAAAAACATCGTCTTAATTTATATGGTTACATTTATATGGATTCGTATTCGTAAAGTTAGTATTCACAATTTTAAAATCATGGAAATCAGGTTGGACCCCTTATTTCACATGTACTGCTTACACATTACATTGTAAACAATGTATTGGCAAACATTTTATTTAGATATATTTATTGTGAGTGTGTAAATAGTGTAGATCTAGATACACAATGTAACTGCCCAAACATCGGTGTCTCGAATCTCGATGTTGACCGGAAAACCTCAAAATAAAAAAGTGGTTCCATTCCACTTGTAATTACTCTATAAGTCAAATAGGCTTGCTTATCACACGTCCAACTAGCATGTGTAATGCCTAATAAGTAGTGACGCTTACAAATTCTGTGTTTATGGTAAAACACAACTACTAGGTGTAATTAAAAACCGATTAGAACTACAATTACTTTTTAAAAATGCAAACTGTTCCTCCATAACGGGTCGGACAATTATGACGTGGGTATTATTTGTAAATGCGAGACGCTATCTGATGGCAGGTAAGTGGTCGGGCAGTTCGTTACCGCCTTTACTTTATGCCGAATTATAAGATTTGTGGCCAATTATCTACGTTACTCGGCTTTACATTATTTATATCTGCGAAATCACTAAACACGGACAATTAGTGCGGATATGATTTTATCACGTTAACCGTTACTGACACAAGGTAACATGGATTGAGTAGTTTCATGGGAGGTTATGTTGTAGTGGACTCGATGTTGTATTCGGTGTATCGACGTTAACCGTTACTGACACAAGGTAACATCGATGACACCGTTACTGGATTGAGTGGTTACTGGTTACATGGGAAGTTATGTTGTAGTGGACTCGATGTTGTGTTCGGTGTATCGACGTTAACCGTTACTGACACAAGGTAACATGGATTGAGTGGTTACTGGTTACATGGGAAGTTATGTTGTAGTGGACTCCATGTTGTGTTCGGTGTATCGACGTTAACCGTTACTGACACAAGGTAACATGGATTGAGTGGTTACTGGTTACATGGGAGGTTATGTTGTAGTGGACTCGATGTTGTGTTCGGTGTATCGACGTTAACCGTTACTGACACAAGGTAACATGGATTGAGAGGTTACTGGTTAAATGGGAGGCTATGTTGTAGTGGACTCGATGCTGTGTTCGGTTATCGACGTTATCCGTTACTGACACAAGGTAACATGGATTGAGAGGTTACTGGTTACATGGGAGGTTATGTTGTAGTGGACTCGATGATGTGTTCGGTGTATCGACGTTAACCGTTACTGACACAAGGTAACATGGATTGAGTGGTTACTGGTTACATGGGAAGTTATGTTGTAGTGGACTCGATGTTGTGTTCGGTGTATCGACGTTAACCGTTACTGACACAAGGTAACATGGATTGAGTGGTTACTGGTTACATGGGAAGTTATGTTGTAGTGGACTCCATGTTGTGTTCGGTGTATCGACGTTAACCGTTACTGACACAAGGTAACATGGATTGAGTGGTTACTGGTTACATGGGAGGTTATGTTGTAGTGGACTCGATGTTGTGTTCGGTGTATCGACGTTAACCGTTACTGACACAAGGTAACATGGATTGAGAGGTTACTGGTTACATGGGAGGCTATGTTGTAGTGGACTCCATGTTGTGTTCGGTGTATCGACGTTAACCGTTACTGACACAAGGTAACATGGATTGAGTGGTTACTGGTTACATGGGAGGTTATGTTGTAGTGGACTCGATGTTGTGTTCGGTGTATCGACGTTAACCGTTACTGACACAAGGTAACATGGATTGAGAGGTTACTGGTTACATGGGAGGCTATGTTGTAGTGGACTCGATGCTGTGTTCGGTTATCGACGTTATCCGTTACTGACACAAGGTAACATGGATTGAGAGGTTACTGGTTACATGGGAGGTTATGTTGTAGTGGACTCGATGATGTGTTCGGTGTATCGACGTTAACCGTTACTGACACAAGGTAACATGGATTGAGTGGTTACTGGTTACATGGGAAGTTATGTTGTAGTGGACTCGATGTTGTGTTCGGTGTATCGACGTTAACCGTTACTGACACAAGGTAACATGGATTGAGTGGTTACTGGTTACATGGGAAGTTATGTTGTAGTGGACTCCATGTTGTGTTCGGTGTATCGACGTTAACCGTTACTGACACAAGGTAACATGGATTGAGTGGTTACTGGTTACATGGGAGGTTATGTTGTAGTGGACTCGATGTTGTGTTCGGTGTATCGACGTTAACCGTTACTGACACAAGGTAACATGGATTGAGAGGTTACTGGTTACATGGGAGGCTATGTTGTAGTGGACTCGATGTTGTGTTCGGTGTATCGACGTTAACCGTTACTGACACAAGGTAACATGGATTGAGTGGTTACTGGTTACATGAGAGGTTGTGTTGTAGTGGACTCGATGTTGTATTTGGTGTATCGACGTTAACCGTTACTGACACAAGGTAATATGGATTGAGTAGTGTCATGGGAGGTTATGTTGTAATGGACTGATGTTGTATTTGGTGTATCGACGTTAACCGTTACTGACACAAGGTGACATGGATTGAGTAGTGTCATGGGAGGTTATGTTGTAATGGACTGATGTTGTATTTGGTGTATCGACGTTAACCGTTACTGACACAAGGTGACATGGATTGAGTAGTGTCATGGGATGTTATGTTGTAGTGGACCGATGTTGTATTTGGTGTATCGACGTTAACCGTTACTGACACAAGGTGACATGGATTGAGTAGTGTCATGGGATGTTATGTTGTAGTGGACTCGATGTTGTATTTGGTGTATCGACGTTAACCGTTACTGACACAAGGTGACATGGATTGAGTAGTGTCATGGGATGTTATGTTGTAGTGGACTCGATGTTGTATTTGGTGTATCGACGTTAACCGTTACTGACACAAGGTGACATGGATTGAGTAGTGTCATGGGATGTTATGTTGTAGTGGACCGATGTTGTATTTGGTGTATCGACGTTAACCGTTACTGACACAAGGTGACATGGATTGAGTAGTGTCATGGGATGTTATGTTGTAGTGGACTCGATGTTGTATTTGGTGTATCGACGTTAACCGTTACTGACACAAGGTGACATGGATTGAGTAGTGTCATGGGATGTTATGTTGTAGTGGACTCGATGTTGTATTTGGTGTATCGACGTTGACCGTTACTGACACAAGGTGACATGTATTGAGTAGTGTCATGGGATGTTATGTTGTAGTGGACCGATGTTGTATTTGGTGTATCGACGTTGACCGTTACTGACACAAGGTGACATGTATTGAGTAGTGTCATGGGATGTTATGTTGTAGTGGACCGATGTTGTATTTGGTGTATCGACGTTAACCGTTACTGACACAAGGTGACATGGATTGAGTAGTGTCATGGGATGTTATGTTGTAGTGGACCGATGTTGTATTTGGTGTATCGACGTTAACCGTTACTGACACAAGGTAATATGGATTGAGTAGTGTCATGGGAGGTTATGATGTAGTGGATTCGATGTTGTATTTGTTGTATCAACATTGACCATTACTGACACAAGGTAATATGGATTGAGTAGTGTCATGGGATGTTATGTTGTTGTGGACCGATGTTGTATTTGGTGTATCGACGTTAACCGTTACTGACACAAGGTAATATGGATTGAGTAGTGTCATGGGAGGTTATGATGTAGTGGATTCGATGTTGTATTTGTTGTATCAACATTGACCATTACTGACACAAGGTAATATGGATTGAGTAGTGTCATGGGAGGTTATGATGTAGTGGATTCGATGTTGTATTTGTTGTATCAACATTGACCATTACTGACACAAGGTAACATGGATTGAGTAGTGTCATGGGATGTTATGTTGTAGTGGACCGATGTTGTATTCAGCCTTGGATGTTGTTTTCCCCACATTCCCGACACTTTGGTTTTTTCAGTGTGAATGGTATCAGACCATCAGAATCGGCTTTGCTGCTAGGTATTATTGTGGTATAAATTGGTCAAAGCGTGTAGATTACCTTTGTGCAAAATTGTCATCCATGATTTTTGTATTCAGAGTATTAACACCTATGGTCTCCGGGGAAATCCATCTTCAGGTATATTATGCCTATGTTTATAGTCGAATTAAATTTGGCATTTGCTTTTGGGGCTCATCAAGTGACATATTAATAGTTTTCAGGTTCCAGAAGAGAATGGTTAAAATTATGTTTAGAGTAAATTTTAAACACCACTGCAAGCCTCCTCCAAGAACTAAATATTCTGACATAACCGGGCATTTATATCCTTGAAGTGTTGTCTTTCTTTAAAACGAATAGTCACTTATTCATAGAAAACAAATCTGGTCACTTGTACAACACTCGGAACAGAAACGATATGACGTATCCCATTCACAGGCTTAGGTACACTTAGAGGGAAGAGTCTCCATTATTCTGCTTTACGATTGTTTAACTCTCTACCTGAAATGTGGGAACACATATTTTATAATATTAAGTTTGTTTGTTTATTGTGACTTATTTCATGTAACTCATGTTATTAACGAAACAAAATATTGTGATTCTGATTCCAATTCTGATTCGGTGTGTCGATTTAGTAACCGTCTGAGGTGTTTGAAAATAATGCTCTCAAACTCTAACAAGTATTTCTGGAATCGTAATAGATTTAACAGGCTCTTATATATTGTAAATATGTTTTAGGATGTTTACTTTTCTGCTTTTATGCACTACATTATTCACAAATAAAATTTTCTTAAAAATTACAGCCTCTTCAAATACAACAAAATCAACTAATTAAATAAAATATGTTTGTGTTTGGAATATTTACAATTTCAAATGGAAAAATCACTCCTAATTAATAAAAAGAACTTAAAGCTCTACTAACTACCTTTATGGGAACAATTTTGTTATCCAACCTTAAATTATATTTACTCACCCTAGTTAAATGCAGTTATTAATCCTATAATAAGTTGCTTGAGAAAACGTTTATGGAAAGTTATCTTTTAAAGTTAATCTGACAAAATTACACGGATTTGATAATTATTTATTAAATAAACAAGGTTGTATGAAACTCTATACAGATAAACATTGCTCAACCCTTTACAAACCCTTTATGTTTCTATATTGTTGAGTGAAGAATGTTTTTTTTTTTTTTCTTTTGCTTTTTTTTAACACATCTGACTTGATATGTATTGTTTGGATTAATATTTGTTAACAAAAATTTAATTCAAGTGTTGTATTTATACGGAATAAAAGACAATTAAGTATCTATGTGTATAGGACAAATTTATTTTTATGGGTTTAGGAAATATTTCTAAAGTTATATGAGTACTTTCCAAACACCCCATGTTTTATTGACAAATTTAGGGAGCAACAGGGTGTAGATAGTAATATATAGGTTATCCCACAGGACATATACAGGTGTCCTTGCGTGGTTTGATTTAGGGAGCAACAGGGTGTAGATAGTAATATATAGGTTATCCCACAGGACATAGGCTATACAGGTGTCCTTGCGTGGTTTGATTTAGGGAGCAACAGGGTGTAGATAGTAATATATAGGTTATCCCACAGGACATATACAGGTGTTCTTGCGTGGTTTGATTTAGGGAGCAACAGGGTGTAGATAGTAATATATAGGTTATCCCACAGGACATATACAGGTGTCCTTGCGTGGTTTGATTTTTAGGTTGGATAATTTGATACTTTGAATTCGGTAGAGTTTAGAGATAATTGTTTTGGAAGATAGCGTCGTGCAAACATCTACAATGTCACTGAAAGAAGATATATGGGAAGTTACGTAAGAACCAACTAGCTGAGGAAGCACACGACAATACTATTAAGGAAGGTGTGTGTATATTATAAGATATATGGGAAGTTACATAAGAACCAACTAGCTGAGGAAGCACACGACAATACTATTAAGGAAGGTGTGGTGTATATTATAACATATATGGGAAGTTACATAAGAACCAACTAGCTGAGGAAGCACACGACAATACTATTAAGGAAGGTGTGCGTATATTATAACATATATGGGAAGTTACATAAGAACCAACTAGCTGAGGAAGCACACGACATTACTATTAAGGAAGGTGTGTGTATATTATAACATATATGGGAAGTTACATAAGAACCAACTAGCTGAGGAAGCACACGACAATACTATTAAGGAAGGTGTGCGTATATTATAACATATATGGGAAGTTACATAAGAACCAACTAGCTGAGGAAGCACACGACAATACTATTAAGGAAGGTGTGTGTATATTATAACATATATGGGAAGTTACATAAGAACCAACTAGCTGAGGAAGCACACGACAATACTATTAAGGAAGGTGTGCGTATATTATAACATATATGGGAAGTTACATAAGAACCAACTAGCTGAGGAAGCACACGACAATACTATTAAGGAAGGTGTGTGTATATTATAACATATATGGGAAGTTACATAAGAACCAACTAGCTGAGGAAGCACACGACAATACTATTAAGAAAGGTGTGTGTATTAACTCTATCAACTCCATCACAAGGGTATTAACTCTATCAACTCCAAAGACAATTATTTGCAACCCAATACTTTTACAATCAACGTCATAACGTGCACGAATTTAACTCTAGTATCCGTTATAACGATATATTGGTGCTTCCCTATGTCACTTCCACCACCCATACACGTACAGTAGTATTTCCTTTTAAGGAAGGTGTGTGTATATTATATGGGAAGTTACATAAGAACCAACTAGCAGTGGACGCACACGACAATACTATTAAGGAAGGTGTGTGTATATTATAAGCATATAATATTTTATTAGACATTAGAGAATTTGGTTGAGTTGAAATGTACCTCCGCATAGTGTGATATTATCGACTTTGTTCCACTTTAATCGAGCCGATAGTGCTAAGTGTTTGAAACCATATTTCTCATGATCAATCCATCAAGGCAAAAGCTCGAACGACATAATGGTAATGAAATATCAGAAGTGTTCATGCGGGCGGCATCAACCCGAGCATGGTGGGGGTGGCATCAACCCGAGCTGGGTGGGGGTGGCATCGACCCGAGCTGGGTGGGGGCGGCATCGACCCGAGCTGGGTGGGGGCGGCATCGAGCCGAGCAGGGTGGAGGCGGCTGGCGCAATGCGGGGACTTTACGGCCCGTAACTCCGTTGTACGCTATAAATATGATAATTTTACGATACACCTGGTCTACTTGTCCAGAAAAAATATTAATAAATCTTCTTTATTGGGCTTGTGCAAGCGTTTGACCTCCGCAAATTGGAAGATTCTTGTAATCAATGCACCTTAATGATGCATCCGGAAATTTACGATATATAAAGGTACTTGAATTTGTTAAACAAACCATCTTAATAAGTGGGTGGTCTCAAATAATCAAGTATGGTAAATATGATCATTTTTAGTATTTAACTGTCACACCGTAAGTA
Source organism: Stictocephala bisonia (assembly GCA_035578905.1). Lineage (NCBI taxonomy): Eukaryota > Metazoa > Arthropoda > Insecta > Hemiptera > Membracidae > Stictocephala > Stictocephala bisonia. Next base: position 1,602,913 of record JAQJVL010000113.1, read on the forward strand.
GATGTGATCGTTAAATTTGTTTTACAAATGAATAATCTAACATTAATTAAGTATTTCTTCTTTGAGTTCTTTATTGGAAGATTTTAAATTAAAAATAATTTAAAATTCTCATATATTCCAATTTAATGACTTATTCTGTGAGGCCTTTCACCTACAATGTAGGCATCTTCAGACATCAACAAAATTCTAATTTTAAAACATTTGTTTACAAAATATAATAATGCAAATATTTTAAACATATGGTAGATTTAAAAAATAATCAAATTTAAAGTGTGTGTATATGAACATAAATGCATAGTAATTTTCAGTTACGTTATATTATATAAACGGAGAATTTTGAATGGGAAGAGGTTCATTATTTTCAATAGTGTATTAAATTTATTCGTGCAGAATGTTTCTGATGCATCTAATAATTGATTTTTGTTAACTTGTTTTAGGACTTAACATTTTTAAAAGTTGTGTCCTTTTTCTAGTGCATGTCTGCCCATTGCTGATTTTTCACATTGTCCATACTTAAAATTTGCTGTGTGTTCTTTGAATCTTGTTTTAATTTTTTGTTTAGCCACTATATATTTTATTACAATTATCAAAATTAATGTTATATATTCCAGATTTATCTTCTAGATTTATTTTTGATTGTTGGTTTTTCAATAGATTTTTTATTTGATGACTAGTTCTGAACGATAAATTTATATTATGTTTTTTGAATATCTTCTTTGTTTTCTCGGAATATTCATTTTAACAAACGGATTTCTAGATAAATTTTTCTTTAGGATCAAATGGTGTTAGAGTTGTTCTTTTATTTATATTCGTCGATATTGTCTTCTTTTGAATGATAATGTCAAATAATTTAGTTGGGTCTTCATTGAATTGAGCAATTTCTTTTATCTTTAAAACTTCTTCTTGATAATTTTCTTTTGATAATGGTGTGTTGAGAAGAGTATGAATTAAAGAGTTAATTACAGCTCATTTTTGAAATGGTGGATGAAATGAATTATTCATAATAAATCTATAATTTTGAGTAGGTTTTCTATAAATGACAAAATCAATAATTCCAGTTTCTGTTTCGTGTTAAAAGTAAATCAAGATAAGGGATTGATAAATTTAATTCTGTTTCATATGTAAATTTTATAGTGTAGTAGAATGAATTAAGTTCTTTAATATCCTTCTACAGCTTTAGTAAAAAAAAACGAGCTGTCTTTAACTCCTTAATTCATAGACTTTAAATTTGATCAAAATCTGATCAATAGTTCGGGAGCTTTCGTGATGTGTTAGTACATCGTTTTTAGATTTTATAAATTAAGATTTTCAAAAGATGAACGTACAAATGAAAATTTTACTGAAAATGTATTGTAAATAAATCACTAAAACATACATGTATATTTCACTGTTCCATAATTTTTACTAATATACAATAAGTCTTCCAACATAAAGAAGGCTACCCGGAAACATTTTTCACTAGTCGTTGAGTGTATAGTTGACGCCACTCGAGAATGTCGAGTGACGGAAGAACCCTGCGCCTGGACTCTAGAGACGCAACACCAACACGTGAATGTGTTGCCGGTTTTGCCTACTGCAGTAGGCCAAACGTTCCAAGTCAAGGTGGGGACTTATTTATGAAGTATTTTGATGTTTTCTCAAAAGTAAATTTAAAACAAAGAGCAGAGACTGCAGTAAGTAAGATAAGGAAAGGCCATTGTTGTTTAAGGACCTCTAACTAAGTGATAGTCTGCCAATATTAAGTAGGTTTATTTCAACAGCAAACACTCGTCCGAATGTGGTTAGGCAATAAACATGTTAGAAATATTTTGGTGTGTTTGTTGAGCTTGTGTCATTTTGTTGGTCTGTAACTTGGCACATATAGTGAGACTTAAACTGTTGGTCTTATTTGGCACATGGAGGGAGACTATCTGTTGGTCTGTAACTTGGCACACGGAGAGAGATTTTAAGTGTTGTTCTATAACTTGGCACATGTAGGGAGACTTTAACTGTTGTTGTGTAACTTGACACATGTTGGGAAACTGTACTGTTGATCTGTAACTTGGCACATGTAGTAAGACTTTAACTGTTGCTGTGTAACTTGACACATGTAGGGAAACTTTACTGTTGGTCTGTAACTTGACACATGTAGGGAGACTATCTGTTGGTCTGTAACTTAATACATGTAGTGAGATTTTAATTGTTGGTCTGTAACTTGGCACATGTAGTGAGAATTTAAGTGTTGGTGTGCAACTTGATACATGCAGGGAGACTTTAACTGTTGGTTTGTAACTCGGCACATATAGTGAGCATTTAACTTTTGGTCTGTAACTTGGCACATGTAGAGAGACTATCTGTTGGTCTGTAACTTGATACATGTAGTGAGACTTTAATTGTTGGTCTGTAACTTGGCACATGTAGAGAAACTTTAACTGTTGGTCTGTAACTTGATACATGTAGGGAGACTTTAACTGTTGGTCTGTAACTTGGCACATGTAGTGAAACTTTAAGTGTAGGTCTGTAAGTTGGCACATGTAGGGAGACTTTAAGTGTAGGTCTGTAACTTGGCACATGGAGGGAGACTTTAAGTGTAGGTCTGTAAGTTGGCACATGTAGGGAGACTTAAAGTGTAGGTCTGTAAGTTGGCACATGTAGGGAGACTTTAAGTGTAGGTCTGTAACTTGGCACATCTACGGAGACTTTAACGGTCGTCTATATTATTTTAGAAATGAACAAGCATATTTAAAATTTGCTTTTAACAATTTGTTCCTTTCCTTATACAATGTTATAATGGGTACTTCTCTAGTAGTGTCCACATTAATAGCAGACAACATGTAATAGGAATGTAATGTAGTAATAGGAATGTACATCCATAGAGCAACACTCAGGTATACTGGCCCACCCACCCACACATACACTTACAATGCAATTGGCCCACCCACCCACCCACCCATACACGTACAGTGGTATTGGCCCACCCACCGATATACGTACAGTGGTATTGGCCCACCCACCCACCCATAAACTTACAGTGGTATTGGCCTACCCACCCACCCATACACGTACAGTAGTATTGGCCCATGGGTGGTACCCATACATGTACAGTGGTACTGAATGATACCCACCCGCCCACCCATACACGTACATTGATATTCTTTAACTTAAAAAAAAAAAGTATAAACCTATAGGTAGAGGTAAACATCTAAGTATAAACCTGTAGGTAGAGGTAAACGTTAAAGTATAAACCTGTAGGTGGTGGTAAATGTTAAAGTAGAAACCTGTAGGTAGTGGTAAATGTTAAAGTATAAACCTGTAGGTAGTGGTAAATGTTAAAGTATAAACCTGTAGGTAGTGGTAATTGTTAAAGTATAAACCTGTAGGTGGTGGTAAATGTTAAAGTATGAACCTTTAGGTAGAGGTAAACGTTAAAGTATAAATCTGTAGGTGGTGGTAAATGTTAAAGTATGAACCTTTAGGTAGTGATAAACGTTAAAGTATGAACCTTTAGGTAGTGGTAAACGTTAAAGTATGAACCTTTAGGTAGAGGTAAACGTTAAAGTATGAACCTTTAGGTAGTGGTAAACGTTAAAGTATGAACCTTTAGGTAGTGGTAAACGTTAAAGTATGAACCTTTAGGTAGTGGTAAACGTTAAAGTATGAACCTTTAGGTAGTGGTAAACGTTAAAGTATGAACCTTTAGGTAGAGGTAAACGTTAAAGTATGAACCTTTAGGTAGTGGTAAACGTTAAAGTATGAACCTTTAGGTAGAGGTAAACGTTAAAGTATGAACCTTTAGGTAGAGGTAAACATTGGGGCCGTTTACCTTCCTGAATAATGTCAAAAAACATGGGTTTTTATTTCAACGAGTCGGTCCGTTATAATAATTGTATCGTGAAGTGTTATTTGATAGGTGAAGATTTATTCTAGTAGACAATAAGTTGGGTTTTTTTAATTGAGTATTTTTGTAATTTTTTATAGTTAAAAATGAGAAACTTCAAGTGTCATTTTTGACTACTGTACTTTTAAAATCTCATAATATCAACTTACTGGAAGGGGCTTTCAATAATCATACAGCGTTCACTATAACACAATATATTATAAACACCAACCGTACAGTTGAAACAGGAAATCGTGTTTTGTTCGCTGGCGGTAAAATCGTGTTGCCATTATAGGCCAACGGTAGCTTGGCAGTTTGAAAAACGGGTATCTCAAGTTTTGCAGTTTTAATGGTAGATATAATTGATTAAATATGCAGTTTGAAACTTCAAACTGTGGTGTTCGAATTGGAAAATATAATTGCTTTAAATTTGTAATTATTTTTAATACTACTAATGTATATATTGAACATGTTCAGATTCCCCTTTCATGCGTTCATTTGATACGTACTTCATTAAAAAATTTACAGTCGATATGGCAGAATAAGTGAAATAAAACGGATATTCTACATGGCCATTCCCTAAACCTCCGTTCTAGATACTTTCACAAACCTCCATTTTATTCGTGATTCTATCCAGATTATTTTATAGGTTTATTATTTATTCACTTAAAAGTCATAAAAAATCCACATTTCTTTCAAAACTAACTAAACCCTCTATTAACCAAAGAAAAATTTGCAAGTGGCAACAGTTTATACGTGTTTACGCCGACAATAGTCTGACTGAAGCTACCGTCTGTGGACATGTCTGAACATTTATTAGTTAAATGGTAGGAATGCGTTATATAATATAAAATGAAGTCGTTAGTTACAAACGATTTCCACCTACAGTTAAATTCAGTATTCCAGTTCTTATTGAAGCTATAACTGAAAAATCGGCCTCCCCTTGAAAAAATTAGTCTCAGGCCGGAATGTCTGACTCATTCATAGTTCCACATAAACCTAGTTTAACGTTTTCTAGTTTGTATTCCTAATGGTAATTTTCCATGTGAGAATTATTCTGCACTTATAAGTATGTAATTATCGTTTGGTAAGCACGCAAAAGATTGTTAATTTAACCTTGCAAACACCTAAAATATGTCAGATGATGGGTATTTGACATATTTCTAAATGTCGAAAAGTTGTTTTTGTTCCTTAAAACACTTAAAGCACTGGACATCTCTTATCTTAACTACCAATCATGAACAATCCAATGCTAACAAATAGCTTTCAAACAACAATGTATTAGCTGTTTGGATTTTTAATTTGCCAGTCTTGCAAGCTACTGTAGTTGACCTAATTTCAAGTGAAGGTCTAACCGACTTAGGAAGATCCGTATCTTCAACATAATGTGCAGTAATTTCTTTCTGGAATACTTTTTATCGTCAATCTAAAGTCAACAATCAGAACGGCATGCAAGTGTATTTACTTCTTTGTCCTTGAGATGAATTAATTGGGAACTCATTAACTAAACCATCTCTAGTAATTCCTGTGTAATTGTTTACAAGCCAAGTACAATTAAACTGTCCGCCATTACTCATTATTTAGATTCATAGACATTTCAATTAGTCGACAATTACTTTTTCCGGAAACTAGTTTTCATAGCCATTGTTGCTATGACGTCCGGGCCTGTTACAATCGACGGCCGCTCAAGGTTGTCTGAGATCGCTAATGCGAGGTTATGTAGATGGATATGACCTGTAATGAAAGACTCAATAAAATATTTATTTGTGGAGCTGTTCCCACGGTTGGTCCTTCTAATTTGCCGCGTACATTAACGATGGCGACCTGTTCGGGATTGTGGCGTTCTGGAAACTGGCCATTTGAAATGTGGTGTGAATGGACTTCAATAATCACCTGATTCACGCCTGTTTTAACATCACTGTGTTCTTTATTCATAAACACTTAATACAGTAATTAATTAGCAAGACTATATAGTCTTGTTAATGTAGAATCAGTTGAAAACTTAATTAACTAAAAAATTTGTTTAATTAAAAAAAATTAGATTAGTACACTACTAAAAGTCTTAATCTGCTTTAAAACTGTCCTACATTGTCCATTCCACGTGCTTACACTGTATCCCATTGATTACCTGTTAATGGGTATTACAAAGTAATCACTCAAAAGTAGTCTATACAATTTTGAGGCCATTCGTGTCCTTTCTACTATACGATCGCAAATCTCAAACAATTTTCAGTAGAAATACTGTGGATTGATATTTAAATAGATTTTCTGACCTAAGTTGATGAAATTATCCATAAAATGAATGGTTTGAGCACGTTTACATAAAATATAGAAATAAATTTTACGAGAATAAACACAATAACACAAACTTATTAAATGTGAACATTGTTATTGAATTTGCACTTCCGGCGGTCAAAATACTTTGATATCTTTAATAATTTGTTTGGACAGATTTCCTTGCTATCTCACGCACTAGACGTAACAGCGACACGATTAAACCTTGAACTCGCGGCCATATGGGCTTCAAGCTGTTGCTGACAGTAAGCTAAGCAGTAAAATGTAGGGTAATTTTAGGTCAATTGGTAAATATGGAGTCGGCCACATGGAGCAGTAAACTATCGCTCTAGCTCCTCCATACATCAATGTATCCTAAAAATAATTACGCTACCTTCTACAGCTTACTGTCAGCGACAGATTGAAGACCTTGTGGTCGCAGCCTAACTGTACACTGATGGTGAACTCACGGCAAGTAAGTTATCATACAATATGAACCATTCCATGGCCACAAAGTGCCACCACACCACAGAGAAAAAAGGTACAAAGGCCGCTTTCTTATGGCCACAGCGAACACCTCAGTAGCCGTGAAACAACTACAGTCATACTACAGATTACAACTAACTGATATACCTCTTTATACATCTGTAGTAATAGTTTCTACGTTTATACTTCATGATATGGGGGTGTAAAGGGATGGACTGAGAAGGTATTGGCTCTACCATCACATGACGTAGTGGAAAGATAACTACTCGACACACATTTAACGCACTATTGGATGTGAACTGACTTTATTTTACTGCATTATAGTATTTTGAAAACAATATCAAAGGATATACTGTATAGTCTTTTACTGAGAAATTATAACAAACATCTCATAATTTAATAATAACATAAACATCTTGGTGCAACAATAATGATATTTTATTTTGACATGTTTAATACCAAGACTACACCTGTCAACCACATTGTCTTACCTGTACGATATAGGGAGGTGCCCATCTCGGCCACTTGTCCTACTTTGAAGTGCTACTGATGTTCCCACCGGCACCTGCCTCCCCCCCCCCTCTCGTAATCTGACACCACCGGTCACCCGGTTCCTGGCTTGAGCATCCATTCCGATGTGTTTTCACAGTCAACACCACATAATTAATTGTGATTGAAGCCAGTGTTTTTCGGCAATATTTATGTTTTTTTCCACTGCGTCTGTGTATCGTGTTGCAGTTGGTAGTCAAATTGTGGCAGATTGACTGTGGCACTGTTACCAGCACTGTGCTGTAATACGGCAGTGTATTGTATTACAGTCGGTAGTAAACTTGTAGTAGATTGACAGTGATCACTTTTACTTTCTTGTGCACTAGGTCAGTGTATTGTATTACAGTCGGTAGTAAACTTGTAGTAGATTGACAGTGATCACTTTTACTTTCTTGTGCACTAGGTCAGTGTATTGTATTAAGTCGGTAGTAAACGTGTGGTAGATTGACTGTGGTCACTGTTTTGTGCACTACGTATGTGTATTGTATTACAGTCGGTAGTAAACTTGTGGTAGATTGACTCTGTGTGGTCACTGTTTTGTGCACTACGTCTGTGTATTGTATTACAGTCGGTAGTAAACGTGTGGTAGATTGACTGTGGTCACTGTTTTGTGCACTACGCCTGTGTATTGTATTACAGTCGGTAGTAAACGTGTGGTAGATTGACTGTGATCATTGTTTTATGTACTACGTCTGTGTACTGTATTACAGTCGTTAGTCAACTTGTGGTAGATTGACAGTGGTCGCCGTTTTGTGCAATACGTCTGTGTACTGTATTACAATCGTTAGTCAACTTGTGGTAGATTGACTGTGGTCATTGTTTTGTGCACTATGTCTGTGTATTGTATTACAGTCGGTAGTAAACTTGTGGTAGACTGACTGTGGTCATTGTTTTGTGCACTACGTCTGTGTATTGTATTACAGTCGGTAGTAAACTTGTGGTAGATTGACTGTGGTCATTGTTTTGTCACTATGTCTGTGTATTGTATTTATTACAGTCGGTAGTAAACGTGTGGTAGATTGACTGTGGTAATTGTTTTGTGCACTATGTCTGTGTATTGTATTACAGTCGGTAGTAAACTTGTGGTAGATTGACTGTGGTCATTGTTTTGTGCACTATGTCTGTGTATTGTATTACAGTCGGCAGTAAACTTGTGGTAGATTGACAATGGTCACCGTTTTGTGCACTACGTATGTGTATTGTATTATAGTCGGTAATAAACTTGTGGTAGATTGACAGTGGTCACCGTTTTGTGCACTACGTCTGTGTATTGTATTACAGTCGGCAGTAAACTTGTGGTAGATTGACAGTGGTCACCGTTTTGTGCACTACGTCTGTGTATTGTATTACAGTCGTTAGTAAACTTGTGGTAGATTGACAATGGTCACCGTTTTGTGCACTACGTCTGTGTATTGTATTACAGTCGGTAGTAAACGTGTGGTAGATTGACTGTGGTCACCGTTTTGTGACCTACGGTTAAGTATCGTATTGCAGTCGATGGTAAAATTTTAATATTATTTATCCATTTGTTATTCGAGGCACAGGGGCTTACGAATTTAGACTATTTTCAAGGTTAAGATTTATTATTATGAAATGAAATTAAATGAAAAACGTTTTTATTTGATCAGGCGAAGTTGGGACTTTATTTGACCTTCTACCGCTTAACCTTAAAATGTTACTTTTATGTATTGCTACTCAATAATATTTTTAAAACCTACTGTAAGTGTCTTCTCAAATGTGTTGGTTATATTTGATTTCTAGGCAATGGAGCAAAATATATATGAATATTTAGATACGGGAGGAGGGTGTCTTTGACTGCTGCTACGTGTGTGTTAATTCCGCATATTATGTGTTTGGTTGGTGGGCCCTCACCGCATTGTCACATATTTATATAGGCCTACATTTTATCAATTTCATGTGGACGCTGTTAACGGTTCATTCATTTTATTACCTGATAGTTTTAAAACAACGTAACCCAAGAATAAAATAACAGAAACAATTGTTCTAGTAGTTTACATTTTACCGTAATTAATTATGTTAGTTTTCATTCTAGTGTTAGTTTTCAAACAAATATTGCTACTAACTTGTAAATAAATGTACACGTGTTCTTTATTGTATCAGAACCTCGACAATACTCGTATTACCTACAGATTAGTTGTTTTACGAGCGAATTAAGATTGTTGTTTGAAAGTTATTTATTAGCATTGGATTGTTCATAATATGTAGATAATCTTTGTAGATTTCCAATGCTTTGAGTGTAAAAGAAACAAACACAACGTTTCGCCAGGTATAACAAACTCCTGCCGTTTTCACATGTACTTACTAACTTAGCCTAAATCTAAAACTACTTTTAATTCTAAACCCACACTAATTCAAAAAATACTTAATACTAAGTGCTTAGATACTAAAGTTTACTGTTGAAAGTCGAACGTCCTTAAAAAACTATCACATATAACAATTTTATACAAAATATAATGCACAATATAAAATACAAAAGAAATGTAAAATAATAAATCTTTCAACAAAACACAGAGCTGGTTGTTAAATACACCAAATATTCAGTGAGATGCAGAAATAAATGCAAAATATGAAAGAAAAAAACCTGTTCTGTGTTTTGTTGAATGATTTATTTTACATTTCTTTTGTATTTCATACTGTGTATTATATTTTGAATAATTATGTTATGTGTGATATTTTTTTAAGAACGTTTGACTTTCAACAGTAATCTTCAGTTTCTAAGCATGTAGTATTAAGTTTTTTTTAATTAGTATGGGTTTAGAAAAAACCCATACTAATTCACCCATACAAACGGTGTGTTTGTTTCCTAAACACTGGAAGCATTAGAAATCTCCGAAACAAGATGCTGTTATATATTTTTAAATATAAAATGTCTACCTTTCATGGAGATATGCAACTCGGTTAAACATAGAACTGTATAATTCATACTTTTAAAATATTTTCTAAATATCCTCTCAATACACTATCTGAAACTGAGTTTCCCATCTTTGCGTTATATGTGTTTAAATGGACCATGCAAGCAGCATGCACTACATCGGCTATGTGTGTTACCCACGCAGAGACATATAAAGTAACACATAAACAAAGGTATTACGCATATAGTATTGTTACATTGTAAGATCACTTACTCGATGTAATCACTTACCTGATTCAAGTTAGTAAAACTGACTACATTCGTTCATCCAGGGACGTAGCCAGAGGGGAGGGGGGGGGTTCAGGGGGTCGGTACCTCCGCTCTTCTTTTTTAATTTACAATTCTTTTTTAATGTACAATTCCTACCAAAATGGTAGTTTCTAAAGTTTAAAACTAAATACAGTATACATGTAATAAATTTAAACCGGACCTAACATGACATTTAAAAACTAATTCAACTTGTTGAAGATTAAAGGCTGGTAACGTCACTGTTATATTTTAGAGTATACTTCAATATAAAGCGTATTTTTGAACAAAATTAAAAATCGTGTAGTGTGAAACCAATCAACAATGGAAAAAATCGTACTAAAATGTTCATACGAACAAAATCGTGTTATGTGAAAGAAGCCTTCGTATGAGCTATTCAATAGCCCTATTAAATCATAACAAAGAAACTTGGGAAGTTGAAATATCCTAAAAATAACTAAGTCGATATTACCACAGAATATAGACAGATATCTGTCTATATTCTGTGGTAATACTATGAACTACGCCCCTCACTCATGCACGCGCAAGGCGATCATTGCATTTACAGACAGACAAAACAGATATTGTTACATTTAAGTTTTATTAATTTGTTATTATTATTAAATATTATTTCCACCTGAAATTACGTTTAACTTTTCAATATATTATAGAAGTGTAGCCCTAAACATATATGAGATTATTTGTATATCAGACAATTCTTTTATCACAACTAATCAGCTCATTTTTTAACATTGATCTTAAGAGTAGGTTTTAATTATTATGTGGTTGCCTTTGTACAAAAATTATAAATTACAAAAAGTAAAACTATAAAATACTATTTATATTTAGGTTAACCAACAATCAGGTGAAGGTATGTATTCTGAAATTATCCTTTGGAACTCAGCTTGTTTCATTATTTTTAATTTATTACTAAATAAAAACGAATAAAAGGTGGAAAATGAAATATGAAATGGAATGTGATATGTGGTAATAAGTGAGCGAAATTTTGGCCAGCAGAACGAGAAGTCATGATCAGTGCGCATAAGCAGTGGAAGGTGGTTTTGGTTTGTTAAGAAGAGATAAAAAGGTTTTAGGGTGCTCTTTAAACTTATATGAGTCTAAGCATTAATTTTTTACACATATATATAATGAAAGGTCTAAGTAAGTTACGAGGATAGTAAGTTATCCTGAATGTATAGGAATGAAAAGAAACAATCGAGAAATTAATTTATGATGATTTAAACTGAAAACAAGTATTTAATTTTATTATTATATTTTTTAAGTTTCCATTCATGTAATGCTGAATTGATTTAAATAAAGAAATTAACTGTTAAGATAGATATTTATGGATTAAAAAAAATTATGTAATTTGTATGTTTTAATATTACATTTTACATACTCTAAAACCTTGGGTGTTCAAGTCAAATTTTTCATTTGGACCCTGCATTGAAATTCTGCAATTTCTGGCTACGTCCCTGGTTCATCTACACTCATCACAGGCATTCACCATTATCTCTACGCTTGGGGTCTTAATAAGGAATAAGAATAAATAAAAAATGTATCAAAGGCAGTTTAACATACTCAGATGGCAAAGCAGACGATCCAGAGAGCAGTGTTAACTTTATGGATATAGTCATAGACCAACACTTATGTTTTTCACTATACATTAATAAAGTTGTAAAGAAGTTTCCTCTAGTAATTTTTTCTGTATAGATTGTCAAACTTTGCTGACACCGAAGGTATGTTCAACTCATATTATGCAGTGATTTTTCCCACCTTTCTTACGATGTTCCAATTTTGGGATATGATAATTCTCTTACGAAGCAAATACTCCAAGTTATTAACTCTGTGCACTCTATAACAATTCTATTACTATTGTACATAGTTGTGAATGTGTAAACTACGCAGTTATAAAAAGTATTCAATAATTTGTAGAAAATTATACAGTTATTATATTTTTTAGTTGACAATATACCAAATTTGTTCAGTTTTGTTAACAAATTAAATGATTAACTGGAGAGTTATTGAATTAGAATAATTATAGTTCATGCCAATAAACGTCAGTCGTGTGAATATCGGTTAACAACATTTTCCCCTCTTATATGCATTGTTCAGACTATTTTTTTTCAATGTCTTTTCTTTAAGTAGGTAATAGGCCTAATAAACGTTTTCAACCACCAAAAAGTATACAGTCCGTTTTCAGTCTCAGAAAAAATCATAAATTTATTATTCTTAATATAATTTTACTCATCGTATACGATATAATTTATTCAAAGAGAGCAAAGAAACCTATAACACATCCTACACTCCATCTTACAAGGTCCTTCAAATAGATTTTTTACACGGATGCGTTTTGGTTCGTGATTCTCCCAACCATACTGGTAACTCACACCAGGCCTCATTTTATATTCTTGTATATTATATTTCCACAAGTAAATAAATTCAAAATTTCCTAACGGTTTCATAAAAAAAATACTCGCCTATTTTTTGTCAGGACAACACTGTAGATTTGAACCTAAACGTTTCAGTCAAAATCAATTTTGTATTTCTAATTTACTATAGTACGCAATTTGTAAGAATTGGTAAATAAATACTATAGTAAATAAATACTAAATTTACTATAGTAAGAAAATTTGGATAAAAGAAGAGATCAACTGTCTTTACTCTAAATTAAACAATTTAAAAAATACTTTACTAAAAGTTAAAGAAGAAATGAGTTCATTATACCTTCCTGAAAGTCTAGAAGAAATTGATGAAATGATTAACATTTGGATTTTACCTATATTACATAAGAAAAGACATACTCATGAAAAGAAATTAAAAATTTTTATAGAAAGTCAACATAATAATGTGAATTCAGACTATGAAGTTAACAATAAAAAATTCTTTCCTAAAATTCAAAACTTGACAAATATCCAATTTAATGACGAAGAAAATGATATGCTTAGTAAATGCATTAAGTATAATATTAATTTAGGTAGAAAACCACAAAATATTGAAGATGATTTAATCAATATAGATATCGGAATCAAATATCAAGATATTAATAATCAAGAATCTTTAAGGTATAATTTCATACATGAACTAGAAAAAACAAAACTTAAAACATCTAATCGAATGAGATATTCTGGCCAAAAAGACATAACAATAATAAATGAAATATCAACGAAACTGATAGAGAACGATGCTATTCTTACTAAAGCAGATAAGGGTAACACAACTGTAATTATAAAACAAGAAGACTATAAAGAAAAAGTATTTGATTTTATAAACAACAACCCATTTAAAATTTTACACAAAGATCCTACTGCTGATTATCTAAAAACATTGAATTCTACCATCACAAAAAGTCAAATTCTTTCTACAATAGAAAAGAACATACTAAAACAAATCAATCCAAAAGCTCCTAAAATGAGAGGCCAACCTAAAACACATAAAAACGGAATCCCAATCAGACCTATAGTTAATTACCAAAATGCCCCTTCATACAAATTATGCAAGTTCCTCAATCAATTTATCAAAAACAACATACAATACACAAATAATTTTAACATAAAAAACAGACTAGAGTTAATAGAGAATATAAAAAACATCAACATTCTAGAAGATTCTTCATTTATTTCTTTTGATGTACAAAATATGTACTCAAACATTCCAATTAATGAAACAATAAAAATTCTTCGTGGAAATTTAGAAAAAAGCATGAATAACCTAACTGAATCCAATATCAACGATATAATCAACCTAACAAAAGTAAGTGTAAATCAGAACTACTTTGAATTTAATGATAAATTTTACAAACAAGAGGAAGGTTTGGCAATGGGATCTCCTCTTTCAGGTCTTTTTTCTGATATTTACATGAATGATTTAGAATCATCAAAAATAATTAATGATAAAAATCCCTTTAGAAACAACTTAATTTATTGGTTTCGTTACGTTGATGATATTATTTGCTTATTCAAAGGAACAAAAGATCAACAAATTCAACTTCTAAACTATCTGAATTCCATCTCTAAAACAATCAAATTTACAATGGAAAGCCAAAATAAAGAAATTAACTTTTTAGATTTAACAATTTATCAAAATTCATCAAAATATAAATTTAAATTTTACAGAAAGAACACTCAATCAGATCTTATAATCCCAATAAATTCCAATCATCCATGGTGTCATAAAATGGCTTCATTTCGAGCTCTCACTAGTAGAAGTACCGATGGACAAACATGATTTCAATGAAGTATTCAAAGTAATCAAACAAATAGCAATGGCTAATGGTTACAAACCTTCCACAATCGACAAAACATTACATAAAATGAAAATAAAAAATAGAAACATTTGTCAAGAAGAACCAGAAAATAGAGCATTCATCTGTGTTCCCCACAACACAATACTTAATAAAGCAATTAGAAAAACCTTTAAGAAAGAAAAATTCAAAATTGGTTTTAAAACAAATAACAACGCATTTAACATAATACAAAAGAAATCCACTTCAAAATTACATAAAACCCAAGATATATTTGACAAATCAGGAATTTACAAAATTGAATGTACAGACTGCCCAAACTATTATATTGGACAAACAGAACGATCTTTTAAACGAAGATTTAATGAACACATACAAGCTCTAAAATCAAACAACAGAACTTCAATGAAATCTTCTGCAGAACATTTACCAAACAATAATCACAACTACACAAATATGAAAACAAACATGAAAATTCTAAAATTCGGTTCAAAAAGCAAGAAACTAGATTACCAAGAAGAACTTGAAATTTATAAACACAACCAAGAAAATCCCAATAATTTAATCAACACCATGTTAACACAAAAAAGAAACCCAATATTCGAAACAATTATACATATAAGAAACAACACACACAATGACAACTAACCACCAAATCAAAAATATATTTACTAATTTAACATATGTTTCCTTTATGACAATTATTTATTTAATTTTATTTGTTTTGTAAACACATAACACCTATGAAGATGGCATGAATGCCGAAACCGCTCGTGTTCATTTAATAAAAAACTGTAAGGGGGCTCAGTTATTATTTTTTATTATAACATTATTATAGTACGCAAATACATTTGAGTTTTCAGTATCTTACCCACCTCTCCTAAATACAAGACATAAGATATCCCTCCTCACACTCTGAGTACCCAAATATTAAGAAAGCCAAACTATTGTGACTCTTTGACTAGTAGGCCTACATTCTCAGCCAGCGGTCGCAAACATAGGTGTACCCCATTGCTCTGTTCTGAGGCCTCTTCTTTTCCTGTAGTACATACCAATGGTTCTTTAACCAATCACAGCTTGCTATGTTTGCGGATCTCTGCTTGTTTAAACATCTTAACACAACTGGCATTAATCATATGCTTACATTGTTGCTTTGTTGTTATTTTTCAATAACAGCTGATAGTCAAGTAAACATTAAATCACATGATTGTGACACACAAGATCATGTATTCATTAAATTATGTATTTGATGAAACAAAGGTAGGGTTTATTATGAGATATGGATCATGATGACGTCATTGGAGAGATTAGCTGACTTTTAGCAGGAGCTGTCACTGTGTTTGAGGAGCAGTGTTTTAACGACTTGCAGAGTACTCCAGTAACACGTTAAGATAACCTAATATTTTAATAATAATGTTTTTTCTCACATTAGTGTATCCATAGTTATTTACTATCTTACTATAATACAGGGTGAATGGTAGGTTCGATTTAAACATTTAAGGGTTTAAACTACATGCTCGGGGCTAATTAAAAACGCAAATTTCAGTTTTATATGCCAAACTGTTGGTGTGTTATGTTCGAATTAAAATTTATTTTAAATCGTGGACCTAACCATAAAAAAGCTTTATTACTTACTCAAAAGTTTATATTTTTTAAACTATGACACCATTTTGAAATCTTCATTAAATTTTTAACAAGAATAATGAGCTAGTAGCATGCGTAAATTAAGGTTGGTACTTACAATTATCCTTTAAAGTAAAAAATCATGTTTTTGTAAAATTTTAAACTATTTTTTATTCGTAGTTACTAAATAATGGTAATGGACATAATGTTTCAAACCATACAGAAAACTGCGTAATTTAACGTTCTTTCCAGTGATATGCTTTTGTTTGTATTATTGTACAATTTTCTATTTTTTATTTTTATTTGAATAGAAAGAAACACAGAGTTCTTAAAAATTTGTAAAAGTATCCCTACTAGCCATCAACTAGGACTAGAAAATTCAAATAATGTTATGCGATTAAAAAACGTGTAAATCAGGGATGAATAGGGTTATACCACAATTCTTAGACCTGGCATACACCCCTTATCAATAGTTTTGTCTGTTGTCTCTAATGACTGGGATATTCCATTACCTGCTTAGTTTAACAACAGGTAGTTTCTTTTAAAGCAACCTTATCACAAGGAAAACTGGAATCTGTTTACTCTTTAAACCGTATACAGCTATTCAGTTCTGTAGCATCATGGAGTTCACTACAAGAGAATATGCAGAAATGCATTTTGTTTATGGGTTTTGCAAGAGCAATCCACTTGCTGCGGAAAGAGAGTACAGTTTAAGTTACCCAGATTGAAGAGCTCCCAGCACACAGGTGTTCACTAGACTTCTTCAGAGGTTAGTGGAAAGTGCAAAAGTTCAAAGAAAGTCTTCTGAGGAAGGTCCAGTTAATTATGATGTAGGTGTTGAAGAATTGATTCTAAATGCCTTTCCAGAAAACCTAGAGAGTAGTAGTAGGGAAATTGCGGCTCAACTAAATTTTTAAACACCACGTACCATTTACCCTGTATAAAAATCTAATGGTGCAGCTAGTTTACAGCTGTTATTATATGGGTGTGTGTGTGTGTGTGTGTGTGTGTGTGTGTGTGTGTGTGTGTGTGTGTGTGTGTGTGTGTGTGTGTGTGTGTGTGTGTGTGTGTGTGTGTGTGTGTGTGTGTGTGTGTGTGTGTGTGTGTGTGTGTGTGTGTGTGTGTGTGTGTGTGTGTGTGTGTGTGTGTGTGCGCGTGCGCGCGCGCGTGTTTTACTCAATCACGCAAAAACTCGACTATACAATTTAACAAATTTGACAAGTTCTCTAAATAAATATTGAATGTTTCCATAATCCATGGTGACTTAATGTAGAATGGAGGGAGATATTAAGTCACTGCCCTTTGAATTTGGTCAGCTGGGTTTCTGTAATTATCAATTATGGAATTAAGAATACAATGTGAGCTAAATTGTAGTTTCTCATTTAAAACAGTTTCATTACTATCAATTTTCATGTGCTTATAAATATCGAATTCAATAAATGTGTCCAATTTATTGCTTTGTGGCATATGTTTCTTTTATTTATTACGAATTCTTATTAAAGAAATGTATAAAGTGGCGAGACCAATAGCTACATTAAACTTACATGAATAAATGGTATATAGAGAACAAAACAGGTTAAAATAATGTAAACAGGTGAATGTAAACAAACCTCTCTTGAGATGCATAATGTAGCCTACAGCTGACAATGGCTTGTTTATTTACGTTCACGACATGAAATAGTATATTTCATAACAAGAGTGGAAAGTGGGGTTTTGTATGTTCGAGACCATATGTTTGAAGTGCGAGACTTGTCGAGCACTTCAAATGGTCGAGAACATACAAAACACTTTCACTCGAGTTTTGAACGATACTTTTCACTACACTACGGAATAAAAACTCATTTTTGGAATGTTATCTGTTTATTAAATTAGAAACATGTTTTAAAAACAGGTGTTGTTGACTGTGGAAAATTTTCGGTTGTAAATAATGTTACTTTCGGTAGTAAACAATAGACAGCTGTTGAAAATATGATGTTTCGCAGATTGTAAACACATAACGAAAACAGCTGAACTCATAGTAGTGTAGTGAAAAATCCTTTTAAAAACCCCTAAATTTAAGTAGTATGTCTACGCCTAAGTCTCCTCAGTCATAGCCAATTTTAGTGATAAGTAGCTCAACATAAAGCGCACATTTCACTGAGTGTTCTTAAATAAAAACGAAGTATGCAGGTTAATTAACACCGGAGAAACTGAAAAAGAAATGGTAACGATACTTTCAGATACCTATAAGACATGTATAGGAGGAAAACATTTTTTAGTAAAACGTGAAAAATATCAAAGCTAATTAACTTTTAATGCTAAAACTTAGGCTTATGCCGCCGGTATCGTAACCAGAATCTACATTTTCCGGTGACAACCGCGTCAAAGTGCTATCTACAATATTTACAAGATGACCAGACGTTTCGCCCATACTGTGATGTGGCATCCTCAGTGGTATCTCTGACAGATCATTAAATTGTCCAATTAATTTAATAATTTATTTCAAACAGCTAATACAAAAAAATCATAAACATGACACAAAATCTTGGCTAATTAGGTTTTTATTGAGAAATGTCGTAGGGCACCACTTTGCATCCACATATAGCGTTTTCTAGACTATAAAACTTTGTTATATATTAGGACTGCAGCAGGCTGAGATTTTATATTTATGTGATGCTTTAGAGAGAACTACGGAGGAAATTGTAGGTAAGCAAGCGTAGAGAATCACCTCGTAGTGAAATTAGGACTGTCGGCTAGTCTTATATAGAAGGCAGAATCACTTACTGAGTTTATTTTCTTAAAATAGAGAAATGTGTGTTTTCTCTTTACTAAAGTAAACTTTGTACGTAACATTTTAACTTGGCAAAAATCGTATTAGATGATAGTAATAATTTAATATTATAAATGAATCAAACACCAGTAAATAGTTTTTTAAAATTTTGTTAGGCCTTTCGGTAACAAAGTTATCATCTTCAGACACAAAGATGGTAACTTTGTTACCGAAAGGCCTTAGAAAATTAAAAAAACTATTTACTGGAATGTTTGTTTTATCTGTAACATTAAATTAATTACAAATCCAGTAAGAAAAGAGCTTGAATAATAATAATAATAAAGGAAGTGTGATCTTATGTAAGCGTGTTTGCTAATGAATGTAATACGATATTTATTTAGTAATAAAATATATATTCCAAAACAACGGTTCATTATTCAGTCAATGAGCACAGTTCAAACACTTCATTGCAGTTATTGCCCCATGAAGGGTTAAAGAGAAATATTCCCTGTGAAACTCATGTTTTCGAGTAAAACATTTTCTAGTAGTTTCTATAGTTTGCCGTGAGACGGAGTCGAGCGGAAGCAATTATAAGCATATTTATAAAGCTGAACGAACCCACGATGAGTGGCCAGGCCGCAAGACGTGTTTGAATAATTAATTACACTTTTTACACCCGGTCTACCCCACACTCACACATTCCAATTACCCATCCAGCTGACTGCCTAACTGTTTCCTCGCTGAAAGTATACCGTAGACCACGGTAAACTAACAAGCTAGACCACTATCCAACTAACTTACAAGAACAAGTTTGTTTTTGTAATTCCACTTCAACACTGTGAAAACTGAACAACAGAAGGTTTGCAGGACACAAATCTTTTTTTAACACCATTCCTTTATTTATTTGTCAATACTACTTTTGATTTGTTAATAAATATGGACTGGAAGTGACTGTGAATGTAGTCTTTGTTACGAATCCAAGTCAAGTTGTTCCTAGAAAGTGTAGTTAGTAATAGAGTAGCCATATGAAATGACAACAGGATGTCACTATTATGATCTTCTGTGTGCCCATATAACGCAAAGCTCTTGGATTCAAACCCCCTCCCCCCCAGTCAAGGTACATCAAACAAGTTTGTCACTTCAACAGAATGTTTATAGCTACACCTGGAGCTCTTATCTGTTCAATGAGTTATCGACAGTGGAGCTACATTCTACATATTTGTTACTTTTCGGTGCTATAAGAAATAAAAGAAGCGTTGATTTAATAAAGTAGCATAGATCAGTCATCTCCTTGAAATAGGTCCACCAAGAGTCTGGTTCCCTTAGATATGAGATACCGACACAACTTTGTGCTTATTTAAAGGCGAATAAATATGATTGCGTGACCTGTATAATCAGTCACTGCTATAAAGAGCCATTTATTAATAGTTCAGGGCGACTAAGGAACCTACAGCTTTACGTGGAATCCGAACCACGCAGTATTGGTACTATTTTCAGCTTATTGAAAAGTCTGATACTCAGTTCTCTCCTCTGCACCACCCAACATGAACACATCAGACTTCTCTAGTAGTGTCCACGTCGATGGCAGCCATTGAGCACATGACCTAACGCTGCTCCACAAGTCTAACTATCTTGGCACGAGTAGTACGGGGTGTTAGTTGAACGACGACTTCTACTTTACAGGAGAGTTAAATATTCAAAACGAAAAGTTTCGACCAAATTAAGATTTCAGATTATTTGCAAAAATTGCGTATTGCGCTCTTCTTGAAACGTCCTTGAGGCATAGCCTCATCGTGTGGGGCAGCACTTCTGCCAACAACCTTAGAAGAGTCACTCGAAAGAAGGCAGTAAGAGCTTTAGCCGAAGGCCTCAAGCACGAAGACAGTTGCAGATTTTATGCAATTGCAATTACAGTATTCGTAATAGTTTGGCTTTCTCAAGATATTGGATACATAGGAATTGAGGAGGGACTCATATTGCACATATGCTATTCTACATACATATCCTAAGTCGTGTACGTAGCAGAGCTGGGTGATTCAACAAAAAACTCAACAGTGTTCTTTCTGCCTTCTATGCCAAACCAGAAATGAATCATTCCACTTATCATTGAAACATTTAGATGCCAGATAATATTTGTCCTCTCAAACATCAATCTGTAACTCTTCCCTCGGATAAAGTTGCGCTTTTACACAATTATCTCCGTTTTGGTAACAACCTGCGCATGTGTTGTAACAAGAGGTGTTATCCAGGTTGCTGCGATTTGTTCCGATACGCTGGGCTGGCGGCATCAACACTCTACACACGTTTTTTGTATTATAACCTCATATAAAATTGCGAGTTGATTTTTTTGGCACAACCAAGTGAGTTGGAAGCAAGAAAGCATGAAGCCTGTTCACGTGTTGGTGCAGGGAAAGCGCGGCAATTGTTTCGCCGTGCACAATGCTCGTTGAGGGCTTTCCATAATGTATGGGTTGTCATAAAACTAACACCCGTAGCTAGGACTATTCCCATCATGGTGTGTAGCTCTGGTGCGCAAATAGTCGAATCTACTCATGTGATTCGACAGATTATAATTAGGTTCGTTAGCTGTTGTGTAATGAGCGAACAGAGGGTGTTCAAACGGGCCCTCCCAACCACCCTACTTACACGATCCAGAACTTACTCAGCTCTTGTTTAACTTATCTCTCTCTCTCTCTCTCTCTCTCTCTCTCTCTCTCTCTCTCTCTCTCTCTCTCTCTCTCTCTCTCTCTCTCTCTCTCTCTCTCTCTCTCTCTCTCTCTCTCTCTCTCTCTCTCTCTCTCTCTCTCTCTCACTCTCTCTCTCTCTCCCCTCTCTCTCACTCTCTCTCTCTCTCTTTTTCTCTCTCTCTGTGGGGTATTTTTTATATACTTCTCTCATTAAACTTTTGTAATGAAACTAAATTCACACGCCAACATACAACTAACTCTTGTACAACGTAGACAAATCTCCCAATCATACACAACGTACAATATTGATGAATTGATAAGCTACGACTAAAGTTAAGACGGGCAAAACTCTTGACGACATTCTCTACTTAGCGTGATCCCCCCAACTACTTTGCGCATATTATTTACGATAATCCCCTTTCTACTCTATGCATATGACTCACACAGTTTATGGTATAGGTTGAGAACAAGGTACAATCTCTAAAATAATTCAGTACGTACTACAATAAGTCATGTTTAAAAGTGGATTTGGATCGTTGATATGCGTAGGAAGAATGGGTGGGAGGACCCTTCTATCTTAATAAATCCAGAGGTCTATCCTGTTTTGATATAAGTCACGGTCGCTCCGCTCTCACGAGGGCTCCCGAACTTCTAATTGGTTGGAAGTGGGCTACAGAAATGTGCCAATGGATCGTATCTTAGTAATTCATCAATACCGTACGTTGTATACCGTATGATTGTGAGATTTGTTTATTTTGTACGAGAGTTAATTAAATTTTGCCGTACGAATTTAGATTATGGGGAAAAGTATATAAAAATACCCCGGAGAGCGTTCATGTCCGCGAAATACCACATCAGTTAAGCAACAAGTAAGAACAACTCAGAGTGTCCAAATAATGTGAATTTAATTCTGATTGATTTAGATAATGTGTAATGGAATTATTACATCACCTTCCGCTAATTAAGTAATGACGAGGGAGGACGGCTCCCGGTGTTTCCTCTTGGCACATTTCTGTAGCCCACTTCCAACCCATTAGAAGATCGGGAGCCCTCGTGAGAGCGGAGCGACCGTGACTTATGCCAAAACAGACACTCTGGCCTTATTAGGCTAAGTATATAACCTTCTGGGTGGGTGGTCATCGGCCGCTTGATGACGGAGGAACAAACAACGCCGAAACCTCATCTGTGGGAGGGAGGGGTAATGGCAGTGACCTAAGTGCACCGGGTCCGTTATAAAAACACAAATAGTTCAAACATCACTTCTCGTCTGTTTAATTTAAAATAATCACTGCCGCCAGGCGGCTACAAATGTGAGGTAATAGGTCTGATGCACTCAGGCCACTGGTTGAGGGAGACGAGACGATTCGTCATCATTGAGTTTGCCTCCTTTACAAAGAGTATTTCAGTTTACTTAAATAAAAAATAACACATTGTGTTTATATATACATATTTTCAATAGTGATATTCCCTGCTGTTCATTGTACTCAGGTGACGTCTGCAAAGGATCGCACGGCTTGGCTTAGAAAGGTACAAATGTCGAATGAAGAATATTACATTATTGTTTTTGTTGTATTCAAATAACAGTTTAACTAAAATCCAAACGTCAAGAGCTGTTCAAAAAATACTGAAAAGCAACATAGTCCAAGTTTTTACTTTAGAGCTCTCTTCAATCCATAAGTGTTAAAAACTCACCCTTTTCGCAATCCCACTCTAATACTTGTATTAAACAACAATGTTGATATCCTAACATGCATATTTGTAAGTGGCTCCCTGGTCAGCCATATATAAATAGTTGCTAATGCGAATGAAATCGTCCTCTCTCTCTGCGTTGCGACAATTACTACCTGCGTTAATCCTAGAGTCACTAAACTAGTGCTCGAATTGCGACAGTTCTCGGTCTCAGGTAGTCCCACACAAGTTATGGTCTTTAATATGCATCAAGAGGGTTTAAAAGTGCTTAAATATCTCTCTACCCATTGCAAATACCGTGGATTGTAACCGTGGATAGACCTCTACCCATTGCAAATACCGTGGATTGTAACCGTGGATAGACCTATACCCATTGCAAATACCGTGGATTGTAACCGTGGATAGACCTCTACCCATTGCAAATACCGTGGATTGTAACCGTGGACGACACTATACCTCTACACATTGCAAATACCGTGGATTGTAACCGCGTTCATTGTGCGCGTGCGTGTGTGTGTGTGTGTGTGTGTGTGTGTGTGTGTGTGTGTGTGTGTGTGTGTGTGTGTGTGTGTGTGTGTGTGTGTGTGTGTGTGTGTGTGTTTTTAGCCAATATATCTGGCCAGTTTTTTCTTTTTTGGAGATTTTAGTTTTTTTTTATTTTTATGGACAAAAACATACGAAAATGGAATACATGAATCAGAAAGTGCTCTAAAGATTTCGATTACCTCTACCCATTGCAAATACCGTGGATTGTAACCGTGGATAGACCTCTACCCATTGCAAATACCGTGGATTGTAACCGTGGACGACACTATACCTCTACACATTGCAAATACCGTGGATTGTAACCGTGGATAGACCTCTACCCATTGCAAATACCGTGGATTGTAACCGTGGACGACACTATACCTCTACCCATTGCAAATACTGTGGATTGTAACCGTGAACGACACTAGACCTCTACCCATTGCAAATACCGTGGATGTCACCGTGGACGACACTAGATCTCTACCCATTGCAAATACCGTGCCCAATAAATGTTTTAATAGTTGAATTTTCAATTTTACGAGTAACTTAACGCCAATTTTAGTTAGTAATTTAACATATAGCCTACATATGTCCTTTTTGTGTCAAGAATGAAATTGCTTTCAAACAAAACTATTTTATTATCCTGATGGAGGATTAATATTATATGGGAAATTAATTTGTTATCTTTTTAATAATAAATATATCTGAAAATGAAGCATTCTTTATTCAAAAAGAAGCGTTCAAATAACCCAGGATGTTGAATGGTTTTGCAAAATTAAAATTGTTACATTCGACACAGTATATTGATTTATAGAGTTTACAAGAATATTATAAAATATTTCGTAAATGTTTTTATCATAAGTATGTATGTAAAATTAAAATAGATTTACTTAAAAAGTATTTTATTTGTCATAGAAAAATAATATGTACAAAGTTGCAATAATACTCCAAACATTTTTTGAATGTTATCTTACATAATAAAGTCCCAATAAAAACGCACACTTGATTGACCTACTCAGATATACTTAACTTACAAACAGACACATAAAATTAAACAATCTTAAAATCAAGCCGACAAAGTCCCAGTAGCTTTCTTTGGTACTGGAAAAATTATTTTATATTTAGTATTTGTGTTTAATTTATGAAATTGACATTTAGTTAAAGATAAAGATATTTATTTTATCATAGGCTACTACAATTTCTCAAAATTTACAAATAATAAATTTACAAATACATATAGTTTAATAAATTTAACTAGTTATTGTCCATAAAGTTCCTTATCATTCTACCCAGGTCTGCCTTCATTAAGATACGTAATTAGAAAATAACCCAAAAACATAATCTAAATAAGTTACAATATATGAATACTAAGGAGAAATTATAACTACCTGACAGCTGCGAGAAAAATGTATACTTGTACTTCTGTATTGCAAAACTCTTCATTAGTATTTGTACATTTCAACTTGAAATTAATAATTTTTCTTTAATGAAAATAAATATAAAAGTTTCTTTTAAAAAGAAAAAAAATTAGGACCTTCAAGGTTAAGTCTGTTTGGAGGTTCCAGAAAGTAGTTGCAGAATAAATATTTATCACTTGAGTTTTGGTTACATTATCGGTTACGTAGGCTGTATGGTCCGGCTGTAAGGAGTAATTGTCGCAACTCGAGCACGTTCCTGTCTTCAATTTCGTCACGACCAAATAAATGTATTCACATTACTCAACAGGACATAAATTTCACGTGCGATTATTTAATTTGTGAGTTTTAGTATCATATCAATGCAGATTTCCCCTTGTTCACCATGAAGATAATAAAACTTGTTTGTACAGTATTAATTTGCAGGCAAAATTTTTATGGGATTGTTTGAGAGCATTGAGGAGACCAAATGTGTCGTAGAAAAATTGCAAATTTAAGATGATACAGCAAGAGGCGTTGAAGGAAGGAATGTTTATCTTGTATAGAAATTTCGTAGGCTTCACTCATTTTGGGGAGTGAGAAACAAGGCAAGGAACTTTGATCTGTAATTAATGAAAATCAGACCTATACTACGTGGTTCGGAACCCACGTAAAGCTGTAGGTTCTTTAGTTATCTTGGCTATACGTAAGTACTGGCTCTTTCTAAGTAACAATCAAGCTTAGTTAGTTACGCCCCTCATATTCCCTATATCTTAACGATCGGTGTCTTAGTAATGAAAAAAATAAAATGTTAAGGATGCAACAGTTTCTTGTGTCTTGATTTTTCTCATATTTCTCTGTTTACATTTTGATTAACTCAAACGAATTCAGCTTGGAAAATTTGGAAACCTACTAATAAAAACAAAAACTGTCTGCTAAACAATTTTTAAAACAATAGCAATTTTCGATTTATTTTGTTTTAATTTTTAAAACAAGAACAAAACACCTAATAAGAACAAATAAGCTTTGTGGATAAATGCATAAGATGACAGTGTAACATTACATTGTTTTGAGGACTGGCAGTATATAGGCGTTTGTATATTAACATTAACATTGTTTTTATTTATTTATTTATTTTTTTTTATGGAGAGGCCAACCTCCTTTTTAACCTTTCTCTGCCCATACCTCATAGACTATTGATCTGTGCGAGGAACTTAATCAGACAGAGTAAGGGGGCGAACCAGTACAGTAGAAGCTGAATATTACTGATAAATCTTCCAGTCTAGGCCGGATTCGAACCAGCGCTATCTCTAACCCAAGCTCAAAGTCCTGACGCCTTAGACCGCTCGGCCACCGGCTCGCCCAAATATCTGTTTAACAAACGCATTGCTAATGTACACCCACCCACCAACCCATACCCGTACAGTGGTATTTACTGAAGGTACAGATCGTCCTGCGGTCTGCGGAAGTTTAGCAAATATGAAGGCCACAATAGCTCACTTTACGGTCAATAAGATATAAGCACCCATTGGCAAAAACGGCAACACGCCGTTTAGTTTCTGGTTACTTGCTGTGTGCTTACAAGCGAGCGTCGATCGTTAACAAGGCAATGCCACCGTGATGGCGGATTTCTGCATAACTTCTCAGTCTAATACCTTTATTTGTTTCCGCTCCGTTGATGTTGCGGCCATTACAATGTGGATGCTTATTGTTGTTATTTTAATTGGCATATTTCTTTTTATTTGTTGTTGATTTATTAGTCTAGGTCTGCTGCGGGCCGGCCATAAACATAGGTGATAAACCCGCTGAACCTCCGCCATTCCTATTAAGAGCAGTGTAAACTAGTTAAAATTGATAGTAAAATATGTAAAAATCATATTTCTGTGAATCATAAAAAGGCTTTGATTAAGTTAATATTTCCACACAATAGCTCTTGTTTTTGTAACCTGTTTATTTTTAACTTAGCCTCGAATGTCGTTTGACTGATAGTCGGCCATTACACGGCTGACTCACAGGCTGTTAGGAACAAAACATTTTCTGAAGTTCTTTGATTGATATTAGATAAACGACAGATTTGTAGAATGTTATGTTTGTATAAGAACAATTTTATTTGGTTTTGTATCAATTATTATTTATTTAATTTGTCCATCCTTTCGCGATTTACCCTGTAGGCTATATTATATTTTTGGGGATTTGAAATTTTTCCGTTAAACACATAAGTTTCTGTGACTTTTGTTTGAAATGGATTTTGAAATCTATTGACTTAATGAGATTCTATAGATTTAAAACGTGTCTTAAACAAACTCTTTGAATTAATTTTTTGAAATGTTCTATTTCTCTAGCTAAAAATTATTTATTTTACACGTCGGACGAAGGTTTTATAAACAACAAAAATTTTCTTTGGGCGTTGAAATCGTCTAAAGACGTTCAGACGACATACGTTTTGTAAATAACAAATTTAGGGAGTTCAGGGAGCCCAAATCAAAGGTTATATTTACTGAAATCCAAACCAAGGATGAGATAAATATTTTAGTGAATCCGCGACACAGGAGCGCCTCTTACCTGGCTAAGGGGTTGTCATAAATAATTTTCGCTAGGGGTGCGACTCAGGAGCGCCTCCGAAAAGGGGTGGGGAGGCGCTCCTGTGTCGCACCTAAAACTACCTGTCCTCGGCACTCTACCTGCTTCCTACCTGCTATCAAGCTCAGCTCGCGGGGCCTTCTAAATACCTACCAATCTAATATCACAACGGCTACTATCATACTGACTTTGTTAAGTGCACTGCATATTTTGTAGGAGTAAGTGTTACATTGATTCTGTAGGGGTTATCCTAAAAGACCAATCAAAACTATTAATCACGTTTCTTAATCATATTTCATTTTATTTGAATTAAACTTTCAATAGTGGTTTAACTATTGCAGACTTGTTTTAAAACAAGTTTATAATCGTACAGACAGAAAACATCTACCCTTGTTCATGCACAGTATCTACCTTGGTCTTCGGAGGTGGGCCACATCGTGTTTACCACATCAACTCCCGAGGACTAAAATAATGATGTGTTTATAGTCATCTTTTAAAAAAAACTATAAACTTTATACTTTTTAGTTTTATGTAAAAGGAACACGTACACACTCTTCATTTGATTATGCCTTGCCCCTTTAACCCATGAGTGTTAATTATAAAATATTAACCATAGTTTATACAAATTCGTAAAAGCCAAGCAGTGGGTTTTTAAAATTATATTAGTTTTATTACTGGGCAAGTTGTTTCAAAGAAATTGAAGTTACAAAAAAAGGTAAATAACTACAAATAGGCTTATAAATAACAAATATGTATTTCTTAGTTTTAACACTTAATAATTTGTATAACATTCTAAAATAATAAATATACATTTAAATTTAAACTAAATAATTTGGGTTACACTTACTAATATTTAAAACTTAAAATTTAAAAAAATACTTACACTCAAACAAAAAAATACTATTTACACTCAATCTGTAGACTACAATATTCTAAAATAACAAAATATGGAAATTCAAACAAAAAAATTCTATTTTACTTTTACTTAATATTTACTACAATCTAAATCATAACAAACAATACTTAAACTCAAACACTATTTAATTCAATCTGTAAGCTACAATATTCTAAAACAAACAAAATATAAAATCTTTATACAATTAAAAAATAAAGACTTTAATTGACTATACTGTACATTATCAGAATTTTCAAATAAATGTGTTATTTGCTTGAGGTATTTCGCCTACAAGGAAGGCATTATTGAACAAAAATCAAATTAAATAAACTTGTTTCCAATATATAATAATATAACTGATATAGCATAAGGTGTAACTGTTTTAAAAATTAAAAAAAATTGGGTGTGCGTCGGACCACACGGTGGAAGTTATACTTCTTTGGCCATTCTCATACACCCACTCACGCACACAAACAGACAGGATATATAAATGAAATATAAGACATTTTTCAATATTATTCAATATATTTATCTTCAATATATTATACTGACTTCATTATTATATTATACACCTATATTATCATTATCAGTAATTTCTTCGATTAAATTTCTTCGATTAACAATCGATTAATCGATAGTTCTTAAAAATTTGTTCTTACTTTTCAGCGTGACGCGGTTTCTCGACCAACATCCCATCCCAAAGTGTCTAACGGGCGCAAAGAAGTATAACTTCAAAAAGAGTTTTACATTTGAAAGAAGATAAATAACTAAGTTATCAGTTTTATCTAATTAAATCAAGAATTTATTGTGTAGGTGTCAAAATGTTCTGAGACTGGAAAGACTATATATAAGATATTTTATAATTTAATTTGATTTTGACGCTATGCACATTGACTTATCACTCGCTAATAAACGTCTTTTGATAATTTACGCTATCTAAAGACTTCAAAGATTTTAAATATTTGATTGTCATCTACTTGTTGGTTGGTATGAAAATAATGTATTGGATGTGTCTCAATGATAACTGATTCTATTTACATAAATGTTATAGAACAGTATATGTTAAAGGTATTATCTCGTTTTATTACAAAACTGAAAATATATACCGCAAATAGATGTTCTATCAACTTATTACTTTGTTTAAATGATTTGAATTATTTAATGGCTATTGTTCAAATGATTACATTATTGACGGTTCAACCTGCTTAGCCTTGATTTAATAGAAAGGACCACGAAAAATAGTTACTTAGGAATACGTCAAACGCCAACCAATCCACGATTTTATGTCTTATACAATAACGTTTTCTATTACTTAGAAGCGTGTCAATGAATCGGACTATAACAGCTTATTTCAATGTAGCTTATATTTACAATTTCAATACCTGAAGGCTTTTTTATTTCTAAAGTAATTTGAAGTGTAAAATTTGTTAACAAACCCGGATCTTATGTAAATACTGTAACATGTATGCTTATTTTAATAAATATATGTCTATTGCTCTCAAGTTAAACACACTCTCCCTATATATTTCAAGACCCCGTAGTTTTTGAACCCTTGTCAAAACCCTTGTCACATTGGACCCGCGAGGGTACGACAGTGGAGCGCCTCAAGGTCAGGCGCTCCACTGTCGCAGTTGTGCTATTTCTTGGCTGACAGTTTTATTAGTTTTTGCCAGGCGCTCCACTGTCGCTCTCCCTATTTTAGTAGGCTACACACTAGAATGGGAGGAATGCATTTTTTCATTAGTCTTGCGGTTCACTACCTAAGACTCTGCCTACCTAACATTTGGAAAGTGCCCAGTTCAGGTGACTTAGTTACCCCTGGTACCCACTTCGCGTGCACCGGTAATCCCTACGGCAAACCGGAGAACTAACCACTTGACA